>JAHWFO010059370.1:639681-723374 GCA_023313115.1 Rhysida immarginata
TTTCAGAAACTACAATTTTTAGGAGCGACACGGCCTTTAGCTCAACCAGTGTGCTGACTCGGAAACAGCAAAACGAAGGAGCGACAAAGAGAGGGCTCAAGGCGGTGGAGGTCTCGTCCGTCGGCCGAGTCGTGAGTTATTCGGCAGCCGCCGCCCGCCCCCGCTTCAACGGTAGACCCCCGTAGGTCGTCATTCATGCTAATTAGGATGAATGGCCAATTTAACGAAAGCCATTTAATGCTCTACTAGTGTTTGCTGCTCTGTTACGACCAGAACTAGGATTCGTGTTAGCTTTAATTGAGTGAAAAATAACGAGGAAGGGAAAAAATTAACTCCCTGCGAACAAGTGGAGACGATTTAAGCAATTGGTCCCACTTTTTTTAGGATCTTAATACACGTGCAACAATACACTCGAACCCACTTCCACAGCCAATTTGATGCAGCAGAGTAGTAGAATACAATTTGCAATATATAATATTCGTCTGTAATAATAGCAACTTACTTAACTTGTAATACTTATGACATAATCATCTACTCTTTTTCTAGATGCAATCACTCCAGGAATGTATTATTACACAACCACAATTGAAATAAATATTTTCATGTTCAGGGAAATTCAAAAATATAATCAATTCAATTCTATTACAGAAAATTCAATGGAATGGTCATTTAAAAAGCACTTACACTTCAAGATTAAGATCAACTTTAAGTGGTGTAAATATATGAATATTTGAGGACATGTCTGGTTCGAGAGAATCCAAACAGAATCACTGGTTGAATCAGGGGAAAAGCATGGAGGGGACGCATCCAATTTGCCATGGGAAAACCACCTCGGTCATCCAACCAGCGACTTCCCCCACCCTGGTCACAAGAAGCGTATTCCTTGAAATGGATATATATTCTTATCGCGTTATTCTATTATCAGTACGGTACGAATACCTACCTAGAGATAAAGAAGCCAAGATAGAATATTTTGTACGTCAGAAGAAGACACAATTTCCTCTAATATGAAATCTCTTTCACCTGACTCCAGTAAAATTAGGTATCGTTCGTTAGTTATGGATTTGCACTTTCAAATTTTTATACAATTGCTTCTCAACATTAGAATAAATATAAACATATTTAAAAGGAAGGAAAATAATTTATAATGAAAATGCATGTATTTGAATAAAAAATTTTAAAAGATTTGTAGCTTTGGAAATTAATTACTGATGGAAAACAACAATTTTAATAACTTCAGCTTATCAAAATCAGGCTATTAACGAGGAATTTTCAATGATGTTAAGTCGATCGTTCTGTTGCCAATTTTTCTTGATATTTTTTTTTTTTATTTTGACTTCGGTTCGGATCAAAAAGTGAGTACAAGTTATAACAGACACACATGTCCTATCTATTCGGGAACATAGCTAAAATGGCGGTCAAAGTTTGGTTGCAAATATTATAAAAAATCATTAGAAAAAAAATTGCTAGTTACTAGATTGATACCTTGATGATTTTTTACAACCTGAACTTATTAAAATTGCTTTTTCATTCAGTAATTAATTTCCAAAGTTAAAAATTCATTAAAAATTTTTCTTCAAATACATGCATTTTCATTAAAAGTATTTTCCTTTCTTTTAAATATGTTTGTTTATTCTAATGTTGAGAAGCATTAAAAATGTTTATGTTTATTGTAAAGTTGAGAAGCAAATGTACGTTTTAAATTTACTTGTCATTAATATACTTCAACTATATCTTAGGTTAATATTCTTTCAAGTTTATAATGAGAAACGCCATCCATATAAGCCAATTTCTCGAATTACTCCTCTTAACTGAAGGAACTTTCCCAAATGCAGATATCGTTAAATGATTTATCCGGAATGCCGTCTTTTGTCATGTTTAACCTGATACCATCGGCTTGTCTATTATCTCGTTAAAAGTATGGATAACGAAACCGAAAAGACTCGAATGGGAAAGGGGGGGGGCGAGAGGCTTTTTTTCGTCCTTTAACTTTGTCGTAAAGAGAAAAACCACCCCGGTATATATACCTCCAGTACTTTATGTTAGTTCGTAATTCGAAAACTTTATTATTTTAGCTTTTTAACGAGAACAAAAAAAAGTGCTGCTCGGTTCTGATCTTTGCAACTCGTTCGACTCGTGTTCTGTGAAGCCATTCGGGGGCTGATCTCGGTTCTCACCACCTGAAGGCGTTCGCAACGCATGAAAAGGCACTTGGCAACCATCATCAATGACACAGAGAGGGGGGGGGGAAAGAAACGTATTAGAGGTGGAGGAGAAATAAAAATTAAAACTTTGAAAAGAGAGAAACAGAGATGGGGGAGAGGAGGAGGCAAGAGATGGAAGCCACCTTTGCCACTCGAGTGATGCTCGAATTCAACGTCCACTTAATTGAACTGTAAGAATTGTTAAGGCTATAATCATCCATTCAATGGCAGATAAAACGTATAAAACCCAATAGGCTACTCTTAATTCCACCCTTCGAATGCAATGTACAGATTTCCTATCGCATTACTCATACGATGTCGATAACCATATCATTTTGTTAAACAGAATACAAACGATGGTGGATGGGTGTGTGTTTTCAAATTGTCTCTCGTCCGATACGTGCTTTTCAATGCTAATTATTTTCTAATCAAATAAAGAAAGGAAAAAAATCCCTTGTGTGGTGCTTATCGGATAAAGAAAAAGTTTTTTAAACATTTTTGTCCCCTGCTCTCGGGGCAGCAATGAACACTTGGTCTTCCTCCCACCAAACACGAAAACGTTATCTCGGAGCCATGTCGCTCTTCAATTACAGACTGATAGTATTTCGTATTAAATGGGTGTCGGCTTTTAATCGCAAAATATTCTAATCGATTAGAGAAAAAAGAAAAAGATAAGCACAAAGACACGTGGAAAATAATATTATGTCAATGGAAACGGATTCTTGTCTGTTTTTCTTTTAATCTCTTCGAATGAATCGAGAATTAAAAAGATCTCGCGCACTAATAGCCTGTTATGGATAGCTTCAATAGATTGAAAATTGAGACTTCTTGTCCACATATATTTATTTTCTAGATTGGATGTAAATTTCATGACCATCAGTCATCAGAAATGTACATCCCGATTAGGAAATAAATAAATGTGGACAAGAAGTCTCAATCTCCATTCTCTATTTTACACTGAAAACAGTTTTCTCTTCCACTTAATGCAGGTCGAACCTGATTAATTTATTCCGATTGGTATGAGCTGGAATCCATCTTTTGATTGGTCAGAGTTGAAAATATAACTTGTAAATTATCACATGCTGAAGAAGGTAGCTTGGGTGCATACATGCATCATGCATATAAATATTTTAATTTTATGGAGTTGCGTTATATTATTAATTTCTACTTTTGGTAACCTTCTACAGTTGTTAAGATGTTGTCCACGTTTAGGTCGTTTATTCACAATATTAACTACTTTTCATTAAAAATAATTTATAGGTTTTTCATTTATTTACGAACTCGCAATTTTGAAACCTGTAACTAAGCTATGAACACCGAAAAAAATAAAAATAAAAATTCTTCCTTTTTTTGTTAGCCTAGAGTCCACAGTTTTATCTGTTTATATATTTTATTAAAAATTCTTCGTTTCCGTAGGCAATGCAGTCTAAACAAAATTTAGTCTACAGAGCGAGTCTCGTGCTGAAAGAGTCAGCAAAATCCAACATGACCTGCATTTCCTGTAAAAATGTTTCCCTTTTGTGTGCGCGAAGTCTGACTGCACCGACAGAAAAGTTATTGACTCTAGATAGAGTAGTTTCAAATATTCGAATTGTCGATTTCATTCTCGTTTTCTTTTTCTTAATTTTTAATCCTAGATAGCTAACGTTCGTCAGTCCGACGAATATCAGACAAAATATTGTTGCAACTTTTTATCATTTGGACTATTTAGTTTGGGTTCATGTGCCAACTTATTCGCTGCTGGAAGGTTTCGCTCAAGAGGTAAGGTTTTTTTAGATTTTGAGATATCACATCATTGTTAGCAGTTTCGACGAATGGTTAGCTTTTGTGCTAGTTTTTGCTACTGAATATAAATGAATACAGTCGAACCTCCCTATAAAGAGACCATTGCCCCTCCCCCCCGAAAAAAAAAATTGTTATACAGAAATATGTAAGCATTCGTTATACTCGAGATTTACACGTCGGGATCAAAATAAAAATGCGTTATGGGGGGGGGGGGGGGGGTTGTTATAGAAAGGTCGCCTATATTCCGATTTTTCTTTCAGATTTTTGTTGCCTATAATAAGGTCCTTTATAAGAGTGTTGAATGGCAATGTATTTATACGAATTCTAAACAAGTTTTCTAATTCTGAATTTGTGGTTTTTATCAAGTGATCCTTTATGTATTATTTACAATTAAAACCTAATCAACAAAATACTTTTAAATCATTAGATGGTCTGTGAGGGGTTTTTAATGGTTCGCCTACCTCAGCTGTTCGAAATAATGATGAAAAATACTTTTATTAGGGAAAACAATTGTTCGTCGAAATGACGAATCGTTAGCTTTTCAAAACTATCGAGGAACGTTAGCTATGCAGTTTCACTTCTACTCCGACTACTTCACGACTACTTCTATGCAGGAGTACAAGTGATTTTGGCAGGGTTAAGAAACACTATGTGGCGGTTCGAGTCAAGTCCAGGCTAAAAAGACTGTCCAGCCAGACGCGAAGCAGAAGGTCACCATACATATTATTTAGTAGCGTCCTATTTACATTTGTCTGTGGATTCAGTCTAGTTAACGAATGAAGAGCAAGTGTTACATTGGGCTAAGAAAATAAATAAACCATAAGGTGTTTGCTTAGTGGGTGGGGTATGATGCGATTAATTTATTCACTTGTTTTGTTTTTTTAAATAATTTCATGTAAATCAAAAGATCCTAACAGATAATATTATTCCGTCCTGCCATTTGCAATTGAATGCACGGTGGTTCTTCTTTTTTTATTATTATTATTATTTCTGCTTCCTTTTTTTTTATTAAGTGGAAGCGCGGTTGGGGTTGGGCTGGGTCAGTGATGCCATCCAGGGTCTGGAACGGCGGTTCGTTCGTTCCTCCTTCCTCCCTGGATACAATGGCATCGTCTCATCTGGCACGGACGCTTGACAAACGCTGCCAAGGGCACAAGGGTCTTGGTTCGCCACCACCCGCCCAGCCACCCACCCGTCATCCCGGACCAGAGACGAATGGGAGAGGCCGTGACGTCAAAAGGGAAGAGGGCGCGGCCATCACGACAACCCCGGAGAGGGGGGAGAAAAAGATGGCCGCACCTTCCCCATCCCTTCACTTCACTTCGCTTCACTTCCAACCGGTACTCACGAAATCGTTTCTCCACCCAACGAAATAAAACGTTCGCATAATAAAAATATTAAAAAAAAAATGAGCGAGAGAGAGAGAGAGAGAGAGAAAGAAAGAGAGAGCCAACCAAAAAAAGAAGTTCATAGCTTTGGAAGCGCTTAAATAAAAGCCTCCATTGAGAGAAATAAGAATTTCAACAGGTGACAGTTAAACATCGGGCACATCAAAAAATATTTGTGCAGATAGGAAAACAAATAAACGAAGCCAATCATAATTCATACAATTTACCCTAGAATCAGATACCCTTCTTTAATAATTCTCCAATATTACCTTCCCATATAATATACCTTTGCAATTATTCAACAAATATTCACTGTACCTTCCTTTTGTTACATAACAAACGTCCTCTAATATTTAAAAAGACAAACAGAAGACTGTCCAGGTATAGGAATAATTTAATTTTTTTTTTTATCTATCTTTAATTCTGTAGGACATTTAAAAAGATATAATAAAAGGTATAGAATTTCAATTTGTCATTGTATTGTTTTTCATTATTTTTATTAAAAGTAGTTCACCCCCTTAGAATAAAAAGCCAGATATAGATGATGATAATTTTTCACTATCTCTAACTCTATCTGCATTTATTATAATAAATAATAAATATTGAGCACAGGGTGGCAAGATCCTGAAAATTTTTTATTCAACCACCCTGTGTTCAATTTTTATGATTTATTGTTTATTTCAGGGTTCTTGTGTCTCGTTCTTCTTCTCTTCTACATCCGTCATTTGTATCTGTATTTAAGAATACTGTAAATTTAATTCTAAGCTTGTTTTTATCCCAAATGATATATTTGACCAACGTCGTCGTTTTTAGGAGTTTAAATACCCCAATCAGGAAGTTGCGGGAAAAATCTCATTTAAGAACTCGCCCAAAATTCAGATAAGCACAGCAAAGGAGTTGGCAATTTAACAATATATTAATATTATTCTCAGTATTCTCACTAATATCAAGTAAATAATAATAATCAATGAATTATTCTTGAGCCAGATCATTGTTGGGTTGAGTCATTATTGCTTAAATTTTTTTAAATTATATACAATAATATGTGTTATGCAATGATATCTATACAACAACAACAACAACAACAACAGGAGTTGTGTGTATACGTGTATTTATAATAATGCAAAACCCTTTTAAGTAGAAAATTTTTTTTTTTAATTTGATAATTCAGAAAGTTAGAGTTCTCAGTACTGTCTTTTTTTTGTTGCCTTGAAGTATATTGTGTTGGGATCGCTAAATTAAGATACAATGTACTCAAGGCAACAATAAATTATTAATTCTGATAATCTCAGTGCATGATATTAAGATGAACGAACATTTTTTAACGTTTATATATTTGAAAAAGAAATCCCTTAATTGACTATAAATGAATAAGCAGCGAACGTTTTAAAACCCGTGTGACAAACTCGTGTCCTCGTCTCTCTGTCTATTTATCCATTTATCTATCTATATGGCAGGGTTTTAGGGTGTAGTGGAGAGAGCAGAGGCAGGAGGAGACCGAGTTGCAGAGCTAGAGGCAGTGTAATTAATGTGACCAGCTTTAACTGGGAAGAAGTGGCTGGGAGACGTTTCGAAAAGAGAGAGAGAGAGAGAGAGAGAGAGAGAGAGAGAGTTGGGCCATCACGAGGGCACGCCTCACCGACAACAATAGACCGGTGGGTTCCCATGGCAACACCCTGCGCGGGTGAACGGTCACGTCTGCTGCCGCCACCACCACCGCCGTCGCTGCTGCTGCTGCCACTGTTCTGGGACAACGAGCGAAAAGCCCGAGGAGAGGGGCCCTTAAGCCCCAGGGTAAAGAGAAGTTTCCATCACCACCCCCTTAAAGCATTTTATAACGGAGGAGAAAGAAGTGAATGCAAAGAAAAGGTAGGAGACGAAGGAAGATGACTCATTGGACAATCTCTCCGAACTCGAGAGCTGCCATCCTCACTTCCAACAACAACAGCAAATCAAACTGAATAGTTAAAAAGAAAGCAATAAAAGGTTTACGCAAGCCACATAACAGAATGTACAGGTTACTCGATGCAATACTAATTGGTTTCTCTTTTCTGCTATGCCTAAGAGCCCATTTTTTCCTCTATTTACCCAAATCAAACTCTCAATATTGATGACCCCCCTCCTCTTTCATCCTATTTTTTTCCAGCGCTGCAATGCAAGATGCGCGCTAGCAACTGCACGAATTCAAATGAAACTCCCATTAAAAGAGGCATCAATGGATAGAATTACAAATTAACAATCGCAATACAGTTCCCTTCTTGCCACAAATACGCTCGCATCCACTTCGTCCAAACTATTAACTTAATTAGGTGTCAGGAAGTAGAAGGTAATTAGGAAGTTTAAAGTGAGGAGAGGGGGAAATACCCTTGAATGCTCTTTTTTTACTTTGTTTATTTACTCACTTAAATGTAACGATCCTATCAGCAGAGGAAGAAAAAAGGAGAGTGACAAAAAATAAATAAATAAATAAAAACAATAATCCCAAAAGCCTTATTATTTAGTATAACCAAGTTCAAATTAATTTCGAACACTAAAGTTAAATAAAATAAAAAAAAAGAGAAAAAAAATAGAAAACTCTTCTCCTCGCCGTTAGTTTTATTTCCTAGGCCCTTCAGCAGTGTTGACAACGACTGACATCATCATATCCGGCGTTTCAGTGCAAACGCTTTCTCAATGAAATGGACGGGAGAAATAACTTTTGTTCATCAGCGACAGATAGATAGATAGTTCGAATTAGATTTAAAAAAAAAAAAGAAAGAAAGAAAGAAAGAAAAGAAAATGAGAGACGGACGGATGGATGGATAGAGAGAAGCAGCAGGCAGGGCACATTGCCAGCCGAGCCGAGCCAGCCAGCCAGCCGAACCCAGCCAGCCCAGGCCACGCCCGAACATTAATTTCAAAACACTCGAGCCTCCTCACCGACAAACATCAGCAACCCCCTCCTCCTCCTCCATCCGAACAATAGAAAAGAGACGATTGGGAGGGTAAAGTCTTGTGTTTCATACAAACTGGCAGTATATTTTCAATGTAAGGTTCAGCGAATCAAATATATTCTACTTAAAAATCATAAATATCATATTATCTTCATTATTCTTCGTATTTTAATTTCTTAATAAATCAAGCCCACCTTAATGACCAGCCATTCCCCGCTTTAGATGATATAACAGCCAAAAACTTCACTTTCAACAAATCACTCATTAATTATCTTCTTTTCTATTCCTCTTTTACCTTTTCGGTGTCGAGGATGTTAAACAATCATTGGATCCATTGGACATTTAGCGTAGCAGGGATCAGCTTACTGAGGCTTTGCTTGGTTTTCCAAGCTTATTAGTGACTCATTAAGTGTCACCCTTAAATAAGCAAAATACTGCCAATTTGTAGAAACACGAAAAAAGCGTCTTCACATAGAAAGCAAGTTTCACAAACACTTGGATTATATAAGCGGAAAACAACAATATTACACAGACAGATTCAACGCATAAAAAAACAAATCATGTGCCCACGGTGGTCGAAGATTACATCCACCTCTCATCATCATTATCATCATCATCATCATCATCGTTGTTACTTAAGAATGACTGACCATTGCTTACCAAAAATTACCAAATCAAACATCAGACTAATACTTTCGTTGTCAATGTCATCTATAGAGTTCATCTGATTAAAAGCGGCTTCTTATTAGATAAATAACAATTTCGAGATAAACAGACAATTTGTATTATATTTCGGATGGGTAATCAGTTTCCACGTGGCTTGTTAAAAGCTCACTAAACTTTAAGTCTCAACAGATTAATTTTTACCTGACACGTTTTATAGAAATTAATAATAATAATAATAATAATAATAATAATAATAATAATAATAATAATAAAACTTAAGTCCACAAAGAGTAGAGAAGACACTCACCCGGAACAACATGTAAGAAGGAGCCGTAATGGAGTAGACGAGACGACTTGAAGATGTTCCTCCGTCCTTGGTTCCACGGGAGGGGATGAGGAAAAGGTGAGAACTGTTTTACAAAGGTTTCTAGTGCGAAAACAACAACAACAACAACAAAATCACGGGTCTTGAGCGGGTGGACGGCGAAAATCAGAATGAGCGGGCGCCGCCGGGGACACAGCCGGGGCTACGGCATCGGTGACGGGTGGCATTCAAGGCGCTGATTTCGGTTGTTATCTCAGTCCGAGAACGGCGTGTTAAAAATCACCTGAGTTGTGGTTGGAGATGTTTGTTATGGTGAGGTTCGGTCGATAAAAAAACTAATCACACTGCTGGATGGACGGAGCACAATGATCCTTGTGGACGGATGGTGATGATAATGAGTAAAGGAGGGAAAGAGCGAGAGAGCGCGGCTGAGTGTGTTGTGCTTGCGATCGCTCTCGAGTCTCTGATCAAGTGAGACAGAACGAAAGAGAGGCAGAGGAGTTTTCTCTCTCTCTCCCTCGCTTGTTCACTCTAGCAGCTCACTCACTCAAGGTTGGTGAAGGAAGACAGGACGCGAGAACCGAAGGAAGGTAGTGACTCGCTCGCTCCGCTCTTCCTCCTCCCACCCACGACTGACCGAGGAAGAACCAGAAGAAGAAGAAGAAGACTCTGCCTCGCGGTGAGATTTACTGCCTTTCGTTCGGCTCACCACCTGTAGCACGCGGCCGCAAATCCGGGGTGGCTCCACCTCTCGTTGGTTCCTGTAACCCAGGCCAGAGGGCAAAGGGCGTGACCCCGGGGCCGCACCAATCCCGACGCGAGGAGAGGCCAGTGGAGCGCTCTTGGCCTCGATGCCTCGCTGAGTGGCGGGAGATGGCGCTGCCGCTGCCAACATGCGATGAATCACCTGAGTGCTAATTAGCATACTTCCTCGGCTGGACCTATTTCAGCGCCACGAGGAGGGGGAAAGGAGGATGGAGATGGACGCCCTGGTTTCTCAAGGAATACTTCGCCGCGTATTGTACGTGACGACGTGGGAGAGGCAGAGGGAGAGCGTTCGCAGCGGTAACGGTCCACCACTTTTACTCAAAAGTTTAAAAAAGAAAGCCCAACAACAAAAAAAACTAAAATAATAAATAAATAAATAAATAAATAAATAAATAAATAAATAAAACGTCCTTTTCTATATTGCTCTCTACAACTCATATCACTCGTGCTGCTTCGTTTGTTATTACATTAAAAAAAAGAAAGAATAAAAGAGACAACTGAAAAACGATCTCCATTCACCGCCACAATAATTCAAAGCTGATCCTAAACCAACTGCTATCATAGGATCGTTATTTATTTATTCTGAAGCAAACAGATAATTTTTTTAGAAATTCAATATTGTTTTTAATACCCTGAGCTTATAAGCTGTTCATATGCACAGCGGAGTCCCTGACGCTTGCCACGCCTGTAACAATTGTCTTCCCTAACAATAGTGGATATACATTCTGTCAAGAAAATTTAAACTCACTGAATCAGAATAATAGAAGTAACATTTACACAACTCACAAATTTTGGCTAGGTTTTAAATTAAACCAAAAATTCACTTTCCGCGTGTAAAGAAATTGCAAACTCAAACTGAAAGCTAAAAATTACTACATTAATATGCAAATTTCTTCGAAAGTTCATTAAATAGGAATGGTAATTGGTATTTCCAATCATTTGTCGTCGCAACAAAAACCTCTGTATACATCATGCCTCGCGGAAAATCTTAACAGAGAAGAAAATAAGAAAAATATATTTTCTTTATGGCAAGGAAAGATCAACATGACAAGTTGGTGTGGAAGTCACTGTCCACAAACTGTTCAAAATATCATCAAAAGAGACCATAAATGTAAAACCAAAAAAAGACCAGGTGGACATCAAAAACGTCCGCCCAGGGACCATAGACTATTCAAGTTCTTCTCGTGAACAAATGTCAACTCGTGAAATTGCACGTGAATTGCAAACACCAGTATCATCCTATACTATCGAAATGTATTTAAAAGCTTCAATTCAAATACCCATATGAAGTTTAAAAAAATGAAGGTGAAACGCAAGCTCACTGCTACTCATACAACAGCCCGACCTGCATGGGTTAAGGAAGCTGTTAAATGGAAACAAGAGTGGAATGAAATAGTCTTTTCTGACGAAAAACGTTACTGTCTTGATGGTCCTGACGGATATTCTTCATATTGGCATTCAATGGGAAACAAGACTGAGTAGACAACACAATGGGGGCGGAATGCTGGTCTGAGCAGCATTCGGAGAAGGAGGCAAGGCTGATATTGTGTTTGTGGATTGCAAGATGAACTTCGAATGATATCAAAAAAAAACTGATGTACGAACACTTAATTCCATTTACTTCAAATTGGAAATATCAGCAAGACAATGCTCCAGTACACGTTACGGCATCTACCATGGACCGATCGATAAACAAGAATAAAACGATCGATATGATTCAATGGCCCTCACGTTCACCTGATCTCAATCCCATTGAAAATCTGTGGAATATGACAGTAAAGGTTGTATATGGCCAAAATGAACCATGCCATCATGTGAATGATCAGAAAGTAGCAATTGTGAATAAAAATAGAAGATTTATAAAAAATGATCGATAAAATGCCAAACAGAATGATAGAGGTTACGGAAAGGAAAGGAAGACCAACACTTTATTAGTTTCGAAAATTTTTTAATTATTAAATAGCGGAAGAATGGAGTTACTTATTGGTTTCACAAAGTCTGTCTGTCCGTCCCTTTCATAATTTCTGCATTTTTTGAGGTAGAAGGTTGAAATTCGGAATATAACTTACTATGGGCATGAGTACCTTCACTATCTAGTTTGGTTTTGATTGACCCACTGGGGTCAGAATTACGGGGGGGTGGGAGTTAGAGGGGACCAAGTAATCTATGGCATTTATATATATGGCATTTAGGTATGCAAAGGAGTGAAATTCGATATGCATATTCCTCTAGGTAAAATGTACATTCCAATGAAGTTTGGGCCAAATTGTCCCAGTGGAATCGGAATTATGGGGGTGGCAGTCACTAAACTATGATAACATTGAATGGCGTGTGATATATCATTCAATCTTTTATATTTTCTAAGTACTAAGTTCGAGAAAATTAATTTTTTGATAAAAAAACAACAACTGGGGGTTAAAAAGTGCAGATGAAGGGGGAAAAAGATGAACTTAGAGTTTCCGCTACTTTCCTATACCTTCCTCGGAAGACTTAATTTCTTGTTTCAATATTTACTCGTAGAAAGTGAACTTTTTGTTTAATTAAAAAAAAAAACACTCAAAATTTTTGAATTGTTTAAACGTTACCAGTATTTATTTATGTTTTTTAAGTTAAGGCAAATTGAAATGCTAAACAATCATCTTAATAAAAAGTTATTGCGTTATTCTGGGTGAGTTTATATTTTCTTGATAGAGAGTACCGAGATACACGTTTATAAACACAGCCATTGGCCACAGTGCCTACATAATCTTGCATCGCGACTTGAGAAATGAAATTCTTTTCTTTATTTATTCATCTCCGATCGATGTTTCAACTGCAGTCCAATACAAATAGTTGCCGAAAAAAAACACAAGATAACGATTTAAAAAAAAAATGATTACAGGATGTCCCTATGGTCAGCGACTTTTGTACCACGCAGTCTATTCTTTGCAAAACTCAGGGTTGACATGTCTTATGGACAAGAGCGAGCGTTGCGTAATGGCAGCGAAAAATGCTAAAACATTTTTCTTGGAATGTTCACTTGATAAGAGGCGCGGATATCGGATTAAAGAAAGAAAAAAAAAAGCGAGCTCACTTTGATAGAGTTTGTGTGCGGAGTAAAGATAAAGAACGAAATGCAACAGACTCTATAAGAGCAATTAAATAATTCTGTTGTTAACAAAATATTCTTGTTCATGAAAGTAATGATGCATCGTAACATTTTGATAGCGAGCAAAGCTTGTTTCCTTTTTTATGCAACACAAAAACTCAAAAATTGCTCTTTAGTAGAAGAGCTTAATTACAAAACTATTATTATTAAAATTTATATTCCGAATTATATATACAGGGTGAACCAAAAAAAAACTCTCCACTGAAAATTTTTAAGTCCAATGGAAACGGTAAAAACTGTTCGTGTTCTTCGTTCGTTTTGTTTTATATTCCGTTTTTTCTTTTGACTACATGAAACTGGCACTGCTGTACTTGGCTTACAACAAGATGTTTCTGACATAAAGTTATACGAACTTAATCGTAATGCGTTTGTTTTTCACTTTCTATTAGTCAATAGATATTCAATAAAAGAGACAATGATTAAAAAAGTGTACAATTTGTGTATTATTTAAGATTATGTTCACCTCGTCTAGAAATCGACTCGTTCGCCTGCCTTAATTAATGGTAGCGTTCTTCCTTCTAGAATCGCTCGTAGAAATTTTCAGTGGCGAGTTGGTTTTTTTTTTTGGTCCACCCTGTATATACTCTGGCTACTAAAGAATAATTCCGAGGATCGCTTTATCCTATCTGGTTATCGAGTTTTCCCACAAAAACCGTAAAAATTCCGCAACCTTAGATCGAACCAGGGACCAGGAGTTACCATATCAAATTGGCCTATCGCGAACACTCGTACAAGCTGTCTCAATCTACCTTCCAAGAAGTCAAAAGACACCCAAATGACAAAGCAGGTCTCGTCCCGTATTCAGGATTTTTCCCCTTTCTTAAATATCAGCAGATCAGTAATTCGGGTCCCAAGGCGTGGAATTTTTCTTTTCCTTTATTATTGTGAGGATTGTTCAGTAGAAACACGTCTAGAGGCTGGTAAGCAATTTTTATTCAAAGAATTTAAAAGAAATCTCTATGAACATGAAGACATGAGACCCATTGGTGCACTAATCTGTAGATTCGCATCTGGTAAAATTCCTGCGGTTGTTGGCGGAACCATTGCTTAACAGAAAACTCTACGTCAGCGTCGGGATTGAACCGCCGTCCTTTTAGTGATTGTATTAGAGGGCCAAAGATATGGAAACACACAAGGACAAGTCGGGGCTGTAAGAATAGATGTTCTAAGACTTCTCAATGTATGCGAGAGAGAAGGTCTAGAATCTTTCGGGCTACATGAAGGCGGGCATTGTCATGCAAAAGGATAACACAGTTTATGAGTTTCTCGGGACGTTTATTCTTGATGCAGGCACGTAAACGTTCTAAGGTGTCTGCACTGATGTTGACAGCTGCCTTACTAGTACAGTCAACCAAAGGAAATAATCCACACGAGTTTAATGCTTAATATTACATTTCATGCTAATGTATTGTTTTAATAGCTTTTTAATTATAATTATTTAAATTTAATAATCTTAATAATGTTAACCCTAAATGTAATATTAAATTATTAAAAATAAATTAATATTGAAACGGTAAAACTCAGAGTAAAATTCAAGTGTGGATTTTTTCCCTTTGATGACTGTACTTAAACAATGCAGAGAAACGACTACTTTCCATTGTCTAGGTGATACCCTCGCGGCTGGGCAGTCCAAAAGTGTTTCTATTGAAAAATCCTGGTGTATTTGAGAGTACAAAGGTGAAAATTTAACTAATTCAGTGCGTGAACCCATTTACAGCGTGCTCGCGGAGAATGTCTAAGATTTCTTTCTATAGCTGCCGTTATTCCTTGATGCAGGTGATCACGTGACTGGATTTTTTCTCGAAACAATATTTTTGTTTTACATAACCCTATAAAAAATCCAATGGCGTCGAACCAGAAATACGCGGAGACCAATCAATGATACCTATTCTTTCTATCCATTTTTTTGGGAAATGGTTTTCAAGTGCAGTCCACTGACGTATGCTTTTGTCACTCAGAACATTCTACCATAAACTTGCGTGAAATTCTTTTGGTCAATGGTCATTGGTGTGATTTCTGAGAGCCATAACACGTACCTTTCTTTCCCTTATGTGATGCCAATGCAATGCACATTTCAGCTGGCTTCTCTGAAGAGTTTATCCTGTACAGTCGGGGCCATCGAAATAACGGGCCCCAGCCAACGCCTCCTATAAATAAAGCCTCCGCACTGAAACGTCATACATTATTGGTACATCATCCTACTTCGTCCTTTGTTAACCGCATTTCTACCAATAATAAGCCCTAAATTTGGTCGACTTTTTACGTTTCCGTTATCAGGCCTTCTATCTAGGAGATGTTGCCCCGGCGCGGAAAAATCACCTGACCATACTGATCCGAGTAACAATGTAACCATCATTTGTTTGCATCTTGAATTTTAACAATCAATATTTTTTCGTTTGTTGGAAACAATGAAGATTGGATTGTTGGCCGGACTCTTTGATCAGGTGACTTTTCCGCGCCGGGGCCTGTCTTTCTCGCTGGCTACGGCTGGGGCCCATTATTTCGTTGGCCCCGCTGGACAGTTATGTGACGTTGCTGCGCAATACCATTCCTCAAAGTTGTTCTGCGTACAACTGTACAAATAGACACGAAATAGGTTCAGGAATCACTTTCCACAAGCAATAATTCAAAAATACGTAAATGAAATGAAAATACGTAACTGAAAGATGATCGAAAGGAAATTGAAACTGAAACCATGATTGAAAAATTGTTTATAAAATATAATAAAACACTTAAAATACAAAGTTAACAAAAAGATAAACTTATCACTCCATGATCGGCGTGTGAAAGAATTATTAATCAGCTACTCTCATCTTTAACCATGTGTTTTGCATCATCTTCACTCACTTTCGGCCATGACGGTTCTGGAAGACGGAGCTTCCCAATTGGCTTTAAGTATGGCGGCAGGTTTGGAGTCTATCTTTAATATATGTCATTGATCAGGAGACTTTTCAGTACCCAGACCTGTTTTACGTCGGCTGCGCGTTGCTGCTATCTAGAAGGTATATGTAAAATTAAAAACTGATTTTTGTCGTTTCATAATTATACTCAAAATACCATTTTATATTGCAAATACCATTTCTAATGACACACTAGTGTTTGAAACATCGGAGTTCTTTCCGGGCACCTTGTTGCCTACATCCTCCAAATTATTGGATAATTTTTCCAGAAATATCAAACATTCAGTTTAGCTAAAATTCAAACGAATGGCTTGAAATTAATATTCTCCTGGATGAATACTTCGCTGTCATTCTTCTAATCTCTCTAGTCTTTCATTTAATTCTGAGATTTCCAACGTGAGAGTTCAAATGGATTTGGCTCACCATTTTACTGTATAGACCTCCTATTGTCGACTGAAGAGCGTTTAACTTAGAGCATCGTGCAGATGCAACTTTTAGTTGAATGTTGAAATGAATATTCCTCAAAAAGAATGAAAATTAAGAACAGAACTTCCGAAAGAATTTTTATCAAATTGAAAAAAACAATCAACCATGTATTGTAAGAATTTTCCTTCCTAATGACCCTTATCTCACCAACTATAAGGTGAAATATCAAGAGTCGATAATTCACTCTTAGAGCAAAGAGATATATTCCCAGGTTTCCCGTCGTTATTTGCCAGAGTCCCCTATTATTATTATGTTAATAAAATTCTACGACAGGGTTAAATCCAAGGGGTTTGGAAATCCCTTCTCTTTCTCTCCCCTCTCCACGTGAATCATCATCGGTAGCTTCCACGCCTCCGCAACCCTTCCACGTTGGTCGGTACCCAAACGCAGTCCACGGCTCATCTGTCTAAAAGGCAGCCATTCAGCAAAAATTTTAAGAAAAAAAAATGAAATGAAGAAAAAAGTACCACGACTACTTATTTCTCCCAAATAACAAACGCTCTCCGAACACTTCAAGTAAAACGTGAAAGTTCAGTTCAAAGCTCCTCCGTCATAAATCTTTCTTTTTCTTCCAATCATTTACTCCGTGTTATGCAAGCTGTCCGGAGACAGAAAGGACAAGAAAAACACGGGTGTTAGAAACAGCGGAGGGCGAATTGGTGCAATTAAAGGGGTCGCTGTACGCTATTGCAGCCTTTCATTTTATTTCTTCCCATAAATTTTGCCATCATTAGATATTCATGTTTGAAAATTTTACTCAAAATTATTAAAATTTCATGGTAACTTTCTAACTAAAAATAAATTAACAGCGAAACGTCGCTATTACGACTGCTCCTTCAATCCGTAGCCCAACTTTCAAGTAATTTCAGGACCTGCTACTGCAACCGAATAAACTCTACGGATCTGATAACAGCTCTTACGTTCAATACAGGTCTGAACTAGGAATCATGCAGGGATCTTTCATAAGCGTGGCATTATTTTCAACTTTTTTATATTCGTATATTCGATTTTTCCCTTGCCACTGACCACAACAATTATCGCTTACGTAGACGACACATATCTACTAAATCTCTATACATCGGAAAAGGCCCAAAACCGGGGTTAATGGGAAGATACAGTTCAAGTAAAATAAAGCTTATAAACTAAATAGAAAATAATAATAATAATAATAATAATAATAATAATAATAATCTCTATACAAATAATGAGTAAAAAAAAAAAAATAATGCAATCAGTCCTTCGAGGTTATTTATAACAAGACATAGAAGAATCAACTTTGACCACCGTGTCTCTCGGTTTAACTTTAGCACATGGGAGAGAAAAATCTTTATATTACTTAATAAGCTTTTCTATTTGCAATTTCATTCAAGTCTATTTTAACGGGTTGGAAATGAATTTCACTTAATAAAAAAACTTTCATCTCAAAGGTTTTGTTCAGATATAAAAACTCTATGTCAATTAACAGAAAAAATCACAATAACGACATCTTATTTCAACACTTTTATTCATGTACAGATTTGGAGTGGTTGAAAGATGCTTTAAAATGGTCACTTTAAAAAAATAAACAAAATCAAAAAAACTTGCAAAGACAAAAATCTCGAGGTCATTGCAGTGCACATGTTTAGACGAAGTAAAGAAACAAAGGCGTGGCAATCCAATCCGAATCAAACAAGCGGACGGTGGACGCAGCTACAAGAACTGTGGGTGAAACCTGAGGGAGTTGTGATTTCTCAATCGGTGGTGTTAGTGGTGGTGATGGTAATGATAAAAAAGAAATAAAACTTCTATCGGAGGAGGAGGAGGGGATAACGTGTGAAACGAGAGAAGGGAAGCAGAGGAGAGATGGTAGACGACCATCGGAACCTGGTACAAAGTCCTCCTCGGTGGCGACAGACGTTTCATCGGAGGAGCGACTGGTCCGATGGATATGGCTCCTCTGTCTTCGACCATCGACTCCACTTATCAAACATGGGTGGGTCTGGAAGTCTAGGTTGAAGGGGGGGGGGGGGAGGTTAGGCACAACTCTCAGAGGACAGAGGGATTGAGGGGTAAGCAGGGTGATGAGGAGGGTCGGTGAATGCGACTCAATGGTCGGCACTCAGTCGCCATCCTCCACTCTCCCCCTTTCCTCCCTTCACCCCCTTAAAAAAGCGAATAGAATGGTGCTGGCTCCCTTTGCCTCTGCCTCGCTTTTAATCTCCCTGGGCCCCACCGGGGCGACAACCAGGGATACAAGGCACCACCAGAGAATACGAAGGGTGCTGACCGCGACAAGGGCCTTCTCCGCTCGCCCTCTCATCGCTCACAGTCACACAACTACATCACACAACACACATGCACATAGGAGTCCACGACACACGCACTGCTTCGACGATGGACGTGGCTCAAGTACTAATCGCGCACGCCCTCCTCATCCACCGTTACTATGCCAGAGACAAAATGTCTGTTCTGTTTCCAAAGTCTACAAAACTTAAAGTCAATTTTCTAAAGCGAATAAAAATACAAAATATAAAGCCAGCGCTACATATCCAAAGTAAATAAATTGAATTGGTCCAATGGTGAAATTTTTAACTATTTTTTAAAAATAAAAACCTCATTAGCTCCTAAATGGATCAATTATTTCCCATCAATTTATTCAAAAATTATTCATCTTAAAGAGAGTCTGTCTGGAGGAGTTAGCTGCAAAAAACTGGTCACATACGTACATACCTACATGAGTTTTTAAGTCGATTTCAGTGAAAAACAAGTTTTGATGGTAGTTGGCCAAAAATACAACTGTTCTATCTTTTCTATTCCTTTTTACCTTTTCGTTGTCGAAAATGTTAAATAGCCATTGGATCTATTGGACATTTAGCAGTATATTGGTCTTCCAAGCTTATTAGTAAAGGGACAAACACGGAATTTGAACCCGCGACTCTTTGGTTTTGAGAGCGGCAAGATCTGAACCGGCTGTGGATTTGATTTTTCACTAAATAATTCTTTTAACATTTAAGTTTTACATAGTTATTGGTGAATCAAATATAATTATAATTTACCTTCAGTTCCAATTCTCTAATTTTAAAAAAAAAACTTCAGAAGGAACTCTATATTTTTCGGAATGCATTCTATATTGCTTCTTTAGGTAATTTATTACGTTTAAAATAAATATGAAATCTTTCAAGCTAGAATTTTTGAGACCCATTTCCTGTGCTTTTTAAGAAAGAACTTGTCATCTTTGAACCTTAAATCCATATTTTCGGGATTTCTGTAAAAGAAGGTGTGATCACGTGTATGCTAAATATTTTTTTTTTTTTTTAACAAGACAGTAAAGTTTAGAAAGAATCCAAAAAGTCACTGTAATTGCATATTTTCGTCGTTTTATTTACATTGCCGTTAACGAAGCTCAGTTGTTTCTATATTTTTCCACAAATTAATCTCCCCCCCCCTCAAAACTCCACTACTACTGCTTTTAAGCGTAACAAAGTCCACTGTTATGAAGACAGAAAAAGTTAGCAAAGCCTTATTTAGGTATAAAGGAATAAATGTAAGAAAAAAACTCATTTTATATGTGATTTATTTTTGTTCATTTTATATCTCCAAACGCTTGAACTAGCACGGTTATGTTTACGAGGTTGTCGAAGCAATTAAGAGAACATGGTGGCGATCAAAGGGAAGAACATGGTTAACGCGACTGAGCTGATGCCTAAGAACCGCTTAATTTCGCCATTTCTCTTCGTCGTGCATGAAAATCCCTTCCAAATTCAGCCAATAAAACAATGGAAAGCGAGAGAGAAAGAGAGAGAGAGAGAGAGAGAGAGAGAGAGAGAGAGAGAGAGCAAGAAAAGCACCTGTGTCACGGGAGGTCGCCCATAGAACCGGAAGTCTTTTCATTTCCTTTATACAACCCTCCTCCAAAAAAAAATTGGATAGAATACAAATTAACGAAAGCAAGGAAACGAAAAAAATAAAGAAAAATATAAAAAAATAAAAAAAAAATTTTTATTCTTACTATGCTGTCGTCTTTTTTTTCTTTATTTGCTTCTTCTTTTAAACATTTCTACCAATAAAAAAAAAACACTTTGCATTTCAGATATTATTCCTGGAAAAGGACTCTGCAGGAAAACCTCAATGCATTTCGTATAATACAGACTCATTTCCCCTTCTTCTCGGATCAACATTTGTATGTTATGCATACACTAACAGAGGCAAAGCGAAGTGCTGGAAATCCTCGAACTTAGAAAAATTAGCTTTTGCATACAGTCCAACTTTAAGATAATCAAAAAGAAACAGTTGCGCTGGTGTTTATTTTCATCAAAGAGAAGGAGTGTAACCGAATTTTAAAGGAAGCGTACGAGTTTACAGCGTGGGAGTAAGGGAAAAACCAGCAACCTTCTTATGTTGGCGTGTCTGGTCTTTTCCAACCAAAGTGAATCTCTTTTATGCCCCACTGAAGTGTGTTCTCTACCCTTGAAAGGAGAGGAGGGAGGGAAGAAGGGAAAACCTCTCAAAGTGTCAGTCGGTGGTGCGATGGCGTACCCGGTATTCAAAGCCCCTAACACACGGATGGACGAACAGACGGACACACATATATTACAAGGCTCGGTCATCAATACACTTAAAGATCAATGGACTTTCATTATCGAAAAATCACTGGGCAACAACCACATTTCCTAGCCGATTCATTCTGCAAAACACTTCAACTAGGAGGATGTTCAAATAAAAATCTTGGTATATTACAGTTGAAAGTGGTGCTCTGTTTTCTTAAATTTTTACTCAATCTCGTGTTCAAGGCGTTTACGTGACTGTAATAAAGAAACCAGTATAAATGTGGCCAACATCAAAATCATGCGTCAAATCGACGAATGAGCTCAACCTCCATAAACTTTGGATACTTACTGCGGAATATAAGAGAAGTCCATTAACTAGATTACTTAATTTTATCATATAATTCTTTGATCAATATAGTTAAAGGTCTTTGTATCGCGATTGGATATATAAGATATGGAGGCTAAGCAAAAGAACATCTTATTGATGAAAAGATCCTCAACCGGCATCACCATTTTTTCCCGGCTTTGTCAGGGTGATGGAAAGAATAGCTACCAAATTTATTTGAAATTAAATATCATCAATGGCGATATCGGTTGGTGGATCTTTTCATCAATAAAATGTATATTGCAAAGTCTCCATATTTTGCACATAGTTTTTTTTGTAACAATCAATTTGGTAAATCTTCTTGCCTCCTAATTGGCTTCTTGTCTTGTATTTAAGGAAAGAAGATTGATGGCAACCAAAATGTATGTATGTGGTTTATTAAATTTGGTTTTGTGAACAAGTGGAATGACGTTCATTTCTATTATCCAAATCGACGAGTTTCTTCCGCAAAAAGTAGTCACGGCCGCCCCAGATATTATGGAAAACCAAATCAAAACCCTTCTGTCGTATGACTAAAATTTCAAAGGAAATTCCAATTTCAAAACAACCAGAGTATTCCTCGGGATTTTAAGCAGTAGGTTCTGAAGATCTTAAAAAATAAAAAACTTGATCAATAAAAAAGGAAGATCGAGAAACGTTGAACTTTTTATTAGAATAATATTACGGCTACATTTCGAAAAAAATATTAAAAATGCTCTAATAAAAGGACGAGGTTTATGTGAATCACACACATCAACGTCTAAAACCCCACTATGAGATTAATGGACTGAGGAAGAAAAAATAAAGAAAATGACATAGTATCAATATCAGTGGTGAAAGAGAAAAGCTCGTGGAAATACTCATCATTTGATAGACCTGAAATACTCTTCAGTTCTCACCACAATTTTTATCATTCTGGGGGAAATGTGCCAAAAATGGAGGAAGGGCACGAGAATCGATCAGCGGCCGCCCTCAGAACCATTTCGGTGAGACAACAGCACATATACAGCACAAACAATATCAGAACCATGAAATCTGTTTGGATTTAGAGAAAACATTATTTCATGCATCCACTTTAAGATTGCGCATTAAAACACAAACAAATCCCAGTGTCATTAAATAATATAGGACTGTTTAGAGCTAATTAGAAATAACCATTATACACTCTTTGTCATAAACGTTGTTAACAATGATTTCAGTAATACAAATTAAGCTAAGTCACTGCACAAGCAATTATTGAGAGCAGTGATGCCTTATTTGACATCAACTTCAAGATCTCAGTGTAAAAATTTAACAAAACATTACATCTTTTCATTTTTTAGCGCCAACTGATGTAATCGGGACAGAATTAGACTTCTTAACGAGGGTTGCAAAATAAGTGCCGAAAGCCAATCTACGGTTCCGCTTTAAATTTTAAAAAAATGAAGAAGTTATCATCACAAAACGGAGAGGTGGGGGCTATAAAGGCAATCTGTCTACGCAAATTTTGTTTGGGTATAAAAATTTCCCTTGTAATTTTAAACATTATTAAATAGAAGAACTGTGTATGTATGTGCCTATCTCCATTTCTCTCCCTTGTCTGTGTCTCTTTTTCTTTCTGTCATTTTCCCTCGTCAACGATGCAGAGATCGGATGACAACTGCGCCAGAGGACAGAGGACATTCATCAATTTGATAGGAAAAGAAAGACTGTAGGTTTCGACGGGGAGGTGGGGTGCGTGTGGAAGGAAAGACTAGGGGAAGGAACTGATGAGAGAAAGAATTCTCCAAACACCCCAGAAAAACAGCAGCAGACTGAGAAGAAGGAGACTGAGCCGTTCAGTGCGTTCTAATCGGTCGGGGTGGCCGCCACCTTTCCTCCGAAATTAATGAATGCCCCTCCCAATCTTCCAAAGGGAACGAAAGCGTAAAGAGAATGCCAAAAATATGCCAAAAGAGAATATTATTTCAAGTCATATCTGTTGGTCTATTTTTCCACTCCTTGTGTAACTGATAGATAATATTTGCTCTATTTCATTAAAGTCTCAAAATTCATAGAATAAACTTCGACTTAATTGAGCTCTATGAGAGGAACGAATTTCAAATATGGGAATAAACAGATTGGGATTGAAAATGTTAAAGACGGCTTAAAACATTCGCTTATAGTCAGCTTTCAGTTTTATTCGATCTTATTGTTTCGACATAATTCCAAAAATGCGCGGGATAAGTAAAGCCCACGTTCAGTTTAAAATTTAAAAAAAATATATAATTTTTTTTTTTATTTGCTAAAATGGAGTCTGGCTCACGAAATGAGAGATCCCAGGGCAAGTGGCCCAAGAAAAGAATATCAAATATGTTTAATTAAAAGCCTTAATACTACAACGAAAAACATTACAATTATTTCCAAATTCATCAAACAATTACGCAAATTACGACGACAATTAAATCAAAATACCTAAGTACCGTAAATCAGATGATTTTAATTTCTGCATTAATATTCTTATAAATTAATTTGAGACAATGTTCTTGATATAACTCATCAATTGTTTTAAACTTAAGAGACTGAGCAACACGTTTTTAAGAATAAATTTCATTTCTGTTCATATACTTCCAATAATAGCTTCTTGTATCTCATGAAAATGCAGCGTGCAAAATTTCTTTGTATGATTTTGGGACACTTCCCTAAATCTCAATTCCACAGAGTGAAAACCACGGATGAGGTGGAAACACTGTGGCGAAAAGAAGTTTACGAAAACAGTCGCCTCTTTCAAGTTTCTAAATAATCTTATTTATAAACCGATACACTGAATGACTTCAGCCTTTAATACCTGTATTTTAAAGTTTAAGTGAGCATCAAGATAGATACCCAGACCTATAATATAATCAACTCATTGAATCGCTTCACCTCCCAAATAATACATATTGATCTTGCGTGAAAAAAATCACTTGTTTTTTTATGTATACAATCTAAGGCCATTATTAAAAAAAAATCATTTTTCGATTTTCTTCGATTAGATTTTCTTGAAGTAAATCACAATCATTCTGATCATAAATCGGATTGAAAAGTTTGTTATCATCAGTTATACATTTACATGTTCCGTCGAAACTTAATTAAACAGATTAAAATCCACATTTTTACGTCAATAAAATCTCGACAGAAAATTTTTCATAAATTCCCTTTACTACGAAGAATTATCATTTACCTAATGAAGAGATCAAACTCGGTGTAGCAGAATTTCTTTGCCCCAATAAGCCTCTTAAATGCTCTAAGATTTTAATAATTCCTATCTTATCTATAGTCATACTATGACGATCGAAGTTATTGTAGAAAGAGGAAATAATGGATTTCTCATACGTGAAATATTACTACAAATAAAGCGCTCTGCTATTAAGGAAATAAAGAGAAATATCCCATAATACAGAACATTCTGCTACCTCGGCTATCTGCTACGTTAAAAAAAAAAACCCAAAGAAAAGCAATTAGAGGTCCCTGTGACTTCTTCTTTTCATAAGATTATCCTTCTTTAATCGTTCTCTTTTCCTTCTAGTCATTTGTATCAGGAGCGACAGGCACGCAGAGAATGTCCTTGGTGGACTATGACAAAAGCGTTTTTGGGAGCAGGGTATCTCGGGCCACCACACCACACCCCCGAGGGGAATCCAGTTGCCAACGCCCCCCCAAAAAAGGGAACAGGGAATGGGGAGGGGAGGGGAATAAGTGGTATAAGCGAAATAGCAGGAGGGAACACGCATCCCCCTCAGAAATGATGTTGGTGGAAGGTGGAGGAGAAAGAGAAAGGGGTAGAAAAGAATGGATGAAAGGACATAGATGGAAGTGTAATTGAATGGCAGGCGACGCCATTGTCCAGCTGGACGTTGGACGAGGCAAGGTCGAAGTGTATGTCGAAAAGGAGGGTGGGGATGGATGGAGAACTCGTATATGGGGGAGTTTGGAAATCCATGAGGGACTTTGTGCAAAACCCCCCTTACACACAGACACACACACACATACACACACACACACACAACACAAGAAAGCACGCACGCACATGAACGTGTAGACGATGGAAGCAGGCGTCGTTGTCAACCCCCTCCTACAAAACCCAAACTCTCTCTTTTATTCTCCTTTCTTCCCTTCTCTAACGTACCCCTTTTAGTCTTCTATAGACCAACTAATTACTTCTTCTACTGACAACCTACAGCACGAGATGCAATCAGAGACTCACACATCCCTTTCATAATCTAAGAAAGAAAAAGAAACTTCAATCCATTGAACCCACTCCAATCGGGCAATTAACAGAAAATAGGAAAACGAAGAAGACGCCAGCGGAAAAACTTCCAACTTTAATGTTTTAGCAGAGTGAAAGTTCAACCCGATGGCCTAGATAATTAACGGTCTGGTTTACTGTTCCGACACCGTTAGTGATCCTTTGCGTACACAGAACAATTTCCATTTCGATAGGCATTTAAAAAAAAGAAAGAAAGAAAGAAAAAAATTTGAAATTGCTCTCGTTCAAAAATTCATCTAACTAGAGAAGAAAATTGTTTTATGGGAACGGGCTGAATTTCCACAGTGTTAAGCTTTATCACCGTGACTGTTTGGTTCCACAGTATGAAAGAAAAAAAATTCTTAGAAAAGTGTCACAGACTAAATGCAAATAGGCCTGAAGAGAAATTACTTCTTTTTTCTTAATGTGAAAGTCAATGAACTTCGACTGTAGCTTTACTGATTACACTCTCAACTTCGAATATTGCTAAGTTAACTCACTAGGCTTTGAAAATATTTGAATCATAAGTCATAAAATTTAAATTTTACAGGAATCAATAAAAACTGTTTCACATAACAGTATCAATATTTAGAAAATTACTAAATTGGTTGTTTAAACCTTTAACTCTTTAGTTATTATTAAAAAAAAAACATTTGAATATATAAAAAATAAAAAAAATTCATGATTTAAGTTATTTTTGCAGGAAGCAGGGTTTATTGTACAGTAAATTGGCTAAAAAAATACAAACAAAACATTACTGAGATGTTAAAAACAACATTACTGGATTCGAAAAGCCGGTCGTTCTGTTGCCAATTTTTTTTCGAAGTTTTGATTTTGTCTTGATATTCGGAAAAGTAAGAAAAATTTTTGATAGGCACACATGGCCAAAATAGCAGTTAAAATTAAGCATTTTGATCTCGAGATAGCTAAAATGATTAACTTTAACCGTTATTTTGGTCTTGTTCCTGAATACTTAACGACTTGTGTGCCTATTATAACTTTTACTCAGTTTTTGATGCTCTATCCGAATCTAAAGTCAAAATTCAACAAATTCGACAAAAAATGGCGACGGAACGACCAACTTCAGGGATAATTAATTAATATCATTACGATAACGCAGTACCACAAATTTTAAACTGTTTTTTTTTTTTTTATTGAAAACAGTAATGATGATAGTAAATATAACCGAAAATCTTTTACAACATACATTAAGGCACAATCATTTTTCGCTAGATTTTCTTCGATTTCGATTGGCCAGTTGAATGTTTCATTGTAAAACGCGTGTTCCTCTTAGAGGATATCTTGTATTTCTTTAAAATTATTTATTTTCTTGAAGTTTATTGGAACTTTTGATCCACAATAAGACTTAACCTATGTCAGTTTACAATGAATGGATTTACGGCTTATTTATTTGGATGGTTAGGGTAAAGTATCTAACGTAGTTTTTCACTGAACGTATAACTACTCTAAAAAATCAAATTGCAGCAACAAAAACGGTTTCGGAAAAAAGCATTTGTGTCATTTTTGAAATGGGATTGTCTATAAATAGTGAATAGTTGAAAAGTTTCATCAGCTACTTTGAAACTTTTATATATTGAGCATATGTTATAAAAATATACATGTGTTATGTAAATACTATATCAAATAGTATTAAATAGTATCACTTAATGTCGTCTGATTTTTATTATTACGAGGGGTGATCAAAAAGTAAGGTTACAAAGCCTGCAGTGAAACGTGTACATTTTATTTCAT
The DNA here is from genome assembly GCA_023313115.1 of Rhysida immarginata. Lineage (NCBI taxonomy): Eukaryota > Metazoa > Arthropoda > Chilopoda > Scolopendromorpha > Scolopendridae > Rhysida > Rhysida immarginata. The sequence goes on from JAHWFO010059370.1 coordinate 667,173, forward strand.
ACAACTAATACAGCCCACTGATAGTACATACATAAAGCCTAGTACACACTAGTTGCAAATGTGGAAACAAGTGTGGACGGTTTGCTTGTGTCAAAATATGCCTCGAAGCAAGCAACAGGCACGATCGCTCGGAAGGCGGTTTTTCTCCGACACGTCAAAGGATTGAAACGACACTGATGTGGACGGGAAGCGTTTCTTTTCCTCTTTCCTTAACCTTCCCCTTCCCTATAGCCCCCTTTCCCCTGCTTAAATAAAATCAGTGATTTTATTTTCATTTCTTTAAAGGAATAAATAAATATAGTCTTCTCAATTTTTTAATAGATTTATCTTTTAATTTATATGTTTATATAAATGATAATTTTATTTATTCTAAAATATGTCTCATTTATATATTTATTATTTTAAAATATATATTTCATTTATTTATTTACTTATTTATTTAGTTAATTATTTATTTTAAAAATATCTTATTTATACATTGAAATATAATTTACATTTATACAAATATAAATTAACGATTGTAGTGAGTTAAAGAAATATTTCTCATTGTTGTTTAAGATGTTATGGGAATATAAAATATTTCTCAGAAGTGAACCGTAGTTTTAAAATATGTATTATATAAGTAAAAATCTTTGGGCAGTTTCTTTAATACCAAAATATTAAACCTTTCAGTGATGGAAATCGCCTTCCGAAATTTCGTGTCATTTTTAGCAATTTTAGGGCCGATTAAAGATAATAGAAATTCGAAATCTGTTGGGTGCATCCGAGCGAAATTTGTGTACATTCTACTCACACCCTGAAATCTTAAATTACCCAACAGATTCGTGCCACAATATGCCTTTCTAGTAGTATATACAGGCACGTAGTCAGGGGGTGGTCGTACAGGTCTGTCGACCACCCCAAAAATCCAAGTGGTCCATATATAATATGGTCCCTATATTATATGGGGTCCATGAGTGAATAGATAAGCCATCCTTCATACCATGGGGGTTTCAACCGTTCTTTTAAACGCTAAAACGTGGGAAGATAGGTTCCAGGTTTTAGTTCACTAGACCACTGGACGATCGCAGCGCTTCTAGCGACCAACACAACACCCGGCGATTCCAACGAAGATACACCTGGTCGTATTTTTTCATTTCCCATTAAATAGTTGTGGTTAAATTTTGATTTTCACATTGTTATTTACTACGATTCACATATTTATTTTTAATCTTGTTTTAGACATAGAATTAATGTTAATGCAAATACACCAGGGAAATTTTATGGGATTAATTTGTTTATTCCATTATTAGGTCATATAGTGATGCATGTGGGTTCAAAATTTTTAAATACGTACTTTAACTAAGAATTTATCAGTTTTGAATTTAGTTCCAAGTGAAATTGTTTAATTTGCAAACTACAGGGTGCGTAAGGTATTTGAGGACAGATTCACGTTAAGAAAGAAAACAGAGATAAAGTCGAGATAATAACTTTATTATCGAAATATATCATGAGCATACACAAGAAAACTTCTTGTTATATGGCTATTCAATGAATCCACCTTCAGCTTTTATAACTGCTTCAATGCGAGATCGAAACCGTCGACATACGCGAATCAAATGGTCATGATTCATATTGGTCATTATTCGAACAATGGCAGCTTTCAATTCATCTTTGGTGTTAGGCGGGTGTTCACTGACCTCTCTCTCCACAACGCTCCATACGTGGTAGTCCAACGGATTCAGGCCAGGGGAGTTAGGAGGCCAAACGTTAGGGTTTACGTGATCATGGAAGTTGTCGGCCATCCATTCCTGTCTTATGCGAGACTTGTGTGCTCTTCGCATAACATACGAGTGATATCTGATGTTTTCATGGACAACATTTCTGATTGTTCCTTCCGACACATGGAGATCTTTGGCAAGTGACCTCATGGATGTTCTGGGATTGTCATCGATGGCCTGCTGCACTTGCTGAATAAATTCAGGTGTTCTGATGATGTCAGAGCGTGAGGCATGCTTTTTACGCTTTGTTACTGGTGTAACATTGCCATCTTCGGTCTCTAACTCCTTCCGCACTTTGTGGACGAATGATCTTGCGACCTTTAGAAATCGTGATATCTCTGCATCGCTGTGCTCTGGCTTTATTGCCACGATTACTGCATGTCTCTTCATGATTTGTGTTACTTGATGGTCCGCCATTTTGCTTTTCGGAAACGGAAAGGACATACAATTTACTATAGTGCAGCAGTAGCCAAACGAAGGTGTGTCCTCAAATACCTTACGTACCCTGTATACAGAACAATTTTGAACATATACCCTGTAATTGAAAATCCAGAATTATTTCCGGGTAAAATTGATAGATGGGTTTTCAAGTGGAAAAATGAATTGTTAACAAATAAAGTTGTTGCTCAATCTTGTCCAGACACTCTAAAATTAATTGATGCAAAGTATTTTCCTAACTTGTATAAGATTTTTTTGTATCTCTGTACTCTCCCTGCCATATCAAATGTCTGTGAAAGATCCACCACTACTAAGGCGATTGCACTCGTATTTAAGACCCACCATGTCATCAAACAGATTAACAGAATTAGCGTTACTGCACATACATTATGATTTCTGTTTTGATATGGATAATGTAATTAGTACTTTCGCTTCCATGTATCCTAGAAAAATGCAGTTTGAAAGTTTGTTGTTACAATAAATCAAATTTGTAAAATGCCCTAATAAATTTTTGTTGTTGTTTTTTATCGATTTATTTCATTGTATGAGGTCCATGTTTTAAAAAATTAGACCCCCCCCCACCCCACTTCCCTGGCTACGTTCCTGATTTAGTTTACTAATCCAGCATGTTGCGGTTTCCTTTTTATTTTATTTTTTTTCATAAGCTCATGATAGAAAAAAACTGTAGTTAGATATGGATTTAGCACAAAATAAGCATAAGAATCAGCACTTAACGTTAAAGAAGTTTTTAAAAAGTTACTTTTTGTTGGCCTATACACTGAAATCGATATTTTTTATCCCATAAACTGCAATGGATTTGAACATTCGATAGATTAATTATGTAGGATCCAAACGAGAGACTGTCTACTAATATGGGAGAACTTGCAAATTCACGCCCCCCCCCCCTTTGGAGGGGGAGACCTAAGAAAGGGGTTCTTCCTGATAGTTGCGTTTCCACGAGTTTCCTCATTTCCTCAAGTAACGAAACAGGTGTGTACGCACACGCATTTGAAGCGTTGCGTTACAGGAAATAGTGTAAGAGGGCATTTGCAACTAGTGTGTACTAGGCTTTAGGTTATTTTTCGACTTAGTCTCCATATCGGTTTAGGCACTTGTCGGTTCGTGGGTTGAGTTTGAATATTCCCTCCTGGTAAAAATCCTGTCCTTGCGTGTTCAGCCACGTTGGACTTGTTCAGGAGGAAACGGCCATGACTTTTCACCGAGGGCATCATCCTCCTTCACGACAACGCGCGACCTCATACAGCCCAGAAGACCACCACGCTCTTGAAGCAGTTTCGCTGGGACATCATCGAACACCCTCCCTACAGCCTGGACCTCACTTGAAGGAGCACCTAGGAGACCGACGATTCGCTTCAGACGAGGAGGCGAAACACTTCCTACCAGAATATTTTGAAATATCAAAATGGCTAATCATAAGATTGTTAGCGAATTACTGAAGAATAGTAATGCACCTTTCCTTCTTCACAGATTGCTTTTACTGTTTCTTAAAAGAATTTCGCCGGTTAAAAACAAACAAAGAATCTCAAAACAAAAGTTACGAATAATAGTGACTTTTTTAAAACTTGGAACTAATGCCGTTAAACGATAAGCTTCTGCAATTCGATAAGAACATTCGAATGAGATGGAAATCTGAATTATCGAGGATAGGGGTCGACTGCAATCATTAAAATGTACAAAAGACCAAGAAAATATCCGTATAAAATAAACATTGTAAAAAAGCTCGTCAGTGGATACGAAAAGAAAAGAACGAGAGGTGAGGACAGATCGTAATTATCCCTTTTACGCAATTGATGTTTTCCTGTGACATTTTCACCTGGGCGACTCCCGACTTCCTTCTTTTTTTTTTCTTTTCTTTTTTTTAATGGCGATGCTAAATCTAAACCCTAATGGAGGAGGTTTCTTTCGAGTGGAACGATATTCATTCAGCTTTAAAAAGGCACAGATGATTAAGAGAAAAAAATTAAATACGTATATGAGCCGAGGAAGAGAAAAAAAAGTGCTCTACAACCACCATTTCCTTTATTCATTTTTCCTTGTCTGACGATAATCGTTATTAGCCTTCACTAAGTCGGCAAAAGAACGGAAATAAACAGGAAAATAATAATAACAATAATAATAAAAAAAAACCCAGATAAAATTCATCAAGTTCAAACTTAAAAATAAAGTAGAAGTAATCAAAATGATAATAAATAATGTTCTTAAAAGATCCCAAGCCACTATTCGCTCTCAGCAACTATTAACTCCAAAATTTTATTGTCTTCTTAGTTTTTTTAATTATCGCACGTAAACACGAAACAGTGAAAAATGACGCAATTTTACTCTCCATCCTATTGTAAATCGGTGATATTTACAGAAAAGCTACCCAATTTAGACGAATAGCGAGCTACTCGTTTAATCTAAGAGGGCTTCTACGAGGGATCAAAATGTCACCTATTTCTTTTTACATTAGAACTCCACAAAATGTTGCATTTATCAGAAATAATTAGGACTAAACACAATCATTTCTAGGCATGACATTTGCATTATCATATACAAGTGTATTAGGTTATTTGATTGAGATTCTGCCGTCTTTAAAATGTTATAAAAGGTTTGCACTAGACATTTAGTTTTTATCCTTTCAAAGAATTTTACACCATACTCAATATAATGTTGCATTCTTCGAAGCCATCCATTAAACAACCGGTATTTCATCCATTTTCTTTCTGAAGCTGAGTTTATTCGTCATCCCACGCCTTCAAAGGTTCTCATCGCTTGAAAATTGCCTGCTTTTCAGCTTAATTTTCAGATGGAACAACGCAATGTCACACGGAATAAGACCAGGACTATATGGCGGATGCTCAAGCATATTTATCCCAAATAGTCGATGCAAACTTTAGACCTTCCTCAGGGGCACTGCCATGATGAAAGAACCAAATGTTGGATCCTGAGCATAGTGGATGTTTGTGAGCGATAGTAGGGCCTGAGGTATACATTGCTCTCTAAATTTCCAATACCATCTGCAGGGATCTAGCTACTTTGGTCGGCACTGGTCGCTAGCTACTAGTTTATAATTTTTATAGTGAATCGCGATCAGCACAATAAAAATTAACATTTCCGCGACCATCACTCAGATTGTAAGTTGTTTCATATTAAGGCGGACACTGAGTTTTCAAAGTCATAAATTGATCTGTTTTTGTAATAACATAATTTGAATGTTATCTTTATTCAAATGCTGATAGAGTTCCTTAAATAAACAAACTGAAAAAAAAAATAGAAATGAAAAATAGCAACTTTTCGAAAACAAGTTGTTTCACGTTAATATCGACAAGGCAGTTCGGTCAAATTTTATGGCACAATTAACGTTCAACGGAGTTTCCAATGAGGCGAATAACATCATACACTCTCTCTGATATTTAAAAAAAATCAAATTCTGAAGACAAGCAGGACCCAGATTGTACTATGCATCCTGAATAGCGGTTTCAAGACAGACACTGATTGGAATTAGCGTCCATCAAAATAAATTTCTTTTGATATTACACCCATAGTTTTTCAATGGGTTTAAATTTGGACTGTGAGAAGGCAATTTCTTAACAATGACAGAATTGATATTAAACCACTGTTTGGTACTCTTTGAGCTATGAACCAGTACATTATTTGGGTGGTATATTCTGTTCGGGCTCCAAATGCTAAGACACTCCTCCAAACGATGATCGTTCAACATGGCTATATACTTGCTTTTGAATCCATTCTGCAATGTACAAAAGCCAATGTAGAAGTACCATTAAATCCAAACGCTCCCTAGACGATTATAGAACTCCTTAGAGAACACTTGATTTACTTTGCGGAGATCGTGCTAATACTAGGCCCATCCATCTGGGCCATCTGAGAAGAGCACTTCGATTCACTTATCACTCCATGTCATGTGGTCTCTGGCCCAGGACATCGTCACATTTATGCTCTTCACTAAGTGGTGGGATTTTGCAGGACGCTTGTATCTCTGATGTGGTAGTGATGCAAGAGCAAAGCACACAGTTGTAAAACCACACTTAAGTATATGTCACGTATAGAATGTGCATAATGGAAGAAAAAAAATAAACGAGGAGACGATTGGTAGACTAGTCTTTACTGAACAATAAATTTAATTTACAATTCGTAACGATTTACGATAAATATACGCAATTAGTTCAAATGACAAAAAGAAAATTCTAGAAAGGCTTTTCCGGGATGCTGCATGTAGAAGCCTATGCACATCAATCTGAGATGGCTTGAATCGTCAAGCCGTAGACAACATAGAGCACAGCTACGTCATCTACGTTCCAATTGAATAACGACTAAAATCCTGAGTCAACGAATAAAGACAATAACATTAGTCTAGCAATAGAAACCGCTAGCAAATGATGGAATATGTCTACTATGCTAACAGTACCTATATTAACACAGTCCATCGAGGTCGTTTCACTAGTAAATCATCCAAGCTCAATGGCAACAAACAACCTACGAGGGTCGTAGAAGAAGTTTTGGCTGGTCCTCGTTCATGCAGTCTTCGGGAAGTGGCGGCACTTGTTCTAGGCTGGTGATAAGCTTAATTAGAGGCGTTTTTAATAATTTATATAGCTATTAGTAGCAGCATTTGGAGTAATAGTAGAATCACATATATGTTCCTAAGAAGGGGAAACTGAATCCATAAACCACTTACGAAAGCAATGTCCGTCCGGATGAATTCTAATGAAGAGACGAGCACGATAAGCTCTCCTTCACAGAAGTCGCTACCGTGGATATCGTGGCACTTTAACGACGTAGTTGGTCTAGGCAAATTCAATTCCGGATCCACTGGCACTGGGTTATCCTCTTGTTTATCACCAGAATGAGGAAGCCGGTTTACCACGACCGAGCCCATCCTTTCCTCTATCCAACCAGGTAAATCCTACCGCACTAGTCTCGAAGCCTAATCTTCCAACGTTTTTATCCAACTCCCTTTTTAATGACGCTCTCCACTTCAGAATTAGAACTGCTTCTATTTGCCTTTTTGCGACGCTCCTGGTCTAAAGATCTCATGGAAAATTCCAAACGTTGTTGCCTTTTACACTCATAGGTGGGGGCGGGCTTTCCGAGGAGTATCGGCTGACAGAGTTCGGAGTCTAAATCGCGCGTAATTTTCTGTACTCGAACGCGCTTGAAGCCCGACGCAATCTTCTGACAACGTCGATTACGCACCAATACCAGTTAACGTTTGCAATGCCCATACTGAGGTCTGCTTCTGAAAAAGCTGCCCTTTAGATGTGCCGATGCTCACTTTTCTTCAGCTGTTGGTTTGGATCCTGGAGATTTTTCTTTAGGGCTTTCCTGACCAAATCTTGAGCAATTGCTGATTTCCCCCCTTTTGATAATTGCAGTAATTTGTCGAACAAGATTTTTCTTCAGCAGCTAAGGCAACGATTTGACCCTTTTTGAAGTCGTTTAATATCTTTTCTGCAAGCATTTTATTATGCAACAAAAATCTCAGAGCTAAAAAGTTGAAATCATTTATAAAATTCTGAGAAAATGAAACTGTCCGTATTAATTTAAAACAATACTTAAATATGCTGTATATGGGTTAGGTTACAAAATATCATTAAGATATAAAAGAGACCACTGATATTCCAAACTTCGCAACATAGCTTACCACCACTCTTGTTGTAATACAAAACATGTCTTAATTCTCTGAAAAATTAAAAAGAGCACTCAGCAATTTCTAGCTAGATCCCTGCATCTAAATATACCGTATCGGCAATGCGATGAGTACAGTCCTCTCCGGCAATGATTAACACTCAAGTTATACTGTAAAATATCCTGATATTCGTGATTTCATCAAGACATTAGAGAACGATGTTTGCACTAACACAGTTCACAACTAACTAATACTGAACATGTGATCTCTTGCAAACCTATAGGTGCACACATTTTTTCGTAGAACAATTGGTTGCGCCATCTTATAAAACTTTTCTAGTGCCCTTTCCTAGTCAAATTAACAGTTAGGAACGGAAGCCGTGCCTTACGCGAAAGTCCTTTAGTATTAATGGTCTGGCTTTGGACTCGCCTTGGACCCATTCCGGTTTAGCTTTTCTTCGGTACAGAAATACTCCACCACAGGAATCGGCCTCGGTGGCTCAGCGGTTGCGTGATCGCCTCTGATGCCCGCGTTCGCGGGTTCGATCCCGGCCGAGGACGACGAGGATTTTTCAGGGGGAAATCCTGAGATCACGCACTTCCTTCGGAAGGGAAGCAAAGCCGTTGGTCCCGTGTAGTCATTTGCCGGCTGCACGTTAAAGAACCCTTGCGAGGCAAAATTTGCGGCCCCTATAACGCCGTCCTGAAATGACCATAGCAGTTGAAAAGGACTTTAATACCAAACCAAACCAAACCATCACAGAATTTCCCTCAAAAAATGTGGCACCAGAATCGGAATCCTCGAATTCAAGCTACATCCATCAAAACCCGGTACATCACCATCAATTCTAAAATAGCAAAATTTGATACACGTTGGCTAGTTTATAAAAATAGGTTGAAATGAAATTTAATTTCTAACGCACGCACTTTAAGAAAATAAAAGCATTCCGTTAACATCTTAACCCTGCACAGCCATGGCCTCAGTTTTACAATGTGACAATGGCTGAATCATTTTTTCTCAGTTGCTCCCTATTCATATTGGAATATCCATCTTTTTTTTCAAATTTTAGTAACTAACTAGGCTACAGGAAAAATTTAATTACGCGCTCGGGTACACGAGATCACAGTATGCAGCTCATGTAATTTTTTTTTGTATAGCTGTGATTCATTTTTTAGAATGTTGGCTTCATGCAGCCACACAAATCTTAGTCCGTTAACTAGAAATATATGTGGAGAACGAGAGTGATAAACAATGTTCTGCCTGGCACAGGCCATACTGTATGGAGTTTTGCTGCAAATATGAATATCAAAATTTAGGAAACTAAAGCATCTGGCTAAGAATGGTTTTATCTTATTGTGCCGAATCCATGCAGTTTTTTTTTGTTGTTAATAGGAAACTTATTTAGTTAATTTTCCTGTTCGCGTTTTGTTATTACGTCTTTTCTTTTTTGTTAACAGTAGTTTATAGCTGTAGTTGTAAAAAATGTTACATTTAACTTTTTACCTGCTATACCGTGTGTTTCAAAAGTTCCCGATCTGCCCCTTCTGTATGTAGGGAAAGCCTAACCTATGACAGCAGGAGTAATGTTCGGCCAACCACTAAAATAAACCACGTGCTGAAATAAATTACATAAAATCAGTTTTACATAGTGGCAAAGTTTCTCAAACGTGTTTATTTTATTTTTACATTCCCAAAGGAAACGGTACATGTAGGTTACACCATTTGCTCAAAGTGTTCACCGTTCACCTCTTAGCAATACGCTAGTCGGTGCTCAAACACACTGCAGGCATTGATTAGGATTGCCTGAGGAATATTTGCCATCACCTGCCTAATTCTTTCTTCAGTTCGTTAACGCTTGCAGGGCGTGTCTCGAAGACCCTGTGCTTAACATTTTCTTATGGGACTAAGTCAATGAAATAAATAGCGGGATTCGCAACGACTGGGAGCATCCATTAATTGGAAAGAAAAGGTTGAGAGACAGTGGATCCTGTCTACCAGCCCTTCAGCATACCTGCACAACAGTATGCAGGGAAAGTCATCTTCTGCGTTCGGGAACTTTTGAAACACACGGTATATGTACGATTGAAATAAAAGAAGACGGGGTTTTCCTCCTCACTTCAATTCTTTAATGATTAGATATTCTAATAATATATTTAATTTTTCTACTAAATGTTGAAAAATAATTAAATACACAAATTGGATCTCGAAAATTCCAGGTTGAAGTTTTTGTCTCAAAAAATGATGTATGAGATGCTAGGGGTTAAGCAAAGAGCCGTGTGACTGCTTGCTCTCATCAACTAAATTACAAAATAAAACATTTATTCCAGCAGAATTAATTACGAATGTTATATCTCACTGATAGCAGGCGGTCCATATCTATAACATTCAAGTAAGTCAGCACCTTGATGATGAGAGCTTAAAGACGGCGGGCAAAACATGACGGTTTCTGTATTCGATGGAGACATCGAACAATGGAATGCTAAGAATTCTCGAGACGCTGCAAAACTGCAACGTAAGCCACTCTTAGGAAAAAATATCGGCGAGGCTAATTTCGTGCATTTTTTTATAATTTAGTGTCTCAATTATTTACTGGGAAGCAAATTATCCCATAATTTAAACTGTATTATCATTTACTGTCAGCTAGCTTTAGCTCATAAAGTAACTTTTTAGGACTCTGGAAAAAATCTTTTACGAGGCATGTTTTTTAAGTAAGTACCGTTTTGGAATTAAAAAAAGACGTGCAAAGATATCGCAATAATTTTATTTTTACATGAAAGCCTGTACCTTAATCTACTTTTCTACATAATTTCCGTGAATATTGAGGCACTTGTCATAACGTGGCACCAGTTTTTGAATACCCTCCTCATAAAATTCTGCCGCCTGACTTGTTAACCACTGTATCACAAATGTTTTGATTTCGTTATCGTCTTGAAGACGCTGACCACCCAGGTGTTTCTTCAAGTGCAGGAACAAATGGTAGTCGCTGGGCGCCACATCAGGGCTGTATGGAGGATGATCTAGAGTTTCCCATTTAAAAGATTTGATGAGATCTTTGGTCCGATTAGCCACATGTGGACGGGCATTGTCATGCAGCAAAACGATAAGATTGCACGTCAACTTGCCACGTCTTTTGTTCTGGATTGCACGACGCAGATTGTTCAATGTCTCACAATAAGACGCTGCATTGATTGTCTCATTACGAGGCAGAAACTCCACTAGCAATACTCCTTTTCTGTCCCAAAAAACTGTGCACATGATTTTCCGGGCAGAAATTGTTTGCTTAAACTTCACTTTTTTGGGTGATGATGAATGTCGCCATTCCATGGATTGTTGTTTCGATTCTGGTGTGACGTAGGCCATCCATGTTTCGTCACCAGTAACAATTTGGTCTAAAAAATCTTCACCTTCATTGTGGTACCGCTCGAGGAAAGTCAATGCACTGCCTAAACGTTGGGTTTTGTGCAAATCCGTCAACATTTTTGGAACCCAACGTGAACACAATTTCCGGTAATTCAAGTTCTCGGTCACAATGCGATACAAAACACTACGAGAATATTGAGGAAAGCAGTCGCACAATGATGAAATTGTAAAGCGTCTGTTTTCTCTCACCTTTTCGTCCACTTTCTGCACCAAATCTTCATTAACGACCGAAGGACGCCCACTCCGTTCTTCATCGTGCACATTTGTGCGGCCATCTTTAAATGCTCTCACCCATTTCCTTACCATTCCATCACTCATAATGTTTTGTCCGTACACTTCACAGATCTCACGATGAATATCGATCGGTTTTACGCCTTTAGCACTAAGAAATCGTATAACAGCCCGTACTTCACAATCGGCGGGACTCACGATTGTCGGAGGCATCTTAAACACTCAGTAAACAACGTATACAATGAAGAATCAGACTGTAATGGCGTCAGTGCGTAGACAAGAGATGTAGTTAACCAGCGCGCATGCGCGGAACGCCGACCGTAGCGCTGCGGCGGCGGAATCGCAAAACGGTACTTACTTAAAAAACATGCCTCGTATTATTTATCCTCATCCCCTCTCTCGTCTATTTGGTCCTCGTCAAAAACTCAATTTTCAACCTTTCACTTATTAATTTACGATCGCAATCGAATTGTATGGCATTAAATGATAAAATAATAATGAGCCTCAGGCGAAATAAATTTTTTCTTGATTTTTGGTTTTTGGATTCTACATAAGATGATCTTCGAGGATGGATGCTGTGTATATGTATAAGTTCGAGTCGAGTTGTTAACCCGGAGTGGAGGGTTACCCCTGAAAGAATGTGGCGAAGCATTCTAATTTGTTACGCTCGGCATGGAAATCGATTAGGTACTCGACAAGATTTAATGATATTCGAATAGAAATAATTTGACCAGCAAACACAAGAAGAAGAGGAAGAAGAGGAGAAGAGAGAAGGAGGCGAGTGCATGATAAAGACAACCGGAGGAGGACGTGCAAGCCATAAATTGGCAGCGACTCGGCCTCTCGAAAACGTCTCCCGCTACACTCGCCGCATAATAAAAGCGACAGACACATTCATTGAACACATCTTCCAAATTATGCTCACTTCCATCATCCGTTTCCGATTAATATCCCCCTTGTTTGCTTCGTCGGTACATGCTTTCCTAGTTGTTGTTGTGACAGGTATTTACAAAAACGATTCCATAAATTAGAGAAAAATGACGATGGCTTTTTAATGGAATCCTTTTCCGCAGAGTTATTTTGTGGTAACAAACGTACAAATCAATCGGAAATGGTTATAAGAACATCGAAACCGCACGTAGGCGCTTGTAAATTTTCTTTTTAGAGGACAGTTTTAATGAAGGTGTTCGTTAGTATACGCAAAAATATGGATTGGGAACAGAGCACTAAAAGAAAAAGGGGGAAAATTAAAAGCGGACTGAATTTTCCATCACACGGAATAAATACACTTTTTTTTCATTTTAGAATATATCAATTCTTAAATAAAATTAGAGAATAAATGCACGGGAAAAACGAGTCAATTTAAAGAAGCCTGCACAAAAAGGGAATTAATAGATTCCGAATATATATTCTACAAATTTTCATCTTTTTTCAGTTTCAAAATGAAATATGCCATTTCTTAATGAATTTCACATGCTGAATTCGAACATAACAATGAAATTTGTCAATTGGCTCCAATTTTCATGCAAAAGGAAAGTCTACGTTTTTCAATTATAGGACAGAGTTTATTGAAATACATTGAAGAGCGATCCTATGTTTGAATAATCAGAATGTTATTAACAAATGGTGAAGCATATTATTACTTTTCCTTCCCCCCCCCCTTTTTTTTACAACTTTTAAGCATCACAGTCAATTATTTCAGTACAATGCAAATGCCAAACTGACGATTTCATGCGAATTGGGTCGGAACCATTTTTCTCCAGGAGGGGCATGGGAGCCACTCTATACAACGTTCTTCTGGAAGTATTGTCTTGCAATTTGAATCATTTCTTCTATACTACCAATGCTACATGTGTGCAAAATTTCAAATAAATCGACCCATTCCTTCTAGTGTTGAATTTTTTTTTTGCCAGCAGTGTATTTCAAAAGCTCTATCTTCATTTGCAGCAGCTAAACTAAGACCAAAGAAATTTAATACATATACATAGACTTTCCATAAATATAAAGCTAAATGATATTGGCAATTACTTTTACATGGGATAATATATTGTATATATTTATCAAGCAAACTAAATTAGTAAAGTAAACAGGGACATACACGTAGTTGTACGAATCAATATATAAACAGTGCATCAGTTCATCAAGATGAGATAAAATGAACAATTATTGTTAGTTTTAAGATTTGTGCTAGCATACCCCATTTTGAAATATACAAAGTATCTCGGACCAAAAGAAACTTATTCTGGTTTCTGAATAGCCTGTACAAACTTTCAGGTTATGTTACAGGGACCAAAACAAGCAGAAAATATCATACGAAAACGCTTCTTTCTAGAGTTCTATGAAGGTGTCCTGTAGCAGAAGAAGAGTTACGACAATTCAAAGAAAATTGTGCTCTCTTCAACATCAGATTCGAAACTTTCTTGGAGACCTTGTTGGCTGTTACCCGCCTCAATCAACACCTCCTAGAAAGAAAGCCTGCGCAATGAAACGTCATACATTGTTACATGCTTATAAGAAGTCATACTTTATGGCTTATTATTGATAGAAATACGATTAACAATATCTTTTTATGATAGAACAATTTTTTATTCATCTCTGAATATTTTTAAAGATCGTGCCTCCTAAATACGCCATGATGCCGTGTTCAGTACTTGTTACGTTCATTTTCGAAATAACTGTCCTATTCATCTTCTGTGGAACTAACTTGTTTCTTTTATTTGAATTACCCATAATTTTCTCTTTGCAGTGTTTGCAGGAAAGCGATTTCTTACTTTCTCTTTGAACAAAAAAGCCGAGGGGTCTGACAATACCCTGGATCTTTGACAAAGGTAAAATGAATCTCTGCGAATCTCACCGAATCTGTTCTGAATCCCATGTTTTTGAATCCTGAATCTAACTTCAGGACCCAATATCTCGACCCAGATTCTCGTAAAAAAACGAGACAAAAAAAAGTTCCTACATTTGGCTATGAATCTCTGAAAAATCGTTGAATCTTAAGTAAATCTTACAGGAATCTGTAAATCTTCGTAGGATTCGGGGAATTCTGGAAAATTTGAATCCATTAACAATTCCTTGAATCTTGATCAAATTATCGAGATTCACGAATCTTTGCCAAATTTTGTTGAGTATCAGACCACTCGGAAAAAGCCTTTCTACCTTTGTCAAAGTGACTGCTATAAGCAGGCATAGCCTAAGATTAATTTAGGCTATGATGCAGGAACACAATAACCAGGCAGAATCCCAATTTAACGATCCTACATAAATGGTATGACCATCCCCAACACACACAATTTAAAAAAGACATACACAGATGAAATCACTAAATATACGGATCTTGCACACGAAATAAACGCCTTTGGAGAGTTACCAGAGTGCACATTGATCTTATCGTTCTTTCAGCCACTGAGGTTATTCCACAGACATTACACAAAAGCCTGTCAACACTAAATTTAAACCCACACGTATACAAAATTTTACAGAAAACCAGAATCCTAAATAGCTTACTTGTCACATAGTAAGGAAATTCCTACACCCAAACATCAATACTCCCATGAGCGCGTAATTTTTCCCATCTTTGCATCTGAATCCCTTGGGCTTGGCCCTCTGTTGGGTTCGCCTCTGGGACTTGGCTTCCAGACTTGATCCGAGTTTGGTTCCCCAAACAATAATAATAATACGTAACAACAACGGGGAGTATCCCACTAGATGAACCAGAGGGAAAAAGCCCAATGTTGTCCCCCAACAGGCCGAAGCCCAAAAACGGGGTTAATGAAAAAAACACCGAAAATACAAAAGTTAAAAGAAGAGAGAAAAAGGGGGAAAAACTGCATGTAAAAATAATAAAATAATATGACAAAAAACATTAAGAAAGATAAGAAATAATTAATATAACAAAGCAGAAAAGAAAGTAAATAAAAAAAAATAATAAAATAAAATAAACATGAAAAATCAGGTAAACAAAAGAACTTGCTCATCTTTCAACACATCAAGGTTGGCGTCTTTAAAATTATTCATAAAGTTTTTTAGAAGTTTTTCAAGTGGATCAATCTCGGAAATGCTAGTCCTCCATTTATGGGATGGTTTAAAACATATCCAGTACGCGTTTTAGTAAATTCAAGGGAGTTTGAGATTGTCTAAAATCTCAGGTGCCCTAATCTTTTCATGGTATAGGTTAAGAAGAATCTTAAATAGACATTTATTAAGAATGATCTTAATATTAAAAAGCTTATCATTATCATTAATAAAATCATGATCTTTACACCTTTTCTGAATAAGCTTTCCAAAGCTGTCAAATTTGCGTTGTACAATGGATAGGGCTTGCCAATTGTTGCCATGCCAAATCCAGACGCAATACAGTAATTTCGGAATTACAAAAGCTTTAAACAGCTTTAAGCTTTAAATAATAATAATAACATGAACCAGAACTTTAAAATAAATAATATTAAAACTAAAGAAAGAACCAAAGAGCAGAAACCTTAAAAGACTTGTGGATACTTACTGTATGTTAGGTAAAGGAAGGAAGCAAAATACTCCACTTTTCCATTTAAAGAAACATTAATCATCATGGATGTACAACTCGGCTGCGAGGATTCGGCTTCTTCAGTCCTGCAACCCAGGAAATATATCGTCACCTTACTTCTAAAACCTCGTAAGTCCGAATTTTTCTGAAAATGAGGTTATACTTACTTTTTGTTCATTATGGAAGCCTTCTTCGGTGTAATAAAGCCTAGTAAGTCTAGAGTTTACATGAATTATATAAAACGAAAAGAAAAAGCCTCGTATATCTGTGTCCAATACAGGAAGTTTTCATGCTCTCCTGAAAAATTTGTTAAATTAGACTTACGAGGTTTTAGAAGTAAGGTGATGATATGTTGAAACATACACTTGATGAAGATGGGTGCAAATTAGATCTCTTCTCGACGGCAGGTATTTGCAGCAACAGGTTTCAACATAACTATGAAGTTGGGTGCAATGATGTGTTGCAAATGTTGTCCTTTAATAGTCTTTGGGCTGCCATTTAGTGGCGTTAGATCGTGATCGAGGTGGCGGTGTTCACGTGAGATTCAAATATTGAAGAATTTCTGAACGGCAAATTCTTGACTTATTCGGGTTACAACTCTTTACGAAACGCCGTCTGAACACTTTTGAAGGAATTAGTTTTCAAATAGCAGTCCACAAAAAATACCTTTTGTTAAATAGTAATACCATCTTGTTTGCATTGATCACATCATTGTGTCCTCGGCTATAAAATAATGGTTAATTTTAACTATCCGCACAAATCGCGAGTCAAATCGCAAACGCAAGTCTCACTCTCGGCCCTGCGGGCCTCGCTGGTCAGTGTTTTCCGTTATTCGAACGCCAGTCCCACTCTCGGTCCTGCGGGCCTCTGTTTTCCGTTCTGTCTACGACGTCCCCTTCCGGGGGCAAATGACTGATATATACCCCAACCTATTTGGTTACAGGGGGCAGCCGGTTACAGGAATCGTGACAATTCAGTTTACGGAATCAGTCATCGCGCGATTTGTGCGGATAGTTACAATTAACCACCCAGAGAATAGAAAAGGGGGTATATTTCCCCCCCCCCGCCGGGGGGGGGGGGTAGATAGTGAACATTAACCAAACCCCTCATCCATGACGGTTAAAATATCTTTGTGGAAAAGTGAAATATATTAATTCCCAACTTTACCTAATTTAAAACTAATATCACATTTTGTTTTAAACCTAAGAACGACGTTTTAAGATGGCTTCAGGAATTCCTAACCATGAAATCTAAAAGACTTGGCGACATAAATATCCGAAGAATTTTCAAATATGCAGGTTAGGCATAAATTATAGGTACCAAAAAAAAAACAAAAAACCAAACGCAATAACTAGAGAAGCTATATCAGCTATATCTACGCGCTTTGTAATAATGAAAACACAAATTCTCAAAGTGTTCAGCCACTTCCACTAACGTGACTAATCCCAGCATGCAACGCGATAATAAATCTTAATCAAAACTACTCTCGATCATCATTTCCCAAACAGATGGCCCGATCTCTTGGCCACACGTTCACCCGACATAACCCTCTTCGATTTTTTCCTGTGGGGATATGTTAAGGATAAAATTTTAACAAGGAGGTAAACGACTTGCTTGAACTGCGCCGGCGAATCGTCCAAGCCATCCATCCATCCATCATCCAGGAGATGCTCAGTAACATTCGGAGATATTTTACGGGCCACAAAAGGAGACCATATCGAGGTGGACAGATTCATGGTGATATGACTATGACTATTAGAAAACTTTGAGAGTTTCTGTTTTCATTGTTGCAAACTAGATAGCTGTTCTAGTTATAACGTTACGAGCGTTTCTTATGGTACAAATAATTTATGCCCACCGTGTATATTTCCATAACCATTAAAGACACAGCCAACGAATGGAAGGCTTCTCGTAAGCATTGCGAGATTTCTTAATTCAGTGTGGATGAACCATTCCTACCTTACTCTATGGGTGTCGGAAGAGCCAGACGTCAACGCCTCTCTGTACTCCAAACGTTTCCGAATGTGCCTCTCCAGTCGGTCAAAGGGTCTGTCATGCAGAGACCTCGTATCTCTAGTTCTAAACAAAGCCAGATGGAAAGTGATGCCATTAACTATGAATCGCAGATAAACAAAACTTAAAAAATTAAAGTCTCAGAGCGGTACGAACTGCATTCGACACCTTCAGCTGACAATGGACTCGCGGCTTACAATGCTTGCAACTGTAGAGCCGAGTCCAATTAAAAGCACTCGCATTGTTTACACATTGTTTCGTCCACTGCAAGCAACAATGCAACACGACATTTAATATGACACGCCCAATTATCTTAACGTTTCTGCGGACCGTCTCCTCGTCACGTCAGATTTGAACACTGCACGTTATTCCATGTTCTATGCAACGAACTGCTACGTGCGAGCTCCTAATTCGTTTTTATTTTACAGTTTTAAAATTTGAAATATTGCTTTGTTTAGGCTGTTCAAACGTTGCATTAATCATGTAGGAAAGAAGGGGAGAAAAAAAAAAGGATTGACAATTTATGGCCCCATGTTACCGAGACGAATAACAGCTAGCAGCAACATCAATTTAAAAAATGAAAAAAAAAAAAAAAAAAAAAAAAAAACCCAAAAAAAAAAAAACTCTGCGACTAATCACCGATAATAATATTAGAGTATAGGGGAATTCTATCGGGGTTTCAATTTTTTTCTCGGACAGAATCACTCATTCCAGTTCCATGTTGCCTCGTAGTAGTAATACAAGTCCATTTGGGAGTCGTGCTTATTTTTTCCGTTTCGTTCGTGACTTTCCCCGCTGTTTGCCCCTCATTTGAATTCCATCACTTCTCTCCTCCTTCATTAATAAGCAGTTATTCGCTCCGTAATGACTCACACCTTGTTGGTCGGTCGGCTGGCGGGTGAAGAGGAGAGGAACAAGGTGGAAGGGAAAGCCATTTTTTTTTCTTTTTAATTTTTATTTTTTTTTTCTGCGACGCCCCGACCCGAGGAGGATGAGTCTATGCCCGTCTATCTTGATGAACCCCGGTTAGAGTGACGCCCGGGGCGAACGGCGGCCATGTTGTCGATGCAATCGCCATTACGCTATTAGGGAATGTCACGCAGGAAAGGGTGGGCGAACGGACGGCTCTTATGAAGGAGAAGAAGATCAACGAAGTGATGACGACGTTGGAGGAATAGATTCAAATAAAAAGGAAGAAAAGAAGAAGAAAAAAAGGCGAAAGAGAGAGCGAGAGGAAAGAAGAACAAGAAAGATGGAGAGCGAGGGGAAAAAAGTAGGTTTCCGTCGAGTGACACGAGAAAAAAATGGGTCACTTCCTCCATATTTATCATCTCTTTTACATCGGTCTCATCCCTCCTCGTTTTATTAGACAAACAAGTCGACGGATGAGGTTTAGTGGAATTGCCTTGCTCAACCTCCGGAAAGGGGGGGGGGGCGCCTCTACCGGAAGACGATCCTCCGAGGGCGGGAGACGGCCGCAGAGGCTTCTTCTTCTTCACCCTCCAAAGGAAGTCAAAAGGAAGAAGAAAGGTGAAAAAACCGTCCAAAGCACCCTCGGCCTGTCAGTTCCAAGCAGCCAGGTCGTTGCCACCTTTTAGGAGTCGCCCCAACAGTCGATAAAACAAACGCATCACTCCCAAAAGTGTCCGCCACAATTAGCATTGTAATTGACGACACGTGGAACCGCAACCTTAGGAAGACGTTCAGTTCCGTTTTTCCTCTTTTAAAAAACCAATAACAACAAAAAAAAAAGTTCAAAAAACTCGTAGCAACTGTTTTTACTGGACGTTCGGTGGGGACAAAGCGTCTATAAATTAAAAAAGTGAGCTTCAAAAATTACGAGCCCGTTCCTTCCCTTGCCATCCGACTCATCCACCCAACCACCTTTCGCTATCCACGGATACTGTTTACTCAGGCGGGGGGTGCAAACACAGAAACCTGTCTCCTTAAGAACTCACAAACGGAGATTTGGAGATGTTATCAGCGCCACTGCATCACGAAGCCAATGTTCAAGAGAAGAGAGAATCGAAATGAATTATTCGCAGGATGAAATTTAAGCCGAAGACCCGTCCTACATTCAAGCCAAAATAACCATCGTTAAGAAAACGCGTCACTTTCATTTCGTTCTTACTTTCTCTTACCTTTCATGAATTAAATATGGTCTTGGGAATTTATGTATAGTACTTTACTTTTCAGAAAGATAAGAGTTTTGTTTAAAGCATTTTATCCGAAATACATAAAAGTTTAATAATAAAAATAAAAAAAAAAAAATGCTTTGAAACTGTGGACAAATAAAACCTTAAATCACAAATTCACACACAAAAAAATCATTTTAATGATTTGGATGTACATTTCAATGCCACCTTCATGAGTGAATGAAAATTAACAGAAAGAACAGAATTTATACAGATTTTTATTAGAGAAATTCGCTTTCCCTTGTTAAATTTTTTCTGATTAGCTTATTATCTGTATAAATTAAAGTTCTTTCTGCTAATTTTTATTCGCTGATGAAAGTGGCATTGCCATCGGAAATATACTTCCGAATCATTAAAATAATTCTTTGTGGATTTGTTGTTTATGGCTTTATTTTTCTTTCTATACAAGTTCAACTTTTTGTTTTCTATTCGATAAAGAAAACAGAACTTATACTGAAATCATCATTTTATAGAGTTTAAAATAAAAGCAAGCCTCGACTTGTGCCTTTAGATTCAACCATTTCATAATCTTTTAGAATCATGGATTCCGTAAGTTTTGAACAGAATTCGAAGTGCAACACTGGTCGAAATGATATACTTGTTGTATTAAGAAAAATTTAATGAAATCTTATAAAATATACAAATTAACTACTAATTACATTGTATATTTCAAGCGTTTCACATAATTATGATCATTAAGTTCTGCAAACTGTACCGCGGGTCTCGTTTTATGAAAAATTATAATCTTTTTAAAAGATTTTCTATTTTTGATAGTTACTGCTTTATATAAAAAATCTAACTTTACAAACAATATTTCTTTAAATAATAGCCACTCTCAAATAGATGCCGCCCATAAAATGTTAAAGGGAAATAAACGCCGCTCTGAAACAAATGGCGCAGCTTTTATTTTTGAAAAATTAATTGCCAATTTATTATTAAGGTAAATGTAAGGCAATTTTATTAGAAAGCAAAGAGAAATTTAAAATATTTATCCATAAATAAAAAAAATTAAAAAAGGGAATAAGAATGTGACGTAAATCACAATGAATGCATTTGACGTAGCCCTCAAATAATCGCCGCGACGTTTATTCAAAGAAATACGGAATGTTTTTTTAATTTATTTAAATATGTTGAGAAAACAATACAAAAGAGCCCAATATGGGCCTGTATGGTCTAATTAGACAAGTTAGGTCCCCAGGCCTCAATAACATAAAAAACAAAATTGGATAAACAAGATTAGTAAATTGTAAAACAAATATGTAATAACAAACATATATTAGGATGGTCGGCTCTAACAGAACAACGATCATATTACAAGCTTCGGTATTCACATTGACTAAATAATCATCATCAATATTAACTAATTATAGTTCTTTTCTAAACTCAACAAACATACAAGATAAAAGTAATACTTATAAAAACCTAAGTAAAAAAAACAATCTCCATATTATGGAATATGAACCATAAAATCAACAAACACTGAATAATATAATTAAACAACGATAAATAATATTAAGTAAACAATAATATTTAAGCATATTCCGAAATGTTAAGTAAGAAGGAGCAGAACGAATCTCATTGCCCAACTTTTGACGCCAGCGTACGAAATGCAACGACGCCTGTAATTTTGATTTTGTAATACATTTAGAATCTAATTTGTTTATTATAAAATTTTAAACAATTAATGTATCAAACTTTTATTTCTTCAATATTTTGGTTGGCTTACTAGTTTTCTTATTATTACAAAATCTAGGGATGTCAAAAAATGATAGACTAGCTGGAATATATATATTAATATATTTTTAATATATAATTAAATGTTGGAGAGGACCTTTTCATATTTTTAATGTTAATATTATTAACATTATTATATTCAGAACAATTTTAGGAATATAAATCACTGGAAATTATGACTGCAGAGATTAACGAAGTTTTAGAAGAAATGAGTCATGGCACCAATCTTTTTTTTAAAACCTCCTGCGACCGTACCTCCGTCGAATAGTGCCGTCAAAACTGCTAATTTTATTATTAAATATTTAAACTAAAAGTGTTCATAATTCAAAAATAAATGCTCTTATTCGTAGATTTGTCAGGATAAAAGGGAACCTTAAAAGCTGCGGGTACTTACATACCCACTGAATGTACATTTTTTAATCATCATGAAAATACATTACGACATTAGCTGTTTGTTTTCTCTTTTACTCATTCCTTTAAGCTTCTTCTGTACATATGTAGTCAATTACTCTTTGACACCCCTTTTAGTCCTCAGCATGTGTATATATGCCAACCTGTTGTTTACGAACAGCAATGCAAGGAACAGAAGTTTGATAAAAGAGTGGGCGAGTAAGAAGAGCAATTTCACCGCCAACTAATTTCCAACGCGACAACAGTCATAAATTGTACTTTCTAAGAAGCGTTTCTTTTTAAATTGTTACAAAAAAAAAAAAAAAAAAATGGAACGGCTCGATAAACTTTTGTAAACCTCGAATACACAGTTTCAACAAAATGCACCGATAAGAAATAATCCACTCCGCCCGAGGCACCGCTCTCTTTCGTTTCCATTTGGATTTCTTTTGTTTTTTTTATTCACTTTATCGCGTTTTTAAAATTTCCCCAACTGCTAAAAAAGCTTTTCATATGTTTAAAGAGAAACCATCACCCCCCCCCCCCCCTTCATATCAAAATATCATTTTCTTTTTCTTTCCAACCTCCTGTCTGCCTGAAGGAGCACCGAGAAATCGGATCATGACCCGCAATCCGTTGGCGACTCAATTCTTCTCTTCCATTATTCATCGACGGAATATTCATTTTCTTCTCGAAACGATTTCAGTCTGACACGTGCTCAAGAGTGAGCGGTAAAATAAAAAAAAAAAAAAAAAACACAACAGAACGAACGAAGTGTTGCGAAACTGAATGTTTGGTTTTCTTTCCCATCCCCATGTACACGTACAGTACGTTTCCATTCGATCTTATTCGGAGCGCATAATCACTAAAAGGCCGATACGGAACCGCGATAAGGACCATCCCCCAAAATCCATTCTTCTATAGGCAACAGAATAAATAATTGTTTCAATTTTCTTGTCAGGCAGACGAATAAAAATCCGAAGGAAATTTTATTCAAAGGAAAAAATGAAACCTGATGTTGATGACCACCCAGCAGCAAACGATACAGGGAAGTGTTACAGTTTGTATTAAACCAGAATTACAAGTGAACTCTGTATATCACCACCACACATTCCCCGTTTACGCTCAACGGTTGCTATGTTTTAAATGAATTATTATGGATGTAGTGCTATAATTATTTTTAGAGGAATTACACCTGCAAAATTCCAACACGATTAAAATTCATCCGAAGCACGTTACAAATTGAGGAAAGTCGCGTTGACGCTTGGCGCAGCAATTCACGCAGACACCCAACCGGGCGTCTCCTGTAGGGGATACCCCATTAACAGAATAGGGACCGCATTATCATAAATGGATTTCCATTGAAATTTAAAAGCTTTCATATTTTTAAATTCTTTATTTTAAGGAGAGTGAGGGAAAAAAATGAAGACGGGATCCCTCTTCGGATGAGTTATACGCAACTTTGCCGACTTTCTTTTGCTTCTCCCGCCATTTGCATTCTTATCAAGAGAACAGAAAATTCCTTTCTCATTTCATTTGCAAATGCGCCAACTCAACTTCCGTGTCTCTTTCGCCTTCTCTCTGGGCTCTTTTTAATATTCATGCTTTTAAGTGAAAGTAAAATTCCTGCCTTGATTTCAGAATTAAATAAAAAAAAAAAAAAATATTCAGCTATGGGCCTGCTTCGTGTGCAAAGATAAAATGTTATTAAAATGGAGAATTTTACTCCTCACACTCCCTTTATGGAGCTTAAGGCTAGGCAGAATCGTTAGAAAATGCTAGGAAATTATGGATAATATATTTTCAAAATGAAACCATTGTGCTGCAAAATGATCAACAGACGGGAGAACATTAAGCGTATTTGCTTTTGTTTGTCTTCTCTACAAACGGAGCTTTCACAGAAAATTAAATTTCTATTGATTTCTTGTTTGGGCTGAATAAATACCCCCTAGCAATGTATTCGGTCTGGTAAATTACATTATGGTTAATTTTTTAAATCATCCACTAACTTTCTATTTAAGCAACATTTCATTAGGGAATGGACTCGTTGATGGTTGAAAGGCAGATCAGAGAAGCCTGAATTATGGGAAGGAATCTTAAGCTAACAAGTTTTCTTTTTCTGATCTTACACAAGCAGTATATAATTGGAGAAACGCTAATAACCTCGTATATAAATTGATTCATATTTTCTGATGTTACTATTTATAATTGCATTATATAATAATAAATTGATTTCTCTTAATTTCGGCTGTTATGCCATTTTCAAGGTTCTTTATCATGATTCTCCATTATAATAATGCGATATTACGAATTCTTGTAACAAACAATTATTATTGAGATAAAACACTTGTGTGGGATTATTACAATAAAATCATAAATACTTTACTGCATTCTGTACTACTGTAATTTGTGAATTTTGTTTATTAGTACAGGTTATTTTGTTAAATTTATATCCATTTCTTAATATGGTCGGCGTAAGTAAAGATATCGGTTCCGTACGTGATAACTCGGATGTGTTCATGGGCGTAGCTTCCTCCCATCAATCAAGTAAATTGATATACAAATGATTATAGATAGAAATAAGATATAAACGGGGTAACTTTGGAGTATTGGTATTGGTTTTAATCGGCAAAGATGGAGATGATATTTGGTGCACTTTTATCATGTAATTTTCTTATATATGTATTTGACTTGCTCTTCCCCTAGAGGGTATCCCCCCCCCCCTCTAGTCTAATCTAAGTCCTTATGCTCATGCCTTAATTGTTACACGAGGAGCAGTTAAATTTGTAAATTCCTTTTATCGAAAACGAATCTCTTATGTTGGACTAACAAACTTTCTTCATGTTGGACCTTTTTCTTCATATGTAGCAAGCTATCGCTTCTGAACGTTATACTGAGGTTTTTGTTTAAGTAGACTTATTATCATATGAAAGATGTCCATGTTGGGTCTAGTATTCTTATATCTTAAGAGAAAAGGAAACAAGAGGAGAGAAAAAAAAAAGGCTTTTTTTTCAAACCACGCTTTTATTATGTTTTATTATAATATATCTTCAAACCAGCGTCAAGAATTTGTAAAATTAATAAAGCTTAACCGGCTCTGGCAGCCGAGAGGGTTGGCGCGCAAGCTTCAGTGCTTCTCGTAGATCCTCGGGTCGCGGGTTCGAATCCCGCTGTGGCATGGATGTTGTGTTTGTCCCCTGCTGATCATGCGGAAGGCAACGGAAAACCACCGCATTACTATTCCTAGTACGCCAATATCAATTGGTCGCCAACCTATGATAGCGGACGCTACATTAAGAAGGATAAAGCTAAATTTTGCAAAAATAAACAACGGATTGTTAAATAACGAATTGTTTGTTGTTTCAATAAGTCAATTCGTAGTAAATTCGAATTTTTGTAGTACCAGTGAACCGATTTGAATTTTTTTTAACGTGTTGTCATCGGTCCTGTGTATGTGTATCAAGTTTCCGCTCTCTAGCTTGTCGGGAAATTGGTTCACTATTGATGCAGACACACACCTCAGAAAAGCAAGTTAAATAAAAGCGTATAATAAAAAAGTTATAATAATAATTCTGATTAACGAATTGATGTCAACATTTAATTGACTATTTAGCAATTGTTAACATAACCAACACCTCCTAGAAAGAAAGCCTGTGCACCAGGGTTGCCAACTTACCGGTTTTTAGATGGAAATACTTATTGTTGGATATTGTTATAATACAAGCTAAACAATGCACAAATGTAATAATTATTACACGGTTGGCAACGCTGCTGTGCACTGAATATTTATATATTGTTACATGATCATAAGAATTCATAATTTAGGGCTTATTATTGGTAGAAATACGATTAACAATGCCTTTTTATGATGATGTAACAATGTATGAATTTTCAGTGCACAAGCTTTCTTTTTATATTATATCCAACGAAAGCTGGAGTGGGCGTGTCCAGTTAAACTTCCAATTTCAATTGTTAGACATTGTTGCCAAAGTAGAATTAACAATGCCTAACAATTAAAATTTGAAGCTTAACTGGACACGCCTACTCCAACTTTCGTGTTGACATAACTCAAAGTTGTTAACAATTACATTTAATACCGTTTCAATTTTTAAACTTCTTCACGTATCCCAATTGCTGGCCCACATCTTCAAAAATTTGAAATTTTCTTTCATTTGTAAGATATGCCGTCAATTTCGAAACGCGTCAGTAAATTTAAATCACCCTCGTATTATGAAATAAAGAAATTAAACTGGAGAGCTAACTCCAAACATCAGATAAATGATATTAATTAGAAAATGGATAGAAAAAATAGAAAATGGATTAGAAAAATTTCCATCCATTTTCTAATGAATATCATTCACCCTCGTATTGATTTATCATGACCTTTTTTTTCTTTTCTCTTAATACTCAGATATACAGGTACATGTGTTATCTTTGTTCTACAGGAATTTTTTTTATTTATTTATTTAATTAATTTAGAATCCAATACGTCCATCCAGAGCCTGTATGGCCTGAGGCCGACGAGTTGGGTCTCTGGATGGACCTGGATTAACGACTGCTGTATGATGGTCACAGCAGCCGGGGGGGGGGGGGTGATGATCGTGAGTCGCCGATGAGTCGCCCATCCAGTGACTAGCCGTGCCTGGTGTTGCTTAACTTCACAGAAACTGTGTTTCAGTGAAAGCGCACCAGGACACGGCCTTCACCAAAAAACTGAATTCAAATCAAAATTTATCCACAAAGTGATGAACACACAATAGGATAATAACTCTGTAAGTCACCCAAATGGGTGGATTTACAGTTTCGTGCACACTTTTTGGCAAACGTTCATTGATTTCTTCCAAAATGAGCAACACCGAATCCCCATAAATTGGGCTGCACTTCAAAACATTCCCCATGCATCTTTCTATTGCCAGTAATTGATGATACAGCAATAGTATATGATTTTTGGCTCTAAAAGTGAACCAAACTATGTTTCTATGCAACCTATCTCCACGAAAATTGGATGGCTTACGGAGAGTACACAGCCCGTTAATCGCTCCAATTTATGCACATATACAGGGTGTAACAAAGTGTTACAAACTTATAGTACTTATACAAGTGAACATAATAAGCATTTTATGTCCATTTTATGCCTGGAAATTCATAACTGATGAGTTACAGAAGTGAACACATGCAGCCTTCCCTGCAGTTACAGTAGCTGTTCAAACTGACGTCCTCCAACCTCAATGCATGTTTGGCATCTGCGGTGTAAGTTGTTGTACACTCTGTCGAGTAGCACTGGAGTGCCTTTTGTTTTCAGCGGCTGTCACCAATCGTGCTACAAGATCCGCTTCTGATTCCACCGGGGTTTCATAAACGATGCTCTTTAAATGTCCCCACAAAAAGAAGTCCAGTGGGTTTAAATCCGGTGACCTTGGTGGCCACGCCACTGGACCCCCTCGCCCAATCCATCGTTCACCAAATGTTTCGCCAAAACAGTCCCGGACACTTGCATTTCGCCAAACACTAATACCATGTCGGTGTACTCACCAAAGGTGTAGCCAGCCATAATCGCAGACAGATACTAATGACTGATTGTGCAGTTCACGTGGAAGTAATTGCAAGTTAATTTGCATGCTCCCAGTGAAAGTACACGATTGCTCACGTTGGTTGAGACCATTCGTTCACAGGTGGAGTGGGTAGCAGGGTTCGATGTTGAGCACTGCGAATGAGCCACGTCCACTTTTGTAACTCATCAGTTATGCATTTCCGGACTAATGTTTATAGGACATAAAATGCTTATTATGTTAACTTCTATGAGTACTATCAGTTTGTAACACTTTGACTGTTACACCCTGTAAATCCTTTAGTTTCGGAAATAGGCGCTCAATGCGGGGCCTAGTCAAATTTTCGAGTTTTTGTTCTGGAAGGAGACGATAGACGAAAGAGGTTCTAATATTTTAATTGATTACGGGTACACTTTAGCCAGTTAGTCTTGCGATATATACGAGAAATGAAGGAATGGTAAACGAAGCCCATTTAGCCAAATTACCGAAGCCATTAGACACCTTGAAACCGGAAGGAAAACATTAATTTCATTTCTAAAAGTAAATGAGGGACGAGTCGTTTCAAAAAACTCCGTTTCTAATGATGATCACTGGATTGCTATATTCGCCTGATCGATGTTGCTGCGCACCGTGTGGTCTTCTCTTTCGGGGGATTTAAGAAAAAAAGGGAAAAAACAAACCCAGGAGAAAAACAGGAAAAGAAAAGCGAGACAAGAAGAGGAGTCGAATATCTCTTCTTTTCGAAAACACAAGGAGGAGGAGAAGAAATATGAAAGGGATAATTAGCACGGCACCAGCGCCACCTATTATTACTATTATTTCCGACCTGATTACTCGGGAGGGGGATTCACGATCCATTAGCTCGAGCCAAGCATTAAGCGACCAAAAAAGTAAAAAAAAAAATCATCACAAACGGAAAAAAAAATGGCGGCGGAAGAGAGGAGCGTAGAGGGGGTGGGGAAGTAGACATTAGCAGCAGCAGTACGTATACGTAGGTCAAGCTGCAGACGGAAAGGAAGAAGACATTTTTTGGTCGATGAGGGGTTGTCAAAATGGTTCTCACTTCTACTGAAAGAGGGCCGACGAAGACCTTTTGTCAATCGTTCGTTCGGCTAATTACACCCCATTAAAGAATCCCGAGGTGCTCGTCGGGGCAACACTCGCTTCATTAGACAAAACCAATAATTAAGTGATTACTATCAGCAAAGAAAATATAATGCAACGAGAAGAAGAAGAAGAAGAAAAAAAATGCAAGTGGCACGTCCATCGTCAAAAGAAATGGGAAAGAGGCGGAGGAGAGAAGGTGAACGTGTTGGAGATTAATAAAATCAAAATGCAACAAAATGAAATCAATTTGCTTAACATTCTCTATTCTTAACTAGGTTGAGTAATAGAACTATTTAAGGCAGCAGCACGTCTACTTATAAAAAATGTAATATTTATAGGAAAATCTGCTCATTCAGAATTAGTAGCATTTCAAGCTTTATTTTAGGCTTTCTACCTAAGGCATTCCTCTTTATTTATTTAAGATTATGCATTCCACGAGGAACACACTCATGGACAAAATTTTAAATTTACATATTTTGCACCAGACTTTAATGAAAAAAAAATTCTTTGACAAACTTGATAGACAAATGTATTCAACTATCCAATGACCACTAAATATTTTGTCAGGTTTTTGTATTCATAAAGTTTTAAAAATTGGAGAGAAACCAAAAAAAGTTGTAAATTTAGCTTGACCAAAATTAAAAACTTGGTCTACAAAACAGATTGTTTCCACATATTTAATACTTCGTGGGGCCTCCATTATTTTCGGATAACTTCAAACATTCTGCTTGACATTGAATCAAGAAAGATATGAAGATATTCAACTGTAATACTTTCCCATCCGTCCTTAATTACATTTTTCAGTTTTTGAACAGTTTCAAACTGTGATCTTTGCAATCCTAACACGCAAGCGGTATCCAGACATTTTAATACGGCTGAGGTCACGGGGAATGTGCTGGCCAGCATAAAACATTAATATGATTTTCATGAAACCATGTATTCATCTTGTTTGAAGTTTGGAAGGGAGCATTATCTTATTGGAAAGTTCAATTTTTTCCCACCAAGAACTCAGCATAAACTCCAAGTAGTTGCTCTAGATATTCTTTATACTACAAAGAATTCATCCGACCATCAACCATTATCAGATCACTTTTATCCACAGGAAAACGAGCCCCATACAATAACTGAACACCATTTATTTGACAACTCATTTGAATCTTCTTTTGTTTTCGTATATCATGCCAGTAGCCGTCCTATCCATCAGAGCCGTCTACACGTGTTTGCAAAAAGATCACTTTAATCACGTGAGTTTCTCTACCGACATAGACATACGGAGAATAGGTTAACTTTCTTCTCGTCCGAAAAAATTATTCCATGCCATTCGTGAGTCCAGGACATTTTTTCTTTAACAAAGTTCAATGTTGATGTTTTCTAAATTTGTTTCAAGGGGGGGGAAGGGTTCCTTCTCAACTTCACATAAGAGATGAGTGGACATCTCTATACTAAACGAGAAATAATTCGCCGAAAAAAAGTCCAGGCTGAGAAAATCAACACTACAAGAAACAGAAAGATTTCTCTCAGTTGCAAGGTGACGAACATGAGATTCAGCTCTGGAGTTGAGGACGTTCTTCCTACCTGATTGCTTTTTCACTTTGCCACCAATCCTCTTGCTTGCACGCTTCTGAGAAGACGTTCTAGATCTGTTTATGTAAGCTTCAATTTGTCTATGGGAGATCCCAGAGCTATGCAGCATCCAAATTTTACGAATTTCTTCTTCCTTCAGATCAATTACTCTTAGCATGTGAAAACACAAGATAAGCAGATATCCACGCTGCCAAATTTATATTATTCCTAAACGCTTCCAAAAAATTTTATTCTAAAACGCTTCAATACATTTACATAAAGTGGACAAAACGATTTTTTTCAGCGTGCGTGCGTTTGGCCTAAACTTAATGTACATCAGTTTTGTTTTTCTCCAATTTTTGAAAAAATTATGAATAAAATAAAACATGACAAGTTTTACTGGTCATTTGATAGTTGAACACATTTGTCTATTAAGTTTGTACACTACTTTTTTCTTTTCCATTGAAGTTTTGTAAAAAATGTACATGAGTTTCTAATTATGTCCATGAGCGTATGATAAACACAAGCTAATCATAAAGCAAAACCATTTAAAAGACGAACATAATCGAAAGAAAACAAGTTAAAAGGGTTAAGTTCTTTCACAAGAGATACGCAATAGCTTTCATTTTGGAATTAAAATGCCTGCTGCTAAGACGGCATCTACTTGAACGACGACAATTTATAGCGATGCAGAGGAGATCGTACAAATGCTGATGTATGACAGGTACCAAGGGGTCTGTACAAAAAGCGGTGCACCGCTACACCACTGGTGCACCGGTCCATAGAAAACGAGGACGTGAGTTTTCACTACCATACCACTCAAGGCGGTAAGATATTTTCCGCTTTCAAGCGAACCAACTTTTATCAACACCAACTTCCTGTCTAATGCAGTTGGTCCAGGCTGAGGTAGTTGATTATCTAATCATCACACCATCTGCATCATCATAGGGACAGGGCTAATTGAACAAAATAAATTTTACATTTATTTACATTTTGATAGCACAGTAAATCATATTCTAAAAAGAACATTTGTTATGAATATCAAGGTGCCCAAAAGATCTGGAGGCCTGTCTAGGGGCATCTTTCATTCTTTGAAATTAATATATATAAACTGTATAAACTAATGAATATTAAATTAAACATATGAAGAGCAACTAATAATAATTATAGTTAATATAGGGGAATTTCTAAGACAATATATATTATGTGTAATCTTAAATAGGAATAGGGCTAATTGAACAAAATAAAGTTCATCAAATTTTCAAATGTTAAAATTTTTAAATTCTGAACTGACAGAAGAGAGAGAGCTGGCTTATTTAACAAAATGCGTAAAAAACATTTTTGGATTTTAATTAAAAGATTAATATTTTTTAGCGTAGTCGACCCCCTTAAACATAACCCAAAACATAAATTTGTGTGAATGAAGGTGAAATATAAATTTAGTAAAATATTATAATTAATGCCTAAATATGGGACAATTTTATAGCTAAATTCTTTATATGAAGGCTCCACGATAAATCAAGGGTAAAATAAATTCCTAAATATTTATAAGAGACTCTAGATAGAATACTATTATTGACACAGCTTAATTTTATTGAAATCAATTTGTTTATTACGTTGATGAAATATCATATAATATGATTTATTTAGGTTTAGTGGAAGCTTTTTAATAAAGAGTTTGCTATGTTTTTAAGTTGTTCCTCTGAATAAGCTGAGGCTAAGAATGTGCATTTCGCTAATTTTTAAAATATTTATTAAACAATTTTACAAAAAAAGGAAGGAAAAAATTGTTCTTATGAAATGTTGCATTTTTTACTAAAAAAAAATTCTAATAAAAATTAAAAATTTTTGAAATTAAAAAATAAATTAATTCAATTGTTATAAAAGTAATAAAAAATAAATATTTTTCTCAATTTATAATATATTTTTAAAATATTTAATAAAAATTTTTACAATAAAGGAAGGGAAATATCTATTGCCTCAGCCTGGTGCAGCGGTGGTGCACCAGTGGGGTAGCGGTGCACCGCTTTTTGTACAGACCCGGTACGGGGTAGCGGTGCACCGCTTTTTGTACAGACCCGGTACCAAGGGGGTATGGCGTTATAAGGAAAAGGTTTACAAATGAGATTGGAGAAACCTCTTTTGAAATACCTTCCCTATGAAACATCTCGGAAAGCTTGATTTAAAATTAAAAGTTTTTAATCTTGACTTCACTTGAATTATTATGCTTGCCTAAATAGTTTATTATCAAGTGTTAAATATTTATTTTGAACCTTTATAATCTTCAAATTGTTCCGAAAATTGTATAGTTTACAATGTAAAATATTTTCTTTCTGACACTTGGTATCATAAAACATGCTCAGCCTGTCATAAAATTCCATCTTTTAAATCTTCATTTCATCTATAAAGATGGTTTGATAATGGTGAAAAATCGAAACGGCCGTCGCCTATTACATTCATTTATCGATTGTATTGATTAGAGTATCACTTAAAAGTTCGTCTTTTTTTTTTTAATTTTATTTTCTTTCACTGATGTATGATTGAAAGTCCTTTCATTTCGTGAGAGCGCCAATTAATTCTAATTGATATGTCGAGTATTCGAAACAATAAATACTGTGTTAGATTTATTTACCTATTATTATTGCCCATCGTAGGCAAACTATTCTAGTTATTAACCCAAAATAATGCAACCAATAATCGTTTTATCAACTTAAAAAACCCACTCGGGATGAACCGGTCCAAGATATGATCACAGCATGTCCTAGTAGAAAAGTAATCGGGCAAATTTTTCTAAGCAATTAAAAATTTTTTTTTTTTGCTCTTCATTAAAACTTTGAGACCACAGAAATGAATAAAATAATCTGTCTGCAATTCCGTTTCATTAAAATGTTCATGAACTTGAAGCGGCTCCACACTAGTCTCCACCAAATATTCTGTCATGGTCTTCCATGATGATAAGGTCGGATTTGTCTCCGAATTGTTTCCAGTCTTCACTCCGCTACTTCTGGACGCCCTTCTCCATTAAAAGAATAAATATAAATAAGAGGAGGCGGATGTCTCTAATGTTATTCAATACATCGTACAACATAAAACCATAAAATATTGAACTTGACGGGCACATCAGACTGTGGCACAAATGTTAGTAGGGAGGGAGATCGCATCCCGACATCCCAGAGTGCATTGCGGGAGCTCCACCTAGAAACCAAGGTTAGGGGCGCCGAAGCATCCTCGGAAGAACCTCGCCCCGATAAGATCGGTGTCTCATCGAAAAAGCCTTCCAGACCGAAGAAACAGCACCGAAAGGCAAAAGGAAATATAATGGAAATTAAAAACACAGAGGACACAATTTGATGAAGAAAAGAGTTAACGGAGAGAGGAATATAAAGGGAAAAATAATTATTACTTGAAGAGTTAAGGAATGTGTGATATAATAAAATTTCAAAGAATATATGGCCCAGTGATAATTTCGGCTCGAAGCCATGATACATAATAAAATGGATATTGGAAATGAGCAGAAAGTTAACAATAGGTGATAAGAATTCTTGTGTTGTATCATTATTGCAAAACTGTATTGTTGAGAAACATTGACCTAAAACAAAATAAAATAGGTTATGTCTTTAATTTGTTTTTATAATAGGTTATTTAATAACTCATTTGCTTATGATTTTTTGGCTTTCTACATTTCTAAACCTTTAAAATATCACATTTTATAGAGTCATTAGTACATTTTAATATCTTTAAAGCTTCGTTTTTTGTAGGGATTTGATGTTTTTTATGTAAAATATGCTTAGCATATGTTGATTTATCATCTTTGTATTTAATAGTTTAATAAATATGTTCTTTACAACGAAGTTTGAATTCTCCTATTTAAATTCACCACATTCGATACAATTCAAACGATAAATACCACTTTTTTCCCTTCAAGATTTAAGTTTGTGTTCCTTCTTTGTAGGGTGTTTTTGCTAGTCAGAGATTCTATAAACTCGTGATCAAAATAAGTGAAGTATTATCCAAGGTGACTCGATCTTGTCTTTATTATTGGATTAATTTGTTGAAAATGTTATATCAATGGTGTCTTTACATCTGTTCATTTTCAGAATTCATTTTATTATGTATCATAGCCCCTAAAGACGAGTTGAAACGAACTAGGCCATAAATTCATTGTAACATTATTATATGAAACATTGCTTAACTCTTCAACTAATAATCTATCTGCAATGTAAGACTCTATTTACATTTTTGCTCTTACGCATTTAACCGCAGATAAAAAAAATAAAAATAATTAACCGCATTTACGCAGCAGATGTTATATAAACACAACTTGCCTGTGTCTGTGTGTATACCCAACTCACAATAAATACAATCACAAATTAATGGGTGAAGTGATACAAGATGTGCAGATTTCACTGACTGTCTAGTAAACATATTATAACTCTCGCAAAGGGCGTTGCATTTCGACGAAGCGCCACAGCCCCGTTGCAATATGAAGTTTTTACGCGAACCAAGGACAGTTTGTGTTGGCTCGCCTTCAGCGGAGCGCCTTTTTTATCATTTAATTTAACCATTTAAAAAAATACAAACAAAAACTAATATTCGACCTACAAAGCATAAACACTAAAGGAGCGAAGAATCAAATTCGTAGCAGGAAAAACAAAAAACAAGAATTAAATCTACAAATCATATCAAATAGTGACTATCGTGGTAGTTCCAAGTAGGTGGAGAGTCTAAACCTATAGAAAAGGAACTTGAAAAAACCCGGATGTGAAAGGAAATTTCACGTTTCCGACGGTTCAACATTCGCTCTCCTGTCTGTGGCGGCCGAAATGCGCCTATCATCCACCCGTGACCTTTGACACCATTTTTCCTCCGCCTCCTCTCGTTTTTTTCTCATGATGACCCCCGTGCGCGCACATCCTCCGACCGACTCCGGTTGCCATGGCGATGCGTGAGTCGAACGCATCCCTCGTTTGGCCATGAACTCGCCAGCTTCACCGTATCATTATGGGATGTAATTCGAAGGAAGGAAGGAAGGAAGGATAGGTACATTTTGTGGGCCCCACCTCGTGCGGGAACCCAGCCCACTCTCTCCTCGTGCACGAGGAGGGACGTGGCACTCACCGGACGTGCCAGGTGCACAACAAAAGAATTCCTCGCCAGCCTCGGCCTGGGCTCCACCCTTCTAGCAGGTGGCATGAAATGAGCATTTTCAACTCGCCATTTCGCCCGACGCACCGACCGAACGACGACCGGCCAAGAAACAAACACACACATACATATACATACACACACATACGCACAAAAGCTGCGTCGACAAAGAAAAGAGAGAGCGAGAGAGAGAGAGAGAAAAAAAGAAAATACAGCGAACCAACACATAATCAACATTTAAATTGCTTCCCTCCCCCATCACTCTTTTAACTGCATGTGTATGAACGTGTGCATTGTTATTAAGTTTTATTATTATTATGCTTCCTTTCATTTGCACTATCTCTATGCAAACAGATGAACTGAAGTACTGCTGCCAAAGCAGAATGAAACAGGTAGGCACAGAAGTACATCACAGAGATAAAAAGTCACTGATGAACCACAAAATACAAAAATTTATATTTTAAAAACAAGCAAACTATACTTAACCTTCTTACGTTCAACTTAATATTCGTGTTGGAATTATTTTTATTTAGTTCTATTGTTACATCATTAACAAAATATTTCATTTCTTATTGTGCTCATGATATCTTAAGAGATTAAGTTAAAACTTTCTCCTATTTTGAAAACCCAACGCACTTTATGGTAGTTTATATTAAATATTCTAACCTGACACGTGTCTCCGTCTGCAACTGGCTTTATAATTTGGGAGTTTAGTGAAGGAAATCGAGCGTTATCTCATATGTTGGAACCTCTCCAAGATAAGTAAGGATTACGGTATAGAACAAGAAATAACGAACTAATTACCGAAACAATAAATACGAATTAAGATAGTCGGAGGAGGAAGATGCAACGATAACTATGTTTCCCGGTATTTCCAATATTTGCTCAATATACAGGGTGATTCAAAATTCAATGTACAAACTTTTAGGGGAGGTAGTATGGGTTATTCTAAGCAAAAAAGTTCATATGAACACGGGTCCGAATTTGAATGATAAATGAGATATGAACAGAAATAAAAATGCCGCCACCAAAATCAACAAATTAATAACTCAGGTTTTATAACACCTAGGATAATGAAATTTGGAAAACAGTCCATAAAAATGTTTAGACCGTTAAAATTTGGTCGAATTCCAATGAGTAGTTTCCGACTTACGCAGTCATCACCATAACAGGTGCTGGTTAGTACTCACGTGTGAATGCGATGTTGTATCATTATCCTAGGTGTTATAAAAAACTCATTCAAATTCGGACCCATGTTCATATGAACTTTTTTGCTTAGAATAACCCATACTGCCTCCCCTAAAAGTTTGTACATTGAATTTTGAATCACCCTGTATACTCTGTCAAGAAAAAATAACTCAGTCAGAATAATGCAATAACTTTTCGCTAAGATGACTGTTTAGGATCTTAATTTTTTCTTAACTAGTCTCTGTCCACAATTTATGGTAGGCCTACTCATATGTGACTATTGCACTTCTCTATAGTCATCTAAGTTTTTTCTTCTTTTACCTATTTTAGTTTTAATGGCTCCCTTAAGGCATATTTCTCTATTTTATCAAAACGTTAGGGGTTTAAAAACGAAATTGTTGGACTTCTCCAGCTCATATGACATCATTCTACTTAGCAAAACATGGTCGAACAAGAAGATCCATAATGGCGAACTTTTCGACGAAAGATATGTTGTTGAGAGAAAAGACAGGATGAGTGATTCATAAAGAAATGCTGGTAACGTTTAAATAACTCAAAATTTAAGCAGTTTTTTAATGAAACAAAAAGTTTACAGCCTACATGTAAAGAAATTATAAATTCAGGTTGAAAATTTAGGTTTAAATAAAAATCCTAATTTTAATATGCAGATTTCTTTGAAAAGTCCATTAAAAGGAGGTAATGGGTATTTCAAATCTTCTATCGTCGCAAGAAAATCATCTGTGCATCCTCGTGGAAAGTCATTAACAGAGAAAGAAATAAGAAAAATACATCTTCTTCATGACAAGGGAAAATCGATAAGACAAATTGCTGCCGACGTACACCGTTCACAAACTGTTGTTCAAAATGTCATCAAAAAGGTGATAAATATGGAACTAAATATAGCGCCCAGGGACCATATGTGAAATCAAGTTCTTGCTTCACGTGAACAAATATCAATTCATGAAATTGCAATTACCAGTGCCAACTGTGTGTCATCAAATCTTAAATTCAAATAGCCATATGAAGTTTAAAAATGAAGGCGAAACCAAAGCTCACGGGTGTCAACTTGAATGGGCTAAAGAAGCTGTGAAATGGAAACAAGAGTGGAATGAAATAGTATCTTCTGACGAAAAATGTTTCTATCTTGATGGTCCTGACGGATATTCTTCATATTGGCGTGGTTTATGAACTCAACCGAAGATAAGACAGTAAGGTGGGGATGAAGTGATGATCTGGGCAGCATTCGGAGCAGGAGACAAGGATAGTATTGTGTTTGTGGATGGCCAGATGAACTCCGAAAAATATCAAAAACTGATGTACGAACATTTAATCATATTTGGACCTCTCATATGTGGTCCAAACTGGAAATATCAGCAATCCACAATGCTCCAATCCACTTTTCGGCCTGAACCATGGTCTGGTTCAAAAAAGAAAAGGTCGATGGATTCCATGGACCTCACGTTCACTGATCTCAACCCCACTGAAAATGTGTGGCGTATGATGGTGAAGATTACATATGGGCAAAATAAACAATAACATCGCGTGAATGATCAGAAAGTCACAAGTGTGATCAATAATAACCACAGAAGATTTATTAAAAAAAAAATGATTGATACGATACCTGACAGAATGACTGAAGAAAGAAGGGCAACACATTATTAGTTTCAAAGATTTTGTAATTACTTCAATGTTGAGTTTATAATTTCTTTACATGTGGAATGTAAAACTTTTGTTTAATTAAAAACTACTCAAAATTTCTGAGTTGTTTAAACGGTACCAGCATTTATTTATGTTTATTAACTTAAACAAAATTGAGATGTTAAGCAATCATCTCATTAAAAAGTTATTATATTATTCGAAGTGAGTTTATGTTTTCTTCTTCACAGAATGTAAGAGTGTATACTAAGGAATGCGACTGGTAACCCAACCCTGCGTAAACACTACATTGGATCGATCTTCGGACGAGCAAAGAGACAGACATAAAAATCGACACGACCTGTCATATAGACTCATCCTTTCCGTCACAAGAATTCAACTTTCTCACTCTCTTCCCCTTAGGCCCCGTCATTTGTGCCATTCAATTGCAGCCTCTTCTCCTCCCCTCACTCAATTTCCTCCTCCTCTACTGCTGCTGTTGCTTCTTTCAAAATGGTATCATCATGAGGCGAGTGTGGGGGTATGGGATTCATCTGAAATAATCATTCGTGAAAGAACCAACCAACAATAAATTATGAGACGAGTCTCATTCCCAGCCAATCCAACTAAATAAAAATTTCAATCCAACTCTTCGATAACGACGTTTCAAGTTTTTCCCCCTTATCGGACTGGGAAAAATATCAATGAAAATGTTAAAATTGTTTCCTGTCCAGGCTAGTTGCGCAAGGAGCTTAATAAATAGAGCATGCTGGAACCTTCACAGGGACATTACTTTTTCATGTATTCTTCTTGTGAAAACAGTCTACAGCAAAATTTAAGAATTAACAATTCACGATACGTATCTCTATTACCTTGTTTTTCGAATATCATTTTAAAATGTTTTTTTTTAATTGATTAAGTAAATTATATGGAATTCTCATTTGGTTATATTATAAATTGAAAATTTTGTTTTTTTACTTGAATTCATTCTATCTATTAATCATACAAGGTGATTCACGATGTGTGTGTATCGTTCGTGTAATTGTAGTTATACTCATCTACTGTGTGGGGATACACTTTATCCTTTAAATATCCCCACAGAAAAAAATTAGGGATGGCCAAAGTTTTTCAAAATTTTGAAATTTTTAATTCTGAAAAACTTTGGCCATCCCTAACTTTTTTTTCTGTGGGGGTATTCTATGAACAAAATGGGGGCATCGCTCAACCTTATTTCATAGGGTATGGCATTCCATTTTTCAATCGAATTATACCGGAAACTTTTCTTTTTATTTTACATACTTTTATTTAACTTCATTTGTTTGTGTGTTTGTGCACAAATTTTGTAATCAATATTTCGCCCACTTCCTGACTACCTACAGCTTTCCCAACGGTGTCTTATCGATGACAATGCATGTTTCAATCGTTAGTTTCAATAGTATTTCATTTATTCCTAAGTAATTTAATTAAGTTTAATATGAATATAGTGCAATCATGACGAAATGACTGCCTGTATTGTTGTTTATTGCTATCGTTGTTAATTGTTGCATGTAATTGTTTATTAATTTGATCATCAGTGCTAGCAAAGTTGTTGATTGTGACATCTTTGTACAGAGGATTGCTTATGATTAGCCAGAGTAATGCATTGTAAACGCTTTCCCGAGATACAGACGTAGCCGACTGGGTAGATTTCCAAGGTTTTTTGATTTTTTAGTTATCATATAAAAGCATGTTGTTGTTTTTTAAATAGACTAAAATAAAAAAAGTTTTATTTTACATATTTTTTCGCTGAACCTACAATATATACTTTCTGGTAGACCTATAATCAGACGATGTACCGATCAAGTCGACATAAAATGAGCTGGATCTGTTTTTCACGTAAAACACTGAAAACTAGATAACGACAGCGTCCGTTTCTAGCAGCCAACGCAGCATCATTAAGTTAAAGAGTCTTGATGATTTGGTAAAGTGACGAGGGCAAAAGAAATTAATATTTGACTAATTGAGAGGAAATTCTCGCTACCTTGTTTTGGTATTTTTGAAGCAGCTTCAGTTCATCCGTTGTCAAAAAAATTCATTGAGGACTTGCAGTGCAAGCAATGTGCGACTATCTTAGATCGCGGATGAAGATGATGGGAACTCTTTCAGGGAAATATTTTGAGGCCACGCCTGCTTGTCATGTAAAACTGTGTATCACTTTCCTCTTGCATATTTAAAAAAAACCAGTCAAATTAACTCTTCCTGGCCCTTAGCAGCGAGCTCATTTGGTTTTTGAAGTTGATGAAGTCGACTAAACATTCATATCAACCAGAACATCATTATTCAAAATTTTTATTTCCC
Source organism: Rhysida immarginata (assembly GCA_023313115.1). NCBI lineage: Eukaryota > Metazoa > Arthropoda > Chilopoda > Scolopendromorpha > Scolopendridae > Rhysida > Rhysida immarginata. Next base: position 708,044 of record JAHWFO010059370.1, read on the forward strand.
CAATTATCCCGGCCGTTAAAAAAAAAAAAAAAGGACCTGATATGGATTTCCCCATCTATTTCTCTCTTCTTTTAATGGCACGGTACAATAAATGAAGATGTTCAACTTCTTCTGGTAGTATTCTCTAGAATTCTCCTACAGCAAGGCGTGACCCGGTTGCAAACGAAGAGAAGTTTCAGTTTGCAGCACCGAATGTCGGTCTTCATTAACATTATTAACCTATCGCAGGAAAAATGATTTCACCTTTTATCCGAATTAGAAACAGTTGGAAGTCGGTTTGCCTAAGATTCAGAGCAGGTGTCGAAAGCTGTGGGAATGAAATTGTGGAGCATGGCCGTAATAATCAACCAAACTATATATTACCGCTCAATGCAGAGAATAGCAAACATAACGACGACCGGTGACGACGACAAACGATGATAAGGTCGATCCCATTTCGATTGTAATTTCTTTTTTATTTTATATGTGAAACGAGACCAATTCTTGTGCTCTTGGCGAATACCACCCCCGAGACAAATAATTGAACGCGATTAAGCATTCACGTGAAGTGCCAAGAGATTCTCCTCCTCTTTTTTTTTTATTTTTTTTTTTTAACTCATTTACTTCTCCTAAAGATACTTTTTTTCTATTTCCCTACTTAACTGGTTTATCCTTTAACAAGCTCATAATGGAATGCAACCAGTAAACTGAAAACTTTTTTCTCCTCACTAATAATAATTTTTCTCTCTCCATCGAGAGAAGATGAAGTAGAGTAAAACGAGCAGAAACAATAAATAAAGACTCCTTATTGAATACAAGTAGTCTACTTTTTAAAAATCCAAAGAAATCGAGTCACGATTCACACAGAAGAACTCTTCTTGCAAAAAAAGAAGGATTATTCCTCTTCTTCTCCTCCTTCCCTCCCAATTTTTATTTGTACCGCCAGAATTTCAATTTCTGAAAAGAAACAAAAGGCCACGGCTTCATGTTTTATGGAATAAGATCTTATCGATTCTATTTTAATTCAATAAGGAAAATTTTTTGGATAAAACTATTTTGCATTGAAGTGGGACCCACCCTATAATCGAATTCTGTCTTTCATAAAACTCCAAAAAAGAAAAAAAAGAATTAAAGAAGACAAGGTAAAGAAGAAAAAGAAAAAAAAAGAGACAGAGAAAAGTTCAGCTCTCGTCAAGATTTATGGTTCTCGTGGATGGCAAAATGAAATGGTTTTTCAAACGAAGAGAGAAAAATTTAACTTTTAAAACGTGGCCCGTTTTCCAAAATAAATTTCATCACCGAGGGAATGAATTGGAAGGAGAAAAAAGCATTTTCAATTCAATTTTTGCCTATTAAGGGAAAAGTTGCTGTTAAACAGGATCCATTTGTAAACATGGATGCGCCCGTCAACACGGAAAAGGCCGAAAAACACGTCCAAGTCGAAAAATTAAAGAAAAAAAAAAACCCATTAAAAAAAAAACGATAAATGATATTTCAAGCTCAGTCTTTCTTATTATTTATGTCTACTTTTTTTCTTTTTAAATAAGTAGCTAATATATTTTTAAAAATCTTTAAATTAAACCACTAAAAAAGAAATTCCAATAAATTTAGAATATGCTTTAAAGCTAATAAACGGTCATCACGTCCGATCATCAAATGACCCCCTGACGAGGAAGCCAACTACAACTTTCAAAAGTTCAAATGAAAGATTGAAAAATGTCTAACATTTCAAAGTAATCCATTCCACTTTAGAAATATTTATATCTGATAAAATAAAAGCTTTCAAGTTTATACGAGTACAAATGACAACGTATTGCTTAACAGTGACACACCAGAATTTATTTTAAAGAGGGGCATCCACTTTTATTTTTATGGTCCTTTTTTTTTAAATTTGCATAAATAAAGGAAAGATTAAAGGTCATTAAAGTGCTCTCTTCTCCCCCCACCACCCTCATGAAGATGCCGTTATATAATAGCTTTCTTTTATTATTAATGACCGTGAATGTCGATTCTAATGACAACTTTCCTTCCCAATAAAGTTAGGTATACATATTCGGTCAGCATTCAAAATTATCAAATAACACCTATAAATAATACAATAATCCTTCTTAATAAAAATCATACTTTAACTCCACAAATTAATAAGAGTCTGTGTAGTTAAAAAAATACGGTGCTGCAGAAAAATTAGAAACATGTTTTTATTGCATGGTTTTCGATGTCATTTGTTTCTATAACTTCATACGCAGAAAGAGTAATAAAATATACAGGGTAATTCAGTCAATTTCTGACCATTTCAGTAATATGATTTATTGACCCATTAATGTTTATAAACTTAGCATTTCAGTATGATATTTTAGGCAGTTCGGAGTTTTTATTCCCGTGGAAAAGTCTTGATGATATGCTCAATGTGGCCACCACGAACGTTTTGAACTGCTCGCAGCCGAATGGTGAAGTTGTTCATAACTCTATCCAGGATTTCTGCATCCACAAGGGTGCAGCAGTCGACGATGCTTTGTCGCAGCTGGTCTAGGGTTCTTGGTGCTGTAGTGAACACACTGTCTTTAAGGAACCCCCAGAGATAAAAATCACATGGGTTTAGGTCAGGACTCGTAGGGGGCCAAAGAAAGCCACCCCCGAATCGATCTGGAAACCTGTTTGAAATGACACGATTTCCGAATTTCTGATTGAGAAAGTCTAGCACTTCATTAGTGGTGTGAGGCCTAGCCCCATCCTGTTGAAACCACTGATGTCGAAGCGGTATACGCCTCCTTCGCAGCTCGGGGATGAAGAAGGTTTCCAACATGTTAAGGTAAGCCTGTGACGTTACGGTGCCCTCAAAAAAGAACGGACTAATGATGCCTCTTTTGGAAATCGCGCACCAAGTCATAACCTTTCGTAGATGAAGAGGTGACTTACGGATCTCATGAGGGTGCTGGGAACCCCAAAAACGAACGTTGTGTTTATTAACGTCACCTGACAGATGAAAGAAGGCCTCATCTGACACCCACAGGTTGTCCACAATGTCCTGATTGGCTTCCATTTCTGCTCCAAACTCCATCGCAAATTGTTGTCGCTTCTGTCTTCCAGTGTCTGTTAACTCCTGATAAACATGGATCTTATACGGGAACAGGTGTAAATCCTTTCTCAAAATACGCCACGTTGTGGTATACGACAGCCCTTCTTCAATGGATAGGCGGCGAACAGATTTTTTGGTAGGGGAATCGACCAACCTTGTGCGAACATTTTCGACAACTTCGGCCGTTCGAACACGAGCTTCGCTCCTGTCTTTTTCTTGCCTTTAACACATCCAGTGGCACGAAATTGCTTGACAAAATCCATGATTGCTTGCCTGCCTGGTGCGTCTCGACACTTATACTCCTTCCGGAACTTTCTTTGCACGGTTACAGGTGATTTTGTCTCGAAATATCATTCGACAACCTTGCATTTCTGCTCTGTTGATAAAGCGGGCGCCATTTTTCAACAACACGATTTTCATGCAGCGCCGTTGCAACAATACAAACTCCAACTATTTAGAAATTCGATATGGCGCTCATATTCTTTCAATTGTTTATCCCTAATGCACGTCAGAAATTGACTGAATCACCCGGTACATTATAATAAACTTGTATAGTCATTTTCTAATTTTTATAAATAATTGAGTTAACTCAATGTTTTGTATCACTTTTGGAATAATCAACATATTTAATTGTCATAAAATAATAGAAACATTGTCCATCAACCGTCATGACATTGATCTCAGTGGCCAATAAAATGTTTACTTTTTCTTCGGCAATTTGCATACTCTATTTTCCATGATGTTAATTAGATTTTGTGTGATTAGTTTGTTTTTTGGTACTTCATCCCATGCATTTAGGATTGCCGTGAAGAGAAGAAGTTGATACGGGTGTCCGGTCCAAAAATAAAAATTTGGAGAGAACCCCTTATCGTTTTGTTTATCTTTGAGAGCAATTGAAATTCAACTCATTCTATCGGCGATATCTTTCTGAATTTTCATGCTATTGGCTTGGGCTTTTTATAAGAGTAACTCTATACATTTGGCTAATAAATTATGCAACAGACATTTTGAAAACGTTTGCGCATGCGCAGTTAAATATTATTCAGTAAAAATGCTCCTATTTCGTCAAATATTTAATCTTTTTATATTCTGATTGCAGGGTGTCGTCTCTAATGTAGTTTGTCAAGTTTTCTGAAAATGGCATTGCATTGGGCTGAAAACCCTGCATGTCATAAACAAAAAACTTACGAAAACATTTCGATTTTTTTTTTAAAAGAAACCTTTATATCTCATGAACATACGTGCTATTCTCATCCAAATGAACACAGTTAAGTAAAAGAAGCCTCTTAATCATATGCTACAGCTACAACGCATTTCAAACATTATTTTTTACAGGGTGTTCCCTAGCATTATTTTTTTGGTTCATTTTATTGCTGGTCCCCTGTTTGCCTTCGGGACAAAACCTTCGCTGATATACAGGGTGAATACAAAAGTCTGAACCCCCCTTTTATTTTTTGAACCGAATCAGATATGTCAATTTTGATGAATCCAATGAATAGGAAGTTGTGGGTGGCCTATCCCATGGTGGACTTTTCATCATCCCAAATATGCAAATTAGGACACATTCCAAATTTATCTCAAAAACGTAAGGGATAGAGAAAAAATCCCAACTGCAAACTTGTTCAGCATAAAAAAACAAACAAAACAAAAAAAATCATCCAAATCGGACCAACCAATCACCCACAATCACGTGGTGAACTGTTTTTAGCTTAAACTGCACAAGTAAAACTGAATGTTGATATTTCCACCATGTAAAGCATGCAAATCAAAGAATTAATATAAATTACCATACTCACATTCACGCGGAAAAATCAAATAAAAGGCATGTTTCAGCACATTACGGGTTGGCCGTTCGCAGTGTGACTAAGTGAGATGTTTGGACAACAATGGATTGGCCGAGGAGGACCAATTCGTTGGCCACCTCGCTCCCCTGATTTTACACCACTTGACTTTTTCTTGTGGGGATACCTGAAGGACAAGGTTTATGTTACGCAGTCCGCCTCACTGGAGGATCTGGTTCAACGAATCCAGGAAGCGTGCCGAGAGTCACACCAGCCATGCTTGCCGATGTTTTGGCGTCAGTTAGGTTCCGTGCCCAATTGTGTTATGGTGCCTACGGTCGTCACATCGAGCATTTTGTTGATTAACTTTTTTTTTTAAACTGTTTGAAGTAACTTGTTTGTGCAGTGTGATTGGTGATTGGTTGATCCGATTTGGATGATTTTTTTTTTGTTTTGTTTGTTTTTTCATGCTGAACAAGTTTGCAGTTGGGTTTTTTTCTCTATGCCTTCTACCAATTTCGCTTTCGCTGCCCTTATTTAGCTGATTATATGGAAACACAAAAGCAGCGCGCTTAGACGCACTGCGGATTTCGGCAGAATTTCAAAGTAGAATCAGTTCAACTTTTGCTGCCGATTTGGGCAGAAAATGACGTCATTGATAGGATTCTACCAAGAACAGATGAGAACCCCCGTTTACAAGTCATCTTTTATCGGTTCAAATAAAAAAATATAAAAATATTAACGCTGTTCTGCCCGAAAAAAAAACTTGTGTGCATTCTTTCTATATTCACTTTAAAATACATGTCACAGATCACTAATATGGTACATGTGTTACTAATTTATGTCTGTGTCTCCAGTGTAGTTTTCAACAGGAGCTTGTTTACACTTCGCCGCCGGGCCTGCCCTAGCGAACGACGGTAAAAGAACCAACTATCCCGGGATTGAAACCATCGGCACCACGTCGTTCACGATCGTAGAATGACTTGTTATTTAAAATAAAAATTTTAACGTAAAACCTATTCGAAAATTGCACTACGTGCATTCTTTTTTGCGTTCACTTAAATATCCACATATATCTAGTGTAATTTATAATAGTTTTATTCTTCTACTACGCTGTGGTTAGGCCTAGAAATAGACCTGAACTGAATGCCGAAGCTTTCGCTAGGTCTTTCATCGTGAACATGAAAACGCTAATGCACTTCTCTTCTACGAAGCCAAAACTCATATATAATATCCATCAATTCTACACAGTCATCGAATATATTTTGATTGATGTATTACTTATATGCTGGGAGAAACATCGACACGAACACAAAGAAACGTGCCTGAACCGCCTGAACGGCCGCCATGATTTGTAACATGTTTGAGGCGTAGTGAAGTGTAGTGCGCATGTGCAAAGAGAATAGCTGCTTACATGGAAACACGCTGTCGATAGAACGCGTGCTGCCAAAACTGCCTCGCTGTTTTCATACATTGTACTGCTTGTAGATTCGGCAGTACGCGTTTGTCAGCGCTGTTTTTCAGGCAGAAAGCGCGCACATGGAAATCCACCATTACTCTTGACCAAATGCTGCAAAAACGAAAATTTTTGCTGCACAATCCAGCACAATCCATTATCGACCCAGAAAAAGAAATTCAAAATTTTAAAAACGTGGTTTGATAAAGCTTTATTCGTGCTAGTTTGTACAGCAAAATGTTTCGTTTGTGCAACAATAGTTTGGAAGCTATAACAATGAGAAGTTAGGGAGGATGTCTGATTAATGTTTTGTTTTTAAATCCCTAAATTTAACTTTTTCAAAATTCTTCTTCCTTTGAAGTCATCACAGGTACATGTGTTGTACGTTTCACTTTTTAAAAATATTCGATAATCTATTCTCCTCTTCTTATGAACCATTCAAACATTAGATAAATACAGCGCCTCCAGCTTTAGATAAACTCTCACCCTCCTTAACTTTCCGTCGTTTTAGCTCCTAACCTATTGTTGCACAGACGAAACTCTATCGAATCAGGTTTTTAAAATTTCGAATTTCCAAGGTAGGAAGGCTAGCATTAATTTGCCCCCCCCCCCCTCCCCGCAGTTTGAATTCATTACAACTATTGAACGTGTGCTGCACAAACCAGAATAAACGATACACGGTGAAAAAGTTAAGAATTTTTTAGGTGGGCGGGAAGCAACTTAATGGAGCAAAATATTCTGATACTGTATTCTCCACTCGATGTTCAATCTTTGTAGCGGATACATTCCCAAGTTTCAATCATTACGTTCTCTTGGTCAATCAGACCATTTTTGCGCTCCATTGTAAATAAGTAGAATACGAGGAACTTGGCTTAAATGCTGAATGCGAACACATTCTACCCTTGCAAAAACTTGCGCTCTCCCAACAATTTCCACATTATTTGCCTTAATTTTTTTCACAGTTTCTATTATTTTGTGACGAGTAAATTGATTATTCCAAAAGCGATACAAAATATTTAGTTACCTAAATATTTAAATACTACTCTCAGGAGGACCAAAAATTTTGTTCGTATTACCGAGATTCGTATTATCCGCTAATGAAAGGAAACCCGATGGCGCAGTGTTATGAATTGTTAAAAATTTTCGTCATTCGTTTATTTCAGACAAATACTTGGCTTGATAACTTTTGATCCAGCGTAAGATCGTTGCGTTCTCTCTTCTGTGATGTAGCCATGATGATAATGTAATGAAACAATGAAATGTAATGTGAAACAGGGAAATCAAAATGCAGTGAATAGGGCTGTAAATAGTGCGTATTCTAATCAATGCCTGGTTTAAATAAACACTGAAAACCACATCAGAGAATTCCAGTGACAAATCTCGCTCGTTTAGACCAAGAATCAATCTGAATTATTTACAACAAAAGAAAAAGGTTTTTATTACAATAAATATCTCATTTTTGGTATGGATTTCTTCATTTTATTCGTATTATCCGGAATCACTTAAAAATTCGTATTTAACGACTAATTTTGTATAGAAATTGAAGTCACGGAGTCGGGACCAGAGAAAAACGACTAATTTTGTATTTAGCGATAATTCGTATTAACGGATTCGTAACAACGGGGTTCTAATATATATAAATTCATTATAATGTATTTTGATATTCTTTCTGCTCATGATATCATAAAAATAAAAGATATTGAAAACAATGCAATAAAAACAGGTTTCTAATTTTTTTGCATCGCACCTTATATTTTCGGTTGGGTAGTTTGTTTATTCTAAACAATGATAAAAATAATTTAAATTAAAATTATTGGAAACTTAAAAAATGCCCACAAAGGAATCTCTTTTTGTAATGTTAAAATAAAAGATTGTTTTATGTACAGGCGGTGGTTTGTATGATCCTGTGGAATGTATTCGAGGCGGACACTACCCTAACCGTTCAAGAAGTCCTCCAACTTCACTTTGCCTTTCCACATGTGGCTCGAGTCTTGTGAATACTCGAATGAATTTCCAACTTCTGCTACCTCAAGGAATTTATCAAAATGCACAGCGCATTTATAATCTCTATTATAAATTTATCCTATTTATAATCTCTCTTCAGTTGATGAAATTCTTGAATATATAGTGAATATTATTAAGATTGGTATCGAATTTTTTGTTCCTAAATCGAGCTCGGTGAGAGGTGCTAACTTATCTGCTAAAGTAAGAAAAACAATAGTTATCCAGTTTGGTTCTCCAGTGACACAATTAGACTACTTAATCTAAAAAAATATTGACACTCACAATATAAGAAATTTGCCGATCCAGCATCCTACGATCAGTTTAAGTTATTTAGGACGATGTTCAAACGTTCTTTAAGACTATCATTCAAATCTTACTATGCTGCAATCGAGGGCTCAGTAAGCAAAACACCCGAAATGTTTTGGAATATTACTAAAAACCTTTTTGGAAAAATTCAAAATCGTTGCAACCCCTTCCCCATTCCGAACTCGAAGGCTTGGTAGAAAATTTTGAATTAAATATGGGTAACGACCGTCTTTTGTTTCCCAATCTTCATTGTGTGCATAATCGATGGAAATCAATTGAGACTAAATTTGATATGAGGGCTATTGTTGAATCCATGATTGTCTCCATTGCTAAGAACATCTCGTCCTCCAAAGCGCTGGACTGTTTTGGGATACCTGACTATATTTATAAGGGTTGTTAAGACTCCTTTTTGCGTCCTTTTTAATGAATTATTTAGGCAGGGTTTGTTGGAAACTTGTTAGAGTGCGGCCTATTCCAAAAGTCAGATCTCCAAGCGGTCCAGGCGATTATAGACCGATCACGTTGATTAGTTTCCCGGCGAAGGTCCTGGAAGCTTGTGTTGCGAAATACCTTTCTAGTTTTATTGAACCACATCTTCCTCAAGGCTGGCACGGTTTTCGACAAGATAGATCGACTCAGACTAATTTATCCGTGGCAATGCATTATCTTACTCGCAATTTAGATCAGCGCAAGCAAGTGGATGTGATATACCTTGATTATAGCAAGGCTTTTGATAGAGTTAATTCTAATCTTCTCCTTCAAAAATTAAATGTGATGGGATGTTCGTCTAATATGCTTAACTGGTTTTCATTACTCCTGTTGAATAGATCTTTTTTCATAGACAATATTATCTGTAAATCAAGGGTTGGGAAAATTTTAGGCGGAGTGCCTCAGGGTTCACCACTTGGGCCTGTGCTCTTTAATTTGTTTATTGCAGATTTACTTCCCATTGTTTCCTCCGTTAATGAGACTACCAAAGTTTCGGTTCTACTTTACGCAGATGATATAAAACTTTTTTCTTCTGTGTCAGGCTGGTCAGATGTTGGGGAACTTCAGTTAGCTTTGGATAGGATATCTGAATGGTCGCTTCATAATGGATTGGACCTGAATCCAAAAAAATCCTTTTTTATTATATTTTCTAGAAAATCTATGAACTTCGTGAACAGCTACATGTTATGTGGTACCCCATTAGAAAGAAGATACGATACAAGTGATCTTGAAGTCAATTTTCAACATAATTTGTCCTTTATTATACATTTAGAATATTTAACAAGTCAGACATGTCGTAGAATAGGGGTACTTAAAAGGTGTGCAATCTTTTTTAGGAATATGAACACCTTTATAACTTTGTATAAATCTTTAATAATCCCTAAAATCGTCTATTGTGCAATTATATGGTATTCCGGCCCTTCTTATGACTTTTCAGTGGTACAACACAAAGTTTCTAGATTCCAGAAATTTCTTTTAACGAAAAGCAATTTCAGGCGTTCTTCCAATATTATTTCGAAGGAGTGCTTTAATCTGTCTCGTGTTCTGTCTATTAGCCTGGAGAATATGTTTAAAAAGATTTTGAGGGAAAAGGTTTTTGTTCCCAGCATACTCGAGTCTATTCATTTATATGTTCCTAAATGTAATAGACATCGAAAAAAACTGTTCAAAACACATAAATGGCTTACCCAAATTGCCAAGCACAATCCGGCGTATAAATTGTTAAGTATTCTTAGTAATTTTAGCGATCCTGATGCATAGATAGTTTTATGTCTATGTTTTAATATTTTCTTCTTTTTTTATGCTGTCTGTGATGTTCTTTGACTTGGTTCTATTTGTTGCCATTTTTTATATCTTATTTTATTTTATTTATTTATTTCTTCTTGTTTTTTATGATTTTTTCACTACCACTTATTTTATGTATGCTTTATGTATTTAATTGTTTCATTAACCCCGTTTTGGGCGTTTAGCCTGTTGGGGGACAACATTGGGTACCTCTTCCGGTATATCCGATCTGGGTTTCCCAGTGATGTTGTTACATTATTATTATTATTTCACCACGTATTATGGATTACCCTTTACCTTCTTCAAGGTCTTTAAAGTCTCTGGTAGTTTTCTTTTACTGCTCTTTAAAATGCATCTTTAGTTGATAGCTTTTTTCTTCAAAAATCGATTCCTAGGATCTAATTCTTTTCACAGGAGGATTAGCAAAGTAGTTTCTTGACACTCATTGAAAGACAGGAGTGGAGAGTAGAAGCGCAACTGCTTGAGTATGCCTTTTATGATTATTAAAAAAAAAATGGGCCACATAAATATCGAAGCATGAAAGAGGACCAGTTCTTTATAGAAGAAAATTTTTAACGATCTGATATTTCATTTTATTGGGTGAGATATGTTATTCGTCATCATCATCATGAAGATTACACTCTGCTATTCTGAAGAAAGAGCAAATAGTGTGATAGAATTCCGCATGTTGACTTAATTTATGTAAGACCAACTAGTAGAGGCACCCGGCGTTGTCCGGGATAATTACAGTTGTAGGTAAGCAGAACAATCCCAAGAAGTTAAATAATAATACTCAAAATTTGTTTTTAGTAATTCTACAAATACCTACAATAGATTTTCCCGTTGCTCAGGCGTTTCCGACACCCAGGTAACTTTTTCTCTTCCATATTTATAGCACTCTTATTTATATATATGAGTAGCTCATAACCCGGTGTCGTCCTGGATTTTATTTAACCTCTTCTTGGCCTGCCTGAGATTAATGAGATTAAAATGACATCCATCTTCACCACCGGGAAACATCACTTGATACTTTAGACCCATCTTTCCTTCGGAGATTCCTTTGCCCTTGAAGTAGAAGCTCTTATATCCCGTTGTAGATATACAGAAATGACGTGACGGGAATGATAAACCTTTGAAGAGGAGATGAAGATAAATATTTATAGCAAGTTGAAATTTGTCAAAATACTAAAAGAAAGCAAAAAATAACAAACCTTATAAAATATAATATAAGGTCTGTGTTATTCTCTTCAGATATTTCCAAATCTAATAATAGAATTCAGGATCTTCTTTTCGGACTTACTGCCTTCTGTGAGCATCAACTTCTAGCATTCTACAAATATATCCAAACATGGAATGTTCGCTTGATTTGCACCTTGATTTGAGCCTTAAATCTACTGTTCAAGACTTCTCGAATCCCTCTATTGCTCATGATATTCCTTCATCTGATTCCTAGTCTCTTCATTGTAGCGCATCTAAGATTTTCTCTTGGCAGAAGGATTGGTATCCTTGGGCACTTTTCCCGAAATTAAGCAATTTGATGAAAAGTAAGATTTGTAGAAGCAAAATTAAGGATGATTGGATTTCAGTGTCTTGCGAAAGGATGAGGGGCTTTTAACGTCTTTTATCCCACTCCCTGCGTCACTCTTGACTGCTACACATTTGATTGGCATGGAAATATTCATCAAATGAAGGGCGTGGAAAAGATATCAGTCTTGAAGAGTCTACACCAGAATATGTAATATGGATTAAACATCTTAAACAAAAAGTGTCTGATAGAATGGAACTCACATATACAGTGGTAAAATGTCAGACGTGGCGAGAGATTCCAAGCTCAAGGGACCACGCAGACTGCAAGTGCTCCAAGAATAAGGTAATGATACGAGGGTTGGGGCATAAGTCATGGCAACTATTTTTTTTGTGAGAATTCGACCGTGAATGGAAAATACGAAATATATAGATGAAAGAACAAGGAATGGAGGAAAGTATGGACATTTAACAACACGGAGATATTTTGCTCTTCATGTTTATTAAGGTAGTTGATATAACGTTACAACTTTCATGTTCCAGAATCATTACAGCACACATGTCCATTCTAAAGGGCCTCAAAGTAGTCCCCTGAACATTCACAGTACGCTGCCAACGATGTGACAAGCGCCCATATCATCTGCTTCACCATTTCCCTCACCATGTGGAAATCTGGTCATCTCCTGTTGTACAATACTTGCAATGTCCATTCGTGTCCGAAGCTGTCTACCATTCCGTATAAGGTCAAAATCACATGGAGAAAAGTCCGGAGAGTATAGTGGGTGCTCCAATTCTTACCAAAGCCAGCGGAGACCGGCTATATTGATATACGAGCGTTGTTCAACTCGGGTTACATCCATCCTGCACGGCGGTTGACTAAGAACTGATTTAACATTGTTCTCTATGCAACAAAAGGAAATCACAGAGCCATCTGGTGTTGTGGAAATATACTATGAATGAACGGTTTCCTCGAGACATATGACATTTTGTGATACCATCCCTTAGCTATGAGAGAAAAAATAGTTGCCATGACTTATGCCCCAACCCTCGTATTATTGGAAAAAATGGAAAGAAAAATTCTGCGACGAGAATTCGATCTAGGAATCACGTGTATCATGCCCGTCGTCTTTACCGATTGGGCTATCGCAGACACGGTACAGAAAGACCGTCTCAAGTGTCCTATACATTACAAGGAGTCAAGATGGAAGCCAAATGATAGAGCGGGTACTGGGCTTGCAGATCGGGAATTCCTCAGTTTTTCCAAAACTATCATTACCTTAAGCTTGGAGCATTAACTCCAGTTTTCATTGATTAATTTCTTATATGTGTTTATTAGTTTTCTGATGGTTTGGAAAGAAAGCGAAAAAATAAATACAGAGGCTGAATTCTCCTATTTGACGAAGTGCCGTAGAATCTTGTACGAAGTCGAACCTTCGCATTTTCAGTCACGTGTAACCTTTTGCTAATAATTATTATCCACTTGTTCGAATTACATATATTTTCAAGAGGTTCCCATGTATTTGCCAAAGCTTTTTCCGATACGAAATATAAATTATTGGCGAATAATTGAACAGTACAAATCACGAAATTTCTGTGCGAGATTTTCAATACTGTTGTTTTGACACATACCATATATTTCATAGTAGACGACAGTGCATTTAACTATGAACTTTGTTGAGATAATGTCGCCTTTACCGAAGGATACAGAGAAGAAGTTAACACTAAAGTAAGCATTTATTCAATACCGCCTAGAGAGAAAGCCTGCTCACGGAAAAATCATACATTGTTACATCACCTACGGTAGGGTGTAGCCGACGAAAAAGACTGGAAGCGAAAAAGTCACCTGACCAACTGGCTGCTAGCAACAATTCAACTTTCATTGTCTCCATCTTAGATGTTAACAATCAGTGTTTTTCCTATTGTTGGAAACAATTGAGTATAGGTGGTGTGGTTCCAAGCCTTGTTATCTCGTTGGCCGCGCGGTAGGGACAATTTCGGCCTTATTTTTGGTAGAAATATGATTAATAATACCCTACCGCGAGGCCAACGAGAGACAGGCCTCGACCAATAGCACCTAAAGACAAGGCCTGAGCGCAGAAACGTCATACATTGTTAAAACGTCATAAGTAGTCATCTTTAATCGCATTTCTACCAATGATAAGCCCGAAATTATGACTAGGTATGATGATGTAACAATGTATGAAATTTCTGTGCGCAGGCCTTCTTTTTAGGTGGTGTTGCCTCGACCCTACCGTAGGTGATGTAACAATGTATGACATTTTCGCGCTCAGGCGCGTAGCCAACGAGAAAGACAGGCCGGGGCACTAAAAAGTCACATGACCAAAGTAGATCGAGCAACAATCCAATCTTCATTGTTTCCATCTTGGATTTCAACAATCAGCGTTTTTTCGTTTGTTGGGAACAATGAAGATTGGATTGTTGCTTGATCTACTTTGGTCATGTGACTTTTTAGTGGCCCGACCTGTCTTTCTCGTGGGCTACGCCAACACCACCTGCGCACAGAAATGTCATACATTATTACATCATCAACAAACGGCTAAATTTAGGGCTTATTATTGGTAGAAATACGATTAACAATAGCCGCTTTTGTGTGATGTAACAATATATGACGTTTCTGTCCTCAGGCCTTCTGTCTAGGTGGTGTTGGCTACGCTTAGGCGAAGCCGACGCGATCTATACAAAGCACGATCTATAGATATACATTGTCATCGAGCTTCGGCCATTTTCAACTGTTCGTGAAGCTTAGGAAAACAGATCGCACGAGATGCCGCGTAGATTGCACTAAGGCCGACCGTGATCTGCGATAGAGTTTTTCATTGAAACTGAAAATGAAAGTAAAGTTTCCATCTGCCGATAGGGCGTCGCTGCAGGGGCATTTGGGCCGATTTAGAGAGACTGTATAAGGAGAGAGTGGCATGGAGAAAAGTGCCGCCATTTTCTGGCAAACTTCTATTTTGAAAGCACTAAATCAGTAAAAATTTAGCCTTTTTTCACATGAAAAAAGAAAACGAAATAAACAGATTTAAGTATAGAAAATACTTTAAATCAAGTTGAAAATCAATGGGTTTAATAATTTTGAAATATCATTTTTCTAACTTTATAGCTATATCATAACGGGTTCAACTGGTGAGTGTCACGGCTACAATAATAAGGAACAGATATATATGAGAGGAGGACGAAACACAAAAACACTAAATAATAGTTATTAATTAAAAATAAATAAATAATATTTATTAATTATTTTTTTAAATATTATTTATTTATTTTTTGAATAAATAGAGAAAATTATTTTTTATTTATTTTTTATTTTTAATTATAACTATTATTTATTGTATATATAAAAATATTAAAAATAATTAATAAATAATATATAAAATGAAAATAAATGAAAATATATATACAATAAAAATA
>JAHWFO010059370.1:723474-828466 GCA_023313115.1 Rhysida immarginata
AATAAATAAATAATATAAATATTTATTAATTATTTTTTTAAAATATTATTTATTTATTTTTTTATTTTTAATTATAACTATTATTTATTGTATATATATTTTCATTTATTTTCATTTTATATATTATTTATTAATTATTTTTAATTATTTTTTTAAATATTATTTTTTTCAATTTTTAATTAATAACTATTATCTACAATAATAAGGAAAAACTTTAGGAAAAAGTTTAAAATTTATTTAAAAAACTTGTGCAGTATTTAAAAATGGGTTTAATTTTTACTTCTTGCACATATTTCATACAATCATATAATATACCTGTAATTTTATTAATGAATGAATATTTTTCATCTAAAAACCTTTTTTAGCACTATTAGAACATCCTACAGCAGCACACCCTGTCATTTTTCTACTGTTTATGCAACATATTTAAACAAAAATATGATTAAATGAAGCCTAGCCTATGCTTATGCCTGCTAGATTCGAAGATTTTTGCCAGAACATGGCGGATTTGACCACGTGATCAGATAAACCAATCAGCTTGTGTCCCCTCTATGGCCACTCTCTCCTTATAAAGGCACTCTAGGCCGATTGTACATGCAGCGCCACTTATCCCTACCGATGGATATGTTGTATTTTAGATAAAGTAAATAAATACAGTAGCATTACTGCCAAACATGATCATTTACTTTTTTAATAAATCATTTCATTTTCAATTTTAAATATCCTTACTTTGTTTTTAAATTTCTTTTTGTATGACGTCACAAAATCCATCTGTTTGCATGATGTCACAAAATCAGTGTCAAGGCTTGTTTATATCGCGTCGGCTTCGGCTCAGGCTTTCAGGAGAGGTGGTGTTGATTTATTCCGTTTTCGGTAACGTAGCCAGAAATTTCTCGGGGGGTAGCAGAGGGAGGAGGCAATGATATTATTGGAAAAAAATGGAAAGAAAAATTCCGCGACTTGGATTTGAACCAGGAACCACGCTCGTCGCCCGGATTCAAAACACACGGACACAAAAACAACAAACAAACTTAGAATTCATTAACTTTTCTTCTTTTTAGCAAAATTACACAACAAAGAAGTAACAAATTATATCATTCAAAGAAGTAACAAATTAAGTCTACATGTTGAGATTATCATCGGACTGTATAGCAAAGCGTTGTTTTCTCACTATAAAAATGATTTCTAAAACCAAGGTTCTACCTAAAAAAAATTAATAGCCTGCCCTGCAGTATATAAAAATTATTTACTTTAAATTTTACAAAAGCTCATTTTTATAATAATGTTTATTTTCTAATACAGTTAAAAAGGAAGAAAAAAAATTAATGAATTCTAACTTTTTTTTTTGACATTTACCATCAAGGCGGCGAAGGATTAACGGTAGATCAACGGCAAAATGACTTTTTGTGTAAATTTAATTATGAATTGTCTACTGCTCATTTTTAATTAATTAGCTGGAAAAAAATGTAAAGCACTACTACGTGTATTACGATAATGTACTCCAATGAGATTTTCTTAAGTAACGGAGCCTATAGTTTCCGAATTCAAATGATACCGAAGTTACATGTAAGTAAGTGATTGCATCTTTGGAATCCGTACAACCGCCTTCGATGTGGTCACCAAAGAAGGAGACGGACGGACGAAGGCGAGGTTTTCGATCATGCTGACGAAATGCTCTTTAAACATTAATGGAGTGGCCTGAATTTGCCTTCACGAACTTTGACGATCTTCAAGGAATATAAAATTGGAGGTCGCTTTTTTTTTTTTTCCTCTTTTGGACGGAAGTTGAAAGGATGAACGAGTCTCTTCCCTCCTCTCGGAGGCAGGGTGAACAAGACATAAAAAAGAATTAAAAAAAGCAAAAGGAAATGATACTAATAATAAAAAAAAAACATTTTTATGGAAAAGACCTTGGCTATTTTTCGCCCGATTTAAATTTTTTATTTATTTCTTATTTTTCTATGAAACTCGTCTTCAGAATATTTTAAGATTCATTTCTTGGGTGACACTTAAGAACAGATGAGACCGGTTTGCACCATCACTCAAATAATAAAAAAAAAAATGAAAATACAACGAGAAATAACGCTGCCGAATCTTATGTGTAGATCTGCCAACATATTTTAAAATGGATTGATTACCGAGTAACATTAATTTTACCTTCAAAACTCGACTAAGACAATCATTCGAAGCAATAACCCATCAAAGTCAATAAAGAAATAAAATGAAACGATAGCAATGTCAACAGAATATCAGTTTAAAACGAAAGGAACTTTCCACTCGGAAATTTGACGACCTATATAAAAGAGGTCAACTTGCCTAGTGAAGACGATGTTGTCTTTTTAGGATATGGTCTCCATAGAAACTCCGTTTTCCTCTTACAAGTTCTGTGGTAAGACAATGACATATCCGCCATCAACAAATTTCAGCGTTTAGCTAAGGGGGCGAGTCGTTCGTCGGTTCTATGCACAAAACTCATTCGTGACGGTGAAGATCTCAAGTAATAAATAAATAAATAAATGTAATTAAAAAATAAAAGGCGCACCAGATATTCGCATAAAACAAAAGATCAGTTCTTTTAACTATATCAGATAAATTACACTGTATGACTATGTTCTAAACAGAGAAATCCCTTTTCAAGACAAATCTCTATTTTTTCAGTTCCATTTTAGTATAGCCTTGCACTAGTGATTAGATGGACAAAATAATAAAATTTAGTACCTACACTATCTGGAGGACATAGATGTGTCCTCGCCAAGACGAGCAGCACAGCTGTAACATTCTTTTCTGGAAGCAATTCAAGGTACTTTTGACCTTCCATAGCTTTGTGATACAGTTATCTAGAAAATTTAAACTTCTTTTTCTTTAAAGTAGTTTACAACGAAACTAAACCTCCAAATTTCACGTTTCTATATTTTATTTACTTCATAAGATATATGAAATCAAATTATCTTTTTATCAACAATAACTCTCTGATTTCACCAAAAATCTAAAGTAGACTTATTTCTCGTAGCTCTACAAACTTGAAATTTAGCATAAAGGTAGAGTTTAGGATACGAAGAAACGAACATCTTTTTTAAAATCCGGAAAATGAAAGTGTCAATGTTTAATGTCAAATATCAATTAAACTGCAACAGAATGGCTATTATGCAATCGTGAAGCAATTGGGGACATTGTACAGTCTATTACAAAAGCGTTTTCACTTGCTTGGCAGGAGTTGAGCTAACCGAAGTTGATCGGTTATAAAGTCTAGTAGTTTGAACGAACATCAAAGAAGTTTAAAATGGACTTGGCCGTCCAGAGTGGAAATAGGGATCAGGTTTATGACTTATGTGGGAGAAATTGCAATAACTTTTAACTGAAAAGATTAATCGCTGCTTTCTATTTCAGTAAGATAGTCTTTGCAGATGAAATATTTAATGCACTTATTAAAAATAAAGCAATAAATATTCAAGAATATCTCAAGAATGTTCGATGAGGGTTTATCCTACGCGAATGTCAAATGTTTAAATTATTGATGATAATAGGAAATATTAATTAATATATATATTGTTTTTCTCTATTTCGGACATTGATATTTTTACTTTTTACATTTTAAATTCAGAAATATTTTGATACCGAAACTGTTCATGGCGCCATATATTATGCTTAAAATTTTATAAGATAACGAAAGTCATTACGATATACCGTATAATAAACAGCATATTATATACTGCATAAATATATGCTTTTTTCATATATTAGATACGTATTGTTATATATGTAACAAATATATTATTTTTTCCTGTCATGGATGAGATGTTATTTTTTATTTGCCGATACGTTATTTTTTAAGCATAAACCTAGAAGCTATTTCATTTCGAAAGATTGGTAGCTATTCCCTATGAAATACCATAATAGATTTATAATCTATATATTTAGAAGACTATTATTTTGTTAAATCTGAAGCAAACTTAAAGGTTATTTTCTACTACTGATTATTTCATGGAAAACATGTAATGATTTAATTCGTGTATTCGCAATTATATTGTTGAGCGTGCTTTGTCAACTTATCGCTTATTTTCTCCTGTAGTTATCACGGTATTATACGGCATTTGTGCTAAAATAGTAATAATACACATTGATTTATTAATAAAAAAGAAAAATTTTTCTATTAAAGGCTCAAATTCTGATTTCAGTCAAAACAGTTGAACATCAATCATTATGCCCACCTATCCCTGTTGCTAAGAAACAATAAATTGCATCGTCCGACCTGATTCGAGCTCGACTTCTTGCCTGAACTGATTAATCTCACTGGTTTAATGTTTGCCAGGAAGCCGAACATTCACCTATACTATTTTTCAACCAATCTTGGCAGAATTGGGAGTGTTACGGGGTTTAATCACTCCCACTTTGAGATAGTGCTATCTCGCTAAAAGAATAAGTTCCTAGGATGAAATGAGATTTCTTAAATAATTATTTTGAAACCAAGAATCAAATTATTATTTTTATTCAATTTCAAGTACTTGTGAAATGTTAAGAAACATAATTAATGAGAAATGTTAAATTTTAAAGATAATTGGACTCGCGTATGCGCTATTTGGCGACGCGCACTTCCTGCTTCGTTTCCAGTTTACACGTCTTTTCAATCAGTCACCATCACTGATAGAATAAACCATTAAGGAATGACATAACCAAGTACCGAAAGGTTAAACTAAACCATTCGCGGAACTATGTTTTTAAACCGCCCTATGTTAACATTGGAAGTTTCTAATGGACCATTATGATACCATTCAACCACGTACCTTTGAAATAATTTCAACTATCATTAATTTTACGTTATATTCATTCATGACACATCATTCCAAGTCGTTTGATATATTTCATACCATATTTTAGCATTGAAAGTTCCAATGAACCATAATGGTTCCACTAAACCAGGTTCCTTGAAACCAATTTGAACTATCATTAATTTTACGTTATATTCATTCATTACAACTCATTTCAAGTCGTTTGATATATTACACGCCATATCTTATCATTGAAAATTTTTGAGGGTGTCATAAGGATACCATTAGAGCACGTGACATCGTTTTGATTTCAACCATTTTCAAAATGGTTCATTCCCGGAACCTTATTTATTAATTGGCGAAAATAGTAATTTATATCCGCTTCTATCTCGTCATTACGATTTGTTTGATATATTACTTAATAT
Source organism: Rhysida immarginata (assembly GCA_023313115.1). Classification (NCBI taxonomy): domain Eukaryota; kingdom Metazoa; phylum Arthropoda; class Chilopoda; order Scolopendromorpha; family Scolopendridae; genus Rhysida; species Rhysida immarginata. The sequence goes on from JAHWFO010059370.1 coordinate 728,666, forward strand.
ATCTCTCCATTGAAAATTGCTAGGTGGGGTCGTAAAGGTACCATTTGTGCACGTGCTATTGAACAGATTTAGATAACATTTGTGATTGATGCGTGCCATGTACCGTGTTCATCGACTGACGAAAATAATAATGAATAACCGCATCTATCTCGACATTACGACTTGTTTGATATATTACTCAATATATCTTCCCATTGAAAATTGCTAGGCGGGTAAATAGAGGTACCATTTGTGCACGTGCCAATGACCCGATTTAGATAATATTTGTAACTGGTCTGTGCCATCAACCATATTCATCGACTGACGAAAACAGATTTTGAAAATCTTTCATAGCGTAGGAGGAGTTAGAGTTACAGACAGACAGACACGTTTCCCCACACTGATAGCATAAAGCACCTTTCGGTACTTAATAAACCATTAAGGAATGACATAACCAAGTACCGAAAGGTTAAACTAAACCATTCGCGGAACTATATTTTAAACCGCCCTATGTTAACATTGGAAGTTTCTAATGGACCATAATGATACCATTAAACCACGTACCTTTGAAATAATTTCAACTATCATTAATATTACATTATATTCATTCATGACACATCATTCCAAGTTGTTTGATATATTACATGCCATATTTTAGCATTGAAAGTTTCAATGAACCATAATGGTTCCACTAAACCAGGTTCCTTGAAATCAATTTCGACTATCGTTAATTTTACGTTATATTCATTCATGACACAACATTCCAAGTCGTTTGATATATTACATGTCATATTTTAGCATTGAAACTTCCAATGAACCATAACGGTTCCACTAAACCAGGTGCCTTGTGCGGTACGCTGAAACGAAATCACTGCGAACTCCAGACATAACGCTTCTAGATTTCTTCCTGTGGAGCTATGTCAAAGATATGGTCTATGCTACACCTGTACGTAATCTTCATATCTTCGCCAGAAAATTGTGGAAGCTATCAACTTAATCACACTGGACATGCTACGCAATACATGCAGTGAGATTGAATATCGACTGGACATTCTACGGAGCCCATATAGAAGTGCATACATAGACAAAACAAACCTTCTGGAGTTGCTCTTCATAAGATCGCAAACCGCAAAGCTCTAGGAACTATCAGTTCCCTTCTAATTAACATTTGAAATCAGGGAGGTTTCATGGACACCCTATATAATAGCCATTTATGTATTTTTGTCGATTTTTTATGGAATCGTCAAATGGAAGAAACTTGTTTTCCAATTGCAAATAAAATATCTTTCATAAATTGCTAGTGAACAGGAATTTTCCGGAATTTTTAATTTTTCCTCTCTTTGTATCCTAGATACAGTGTGTCTCAAATCAAAGTTAACATTTCATAGCTTGTTACAGCAAAAACTATTCATCAGAAAATCATGAAATTTTGGGATGTCTTAATTGATGCAAATTTTTTTCAGAGAAACAAAAAAATAAGTTCCAAAAACCACCAATTTAAAGATGAAATATTGGCAGACTTTAATTTTGGTTACGTAAAGCTGCTAATGCAGAACTAGTCATAACTGTTTAGCATGTCAACGAATATGACTTTGACGAATTTAAGGTAAAGTGCCAGAACGTCCTTTCTTGATAAACCTGTTTTACCAAAATGGTGAATCTGCTACTGAAGCTTTGCGTAAATGTTGTTCTTTGAAGAAGTAACTAAAGGGTTCACTCATGGGTACTGAACTAAGAAAAATGATAGTGAAATTGGAAGAAATAGGCTCCTTGGAAGAGGAGGAAAGCGTGTTGATCCTCAGGTGGTGGACGATGTAGCAATATAAGTGATGGATGTCAAATTTCATGGGCAGGACTACTGTTCGGCATATTACAAGAGTTGTAGACCAACCTAGTGCAACCGTCAATAGGAATCTTCAAAAACTTTTACACTACAAGTGTATAAATATGTTCTCTATAAAACTACTGTACCTTCTCTATTGGTGGTTTTTAGAACTAGCTTTTTTATCTTATTATTTTGCTCTGGAAAAAATTCCCATCATAGAATTAAGGCATTCTCAAAATTTCATGATTTTCTGATGAATAATTTTTGCTGTAGCGAGCTACGAAACGTTAACTTTAATTTGAGATACCCTGTATTTAGGATACAAAGAGAGGAAAAAATTAAAAATTCCGGAATATTCCTCTTCACTAGCAATTTATGAAAGATATTTTATTTACGATTGGGAAACAAGTTTCTTCGACGATACCATAAAAACTTCATTTTTGTAACGCAAAAATATAAATTCGTACGGTCGCTGTTTCAATTCTTCAAAAAAAGGAGGACTACTAACAAAAAGAAGTAAAATCCTATCAAAAACATTTCATGTAAAAACTGTAGCCAAGTCTCGTGAATAAAAAGTTGTGAGATCTCATGTAGAGCCAGTCTAGCGCTCCTTCTGGTACTTTTATTCACAAATCACTCCAATCATTACATTTTTAGTTTGACATAGATTCTTACTGTATTATATCCATTTATTCCGTCTCATATCATGAAATCAAACAGAATACAAGATATAATAACGCAAATTAAAAAAAAAGTATCCATTCATAAATCATAGTTGTGTCTATTTTTACCCTGTCCACTGCATTGATTCACATAAAGTTGTGGAATATTTACAAGTTTCAAAAAGACACGAAGCCTACTTTTTCCATTTACTAAAAGTTATGAAGATTTTTTTCCCTTAGTTTCATCGTGAGTAGAATTTCTACTTGTAGAAACATTTAAGTAAAAATGTATCTAAACAATAAATATACTAAAGGCTCAGGTCAGTCGTGGCACATTCGCATGGGTGGCAATCGAAATGAAGAGGAGAGAACGCATTCACCAAGGATTAAGGCGAGCGGGTTCAGTCTCGCGCGACAACACTGGGTAGGGCACTCACCCGTCGCCGACTTCTAATGGCCAGCTATAAACTAATTAAAAGGCTTAGTTCTCAAGAAAGGTTTAACACCTCCACTCTCTTTTTCTATTTTTGATTCTCTCAGGGCAATCTAAAGTTGGGGTTGAGGACACAAAGGGTGGGGATGGAACGTTCCGTTGCGGTCACTTTGATTTTCTTGTCAATTAACGTTCGTCTTCTGCAATCGGAGAAACACTTCTTCTCATGGCTGGCAAAGCATAAACGCCAAAATAACCAAAAACAAAAACAGTTTATCACTGGTAACGATTAACATTCTGCCGTATTTCAGGTAAAGTGCCAGTCTGTTTTTTATTTGGTAAAGTTGTAGCTTGTGAAAACCTACAAATTACAACACTAAGATGGATGGCCTTTCCAATTCCCCAAAGTTGAAGTTGTGTCCCTTTTCGTTACATTTGATAATGCTACACTTAATTGTGTCGTATATTTTCTTAATTCTCTTTTCTTAAAAGTTCTCATATCAAACATGTTTCGGAAAAATTTTAACTGGATTGAACTAGCTGGATTTTAAATTATTTATAGAAATAGACAATTTGCTATTTTACTGTATTAATAATGATATATAAGATTCCACAAGCAATATTAAATATATCTTTATTGCGACGCGTTTGATCTATGTATAGTCCATCCAGCCTTATTTTGCCTAAGATGTGATGGGCGTGTCAATTGTTATGTATTGTTTAATTTTTTTATTGTAACAAGTCTAACAATTGAAAGGCCCATCCATGTCGGGGAAAGTAAAACCGGATGGACTAAAGTTTAAAATGACATACACTGCCCTGCCAAACGTTTATAGACGTTTTTTCGAATATATCTAAAAAAATATTTGACGAATTATCCTGAAACTTCAGAGATATAATGAGCATGTTACACATGATATATTTCAGTGAAGGTTTGTCCCGAAGGCAAATAGGGAACCAGCAACAAACTGAACAAAAAAAAAAATACTGTTTGGGATCACCCTGTAAAAAATAATCCTTGAAATGCTTGTAGCTATAGCATATGATTAAGAGGCTTCATTTGAGTAAGAATAGCACATACTGTATATTCATAGAGATATAAAAGTTTCTTTAAAAAAATTCGAATTTTTTCCTAAGTTTTTTGTTTATAACATGCAGGATTTTCAACCCAATGCAATTTCATTTTCAGGTAACTTGACAAACCCTGCAATCAGAATATAAAAATATTAAATATTTGATGAAATACGAGCATTTTTACCAAATAATGTTTAACTGCGCTTGTACAGAATATTTAAGATCAACAAACGAAGAAAAATCTGTTTATGCAAATCATAAGAACAGCCAACCTACAACAGATAATCAACCTTTGGAAAATTTAGAAATTTACAAAGCAAAATCGCAACATAAAGAAGAGATTCTCAACAACCAAACTCAGCTATCAATGGATCATTTATTGCACATATTAAAAATACCTATAAATAAAATAAATATTCATAACATGCCAACAATCAATTTCTGAATTTCTTTTATGTTATTGCAATTTTTAACAGCTAACAGCTATTCAATGTCAATCCCAAATTTTTATAACAATGGTCTTAAAACAGTAATTAAGAGTCTTATATGTCATTTTAAACTACATACATCAAGTTTCCCGGATGAAATCGGAATGCCGAAACGCGTCGGCAATAAATGATATATTAAGGATTGCTTGTGGAATCTTATAATTATTATTTTTAAATTATTTTTCGACCTTACTTGAACTCTTCAAGTTAACTTTAAGGCTTACGATAAAATATGGGAGATCAATTTTTTCTAAAACCACTTTGAAGGAAACACTTTTTAATGATATGATTCCGCCGCCATGTCCATTAATTATCAGCTAAAATATCCCAAGGAATGTAGACGCTTTCGGTAAAACTTCGGATGCTGTCTATGATCCCAATAAATTCATTTTCATTATTATTCAATAGAAGAATCAGCGATTGATCCAGATTTTTGCAAAGGGGAATGCCCTGAGTTCGATGTCAATTCCAAAAGCAAAAGTGTTATTTTCCCTCCCATCAAAGTACACAATTTCAATCCTAATAATAAGATACGTTGTGATAAAATCATATAAAATAATAATTTAAAATTTCATTTGACACAGCATTTGAAAAAAACTTCATGATACTGAGAATCATGACGCTTCGAAACTTCACATCTTTCACATCATGAAATATTTTACAGACTTGGACTTTCAATTCAAAATTTGTTGTAACATTTTATTTGCATATTATAGTATCAGAATTCTTCAATTTAAAGAGATGGGCTGGAAAGTTTTGTCATTGTAGTTAAATCGAAAAGCTTAGTGAGTGAATCTACAATGAATTGTTTTTAATTAATTTCTGCCTCTTTTATTTGAACTAAATCGACAATGTGCAACAATGATGGAAGAGGCGAATAAGTGAATTATTGGACTAATTCTCAGCATCATGAAGTTTTTTTTTCAAATGTTGTGTCAAAGTATTTTTAAAAGATTTTTTTGTCATTCAATTTCAACCCTGCTTCCTTAAATAAGTCTCCGAGAATTATAATGGACGACTAGTTAGGAATTTCGATTCCAAGTGAAACGAGCGGATAACGTGGCCGGAGAGAGGAATGGCTATTTTCGTCAGCTCTGAGAAGTGAAGGCGGTTCATCTGGTCGAAAATGGCCAAATTTACAAGATCCGAAGCAGAACAACACTAAGACCGACCTCGCCCAACAAAAGAGGTGACCCCAGAACTTATTCTTATCTTGCACAAGCGATTTGTTAAATTATTATTTAATCGCTCCACCCGCCAAGGAGAGGCCAGTTGCCTCGGAAATGACACACACATTTGGTCGTCGTCATTGTCGTGTTTACTTCGTTTGTCAAAGGAAAAACTTCAAATCTGCCTGGTCGAAACCTAATACAAAAACAGTTTCTAATTTTTCATTATTAAACTGGAACCAATTTATTGCTCTGTTTTTCAACAGAAAAGAATGTTTGAAAAATAATTATTTAATTTTGCAACCCAATAAGGAAACCAGTAATTAATATAAAAAAAAGAAGCAAAAAAAAAAAAAAAACCTCTTCAAGGAAAAAATTCAATATTTTTTAAAATTTATAGTGATTTCTAAAAGATAGTCCAGAAACTAATCGTAAATCTCGATTAAAATGATAGGTGCTGAGAGACCTGATTGAAAAATTGAAAAAATCTTTGCGAACGTTTAATATTCGAAGAACGTTACTATCTTCGGGCACAAAACAACGAAGTCCACAAATCAATAAAAAGCAAAGGTGTTTTCTCTCTTCTCTTATAATGATAAAACCTCAACGTCAACTGCAAAGCGAGTTTTCTTAAAAATTACATTTAGATATTAATCATATTAAAATCTTATAGTCTTACGTATATAACCCCTTTGCAAAACAAAAATTTAAGACCACGTAAAAAGTTTGCACACTTGGTCATGTAAAAATTTAATCTGTAAAAATAAAAACAAACATAGAGGACTTAAGTTTATTTTGTTGAAAAGAGTACATTTCAGTTCTCAAAAAAAAAGGTATAACTTAAAATGGATATAAAAGTGTACTAAGAAAAAATTCAACACGATACAAAAAAATTTAAGACCATAGTCAACAACTTGCATTAATTTAACACCAGTAATTTTTTATCTGCTTTAAATTAAAACAATCAATATTCATTTTTTTCAAAAAATGATACAAATGAAATAAATACACTCAATATTGAGCATCGCCTTTTGCTGTTAATAAAGCTTGAATACATTGTACGTTGTGGCTTTGTGTTAACTAAACATTAGCAATTTTCTGCTGTGTTCTTGTTCAATTCCTCGATCAAAACCTTTTTAACCGCTCATGAAAAAATTTGCTTTCGTACATTTCACTTAAGATTCCTTCATAGGTTTTCTATAGGTGACATTTCGGGCGATTGTGTTGGCCAAGGTAAAATGTCGATGGCCAGTGAGATTTATTCATTAGCACACCAATGAAAACCAGGTCCCCAGTGCCTTTTCCACTAGTGCATCCTCAGACCATAACACTAGAGGAAATTTGCTGAATCGTGGTAGGCACTCTGTTCAAAATCACACGGTTTTGTTGACATTGAAGTCCAGAGCATACAGTAAATTTCGACTCATCACTAAAAATTACCTTGCTTTAGCCATACATGTTTTTTGGACTTTATTTATTTCTGGCTTGTCTTTTGCCTTACATAATGAATATTCCATAGATTTGCACAATGGTCAATATTTTCAATAATGTTTTATTTATTTATATTTTGCATGGTCTTAAATTAATACAACTTGTTGACTATGTTTTTTTGCATTGTGTTCAAATTTTGCTCTTTCTTAAAGAAAAATGTGTATATTCATTTTATATTATACCTTTTATTTTTTTGAGAACACTGAAATCTACTCTTTTCAGCAAAATAAACTTTAGTCTTCTATGTTTATGTATATTTTTACAGATTAAAGTTTTATATGATCAACTGCGCAAACTTTTTACTTGGTGTTAATTTTTTTGCAAGAGGATATATACAGTATGAAAAAAAAATCGATATTTTGATAAAGAAATATATTTTTAATCCAATTTTAAAGGAGGAAAAAGCATAAAAGTTTTTAAACGTTTCAAAATATAATGAACGGTTTTATGCAAAACATTACCTACAAAGATAAAAAAAAAAAAAATTGCAAAATTGTTCAAAAAGTGATTGAGCGGCTTTCAAAATTTAAAGACGACAGGAGCAAATGGATCCTTAACAATGATTTAAGTCCTAAATAATGAAAAAAAATTACTGCAGTATTAAAAAAATAAAGAAATTCGGTGAAAAACATATTTGAGAGTTCTAAACATTTTACGGACTACAAAGACTGCCAAATGACGGGTCGCATAAATCCATTCCTTTCTTATTCCAAACGTAATGAAATGTTTTAAACCCTTAAAAGCACGAATTCAAACCAATTTCGGTGTTATTAGCATTATTAAGTGTTTCTTTAAAAAAAAATCTGTCTCTTTCGTGAAGGTAGAGAGGAAGGGTGGGCGAGGTCCCATTGTGAGTGCGTTGCACAACGTACGGGCGGACGATTCGCTCCCAAAAGGAGGAAGAGAAAGAGAAAGAAGCAAAACGGCGGCGAATCGAAAGAGAGGATCGAGATTGTTGGGTGTGTTTGTGCGAGGTGGGGTGGGGGGGTGGGGTATCTGAAGAAGGGTCAATCGACGAGGGCGACATCTCGTTGGCGACCTTGAAACATAATGAATGGTTGAGGAAAGCCCCCACCTTAAACCAACGTAGTCGGACATTACGCGGGAGATGGCTCTCGACCCTCAGCCATGAGTGAGTGTCGCCATTATTACGTTCTATCCTTAGTCTGCTAAAATGCAACGCAAAACAAATACAAGCAAGAATGATTTCTGTTAGATAATATAAATTTAGGTTTTCTAAATTGGCATGTACAATCTTTTCAGAACATAACAGCTAATAGCCTATTAAAATTCTCTAATGTTCCTCCAATTCTAGAATATGCCCTCATAATCTCCCCATTAGTTAAATATATTGATGCAGTTGAAAGAGTTCAAAGATTTCTTTGCATTGTTAATAGAAAACTTGGAAATCTCTCCTCCAACACCGATTATTATCATCTTTATAAGCTTTTAAACAATGAATCCTCTCAATACAAATAATGAAGACACTTTTCCACATAGAAGTTTTAATGCAACACGTACGTATATTTCGAGAACTAGGTCCTCTTCATCAGCATGATAACGCAGAATTTCTAGCATTGAAAGATACAACCAAATAACTATATCAGCGAATCTTATACGAATAAATTTGTGAAGGAAGTTTAAAAGTGCAAATCTGTCAGTTTGTATAAGGCAGTTTGTGTATCGGGCGCTGGATTCTTAAAATAATATCTATGCCACTGTGATGTTTAAAAAAGGCCTCGGAATTCCACTGTAATTATTATAGTAAAAGAGACTTCAAATCAAAAGTGATGTTGAAACAAAGTGAAGATACAATTGCTTGCCAAGAATGGAGAGGGCTGCGCCACACGATCCACCTGTAAAAGACCAAGCCCTAATTTTTATTGGATCGTTCAAAATAAACATTTGGAATAGACTGTGTTCGTTCAAAATAAACATAACAATGATAAAAGCAGCTCTTCAAACATAACAATGAGGACCATCGAATTAACTAACCTTCGAACGCGACGCAGAAAATGTAAATGGCAATTTCTTTTTATTTCTTTAATTTAATTTTTTTTTCTTCTCCTTGTGGATAATAATTTTCCTCTCCATTCCCCTCTCGTTCGTTTTCGTTCGTTCCAAAGGTACAACAACCTGTTCTGGGTGGGTGGATGTGGATGATGATGGCCTCCAAAAGGGAGAGAGGGAGAAAGACCGCGCCCACCACCCAATTGTTGGCAGTCAGTGCCAGCCAGGGAGGGGAGCCCCCCGGTCGCTCCTCCGTCTTCGTTTCTTCCTCCCGGTACCACCACTGCCGCCGACACCGAGAGTACTCGTCGGACCCAACTCGAGCGGAACGACACACAAAAACCGACAAATTTCTCAACTTCTTTCCCTCCCTTTTTTTTCCTTGCTTTTTTTGCCAAACATAACGTTATGTATGTACCTGTCCAGCAACCGACTGTCACCTCCTTTCCGTTTGCTGTCCTACTCCTCCACCCATTTCACCGCACCTACAGCATCAGCCCCCTATAAAAATTGCCAAATATAAACAGCCGACCGAATTAACAGCCGGTCGACTTTTGCACGTTAAAAAAAATTTTAACGTTTAAAACAATTTTTTTATTCCTTTATTTATTTATTTTTTTCGCTAAATTTTTGCGACACGCAGGTTCTGGCAATGAATAACCAATTAAAAAATTAAATCGAAAAAATTACACGATTGCAGGGGAGAGGAGGAATGAATTTTTAATCAGAATTTACAGGGATTTAACTTTGAAAAAAATTAACGCACCATTCAACATGCTAAGTGTTACTGTGCCACAATGAACACCAGAAAATTGTGCAAAAATTGTTTCATTTATTTTCATTTCCCGTTACAGTTGTCAGATTTCCAGGTTTATATCCTTTTTTTTAAGAAAACAACAACGACAACGAAATGCCATTTGTCCGATTCTCATTTCATATTTTATTTCGGGTGTTTTCTTATTCCGAAATTCAGTAACCTCTTTCCCCCAAATCAACTTTACCGAAATCTTGAATTGCTTAGGTTAATCTTAAATTTATTATCTCACTGTCCAGTTAATTTCATTATCTACTAATTTTGTATATTTCACACACACATTATTTCACGCGTAATTCCGAAGTAAATGATGACAGCAGTTCTGCTCGGTTTAACGGTTTTCTCTTTTGAAAAGCAAAAACAACAACACACTATCCACATATGGATTCTCCTGTTGTTAGAACTTCGAACAAACATCAGTTCATCCAATCGAGATTCGAAACCTCAAGAAAAATCCAAATTAAAAGCACAAAAATGGACATACCGCCAAATAAAGTCTCAATTTTTGTACTCCTGTCCGAAAATTTGGTATACATTTACAATACAAAAATTATGTTGAAATGTTTACCATATTTTCTGCCATTTTTTTAAAATAATTTTTAATTATTTTAGCGAGTTTTCTGAAAATTATAAAAAAAATCTAAATTTACTGAAGTTTTTCTTTCTTATTTGGGAGGGGGCATTTTCCCCCTAAGTTGGCTATGACGATCAACAAAGCGAAAGGACAACCAAAAGTGGCGGAATCAATTTGGAGTTCATGCTTTTCACATGGACAATTGTAGCACATTCACGCGTTGGATCTCCAATAATATCTTTTCCTCTATGCTTCAGGTGGATAAAAGTGTCTTTGAAGATAACACTGCATATCAGCTTTTTAAGTGGAAGTATAATACATTTTGCATTTTCAGTAATTAAGCCCAATTCAAAAAAAAAACTTTGTTATTCAAAACTTGGTTTTAATGACTTGCAGCGGATTGCGAGGATTTTATGAACGAAGAACCACACAATTTTCATGCAACGGGGTTTTTTTTTTCCCTGGGTGATCTTGGTGAATAACCCTCGAGAAATCATAGGTGATCTTGGTGAATTAAACTCTGTACAGTTAGTGAAATTTAGCATAAAAAGTCAAATTTAGTTACTGTAAAATTTACCCTAAACAAACTGTATATATTCAACCAACCCGAGCGAAGCCGTGACCACCGAGAGAGAAGGCCTCTGCGATGAAACGTAATACATTGTTACATCATCATAGATAGTGCTAATTCAGGGCTTATTATTGGTTGAAATACGAATAACGATGCACTGGTTTACTACTGGTTTACTCTAATTACACATAACACATATATTCTAGCGATTATTAGAGAGAACCGGGACAGGTTTAGTACAGGGGTAGGTTTACACATTCCCTATAGTTCACTTAACGTTGGTCGGAGCGCACCGCCTTCAAGTCGAGGAAAAACCGCCATGCACCCTCAAAACAGTCTGTAGTCAGTTGCTTGTAAGAACAGTGAAATAGACAACTTTTTCCAATTTTTCTTCTGGTACGTAAATTTTCGCACTAATATAGTGGCAGTTATAGGGTTTATACCATTAGATCATCATAACTCATTATTGCTTATCCTGTCAGACTGTTCTTATCGGTTATTTTATTTATTGAGTTGATTGTTAACCTCATGAATTTAACTTGGAGGCTTAGTTTTAATCAAAACATGGCGATGGGGCAAGTTTACATGGGAAACATGGGGCAGATTTACACACTGAGGCCATATAAAAAGTCAAAACCTGGAGAAAGTGGGTACATTGCACACAGTGTAAGAGGTGGGCACATGATCATTGTATTACTAACAGGTAATTCAGTACGTTTTGTGTCCTGTAAATTTGGTAACACTGTTCAACAAAAATGCACTTTGGAATTCTTTCCTTGATCAAAATAGCTAAACTACCTTAATTTTGAGTTGAGAAAAACTAATATGACATCAGATTTTGTTTGTTAGCTCTAGTTTTTAAGGTATAATAATTTCAAGTAGAAATACTAAAAATACAGGGCGAGTCAAAAGTCGCAGTACACCCTGTTTTTACGAAAACCTTGCAGGAATTGGGAAATCTGAATATTCCAGTAAGGTATGGGTGAGGAGGTCTATCTTTTACGGTATGTACGAACATGGCCGCCATCTTGAAACCGGCCATCTTGAATCTAAGTCAATTTTTTTTAAATGGAAAGGGGGTCGTGTGATATATCAAATAACATCAGCATTTTCTGACAATTTCATTCCTGTTAACAGATTTGAAGTAGCAGTTATGGTTCAAAATTTACAATACATTCTGTTTGGAATTACAGGCTGGACTGTTCTCCGTAAAGGACAGTCATTTAATGTTTTCAACATGGTGTCCCTTTTGGTCAAGGCACATTTGAAGGCGCTGAATCCAATCGTCATGCAGTCGCAGAAGGATTTCCACAGAAATGCTGGTACACGCTTCTTCAATGCATTTCTGGAGATGGTGTCTGTTTCTGATTTTCTCTGCATATACGAGTTGCTTTAAATGACCCCACAGATAAAAGTCAAGTAGTGTGAAATCAGGTGATCTGGGTGGCCATTCTACAGCATCACGTCGGCCAATCCAATGACCAGGAAATTGAACATCTAACCACTGACGAACATCTGCACCTTTGTGTGGTGGAGCCCATCCTGTTGAAAGTAAGAGGGAAAGCTGCCATCTTCATTCAGAAATGAGGGAAACACCACTTGCAGCATTTCCAGGTAGTGTTGAGCATTTATCTTCTGGTCAATGAAAATGGGTCCAATTACACGGGTAACCCATATTCCACGCCACACCATAATCTTTACGTCACCAGCTACCTTGGAAGATTCCATCCAGTGTGGATTGTGATCACTCCAATACCTGTGGTTGTGACAGTTGACTTCAGCACTGACATAAAAGTTTGCCTCGTCACTGAACAAGATACCTTGTCCAAAGGAGGGATCTTGTCGATGTTGCTCTAGGGCCCAAGTGCAAAACAGCATACGTCTGTCTGGGTTATCCTCTGCTAGGTGCTGGAGTATCTGAATCTTGAATGGATGCCATTGATGAGCATGAAGGATTCGTACGATCGATGACTGGCTGATTCCACATTCTGCTGACAACCATTGTTGAGGTTGTCTCGTTAGTAGCACTGATTGGACGGCCACTCCGTGCCTTGTCAACCACACTCCCAGTTTCTCGGAATTTCTTAATTAAGCACCTGACAGTATTGTGTGAAATTGGAGGTCTTTCTGGGTGCCGGTTGTTAAAATCTGCAGCTATGACACGGAAACTTCGTTCTTCAGACATCAAAATGACCACAATTCTCTCCTCCATGGTCAAAGCCATCTTCAGTTACCTGCTACAAAATGAAACAAAATGTTTTGTAACTTTCGAACCATAACTGCTACTTCAAATCTGCTTACAGGAATGAAATGTCAGAAAATGCTCATGTTATTTGATATATCACACGACCCCCTTTCCATTTAAAAAAACTTACTTAGATTCAAGATGGCCGATTTCAAGATAGCGGCCATGTTCGGTACATACCGTAAAAGATAGACCACCTCACCCATACCTTATTGGAATATTCAGATATCTCAATTCCTGCAAGGTTTACGAAAAAAAGGGTGTACTGCGACTTTTGACTCACCCTGTACAATTCGAATTTCTTTCCTTTCTGAAAATAGCTAAACTACCCTAATTTTGGATCGACAATGTGACATTAGATATTGATTAGTTTAGTTGACATTAGATTCTGGTTTTATAGCTTCACTAACTCAAATAAAAGGACTTATTCACGTGAACGTCTTCACTTTGCTTGTCGCTTGTACTCCTTTTCTGGGTTGTCTCTTGTCACTGTCCAACAAGCATCGAAGTGTTCCATTTTCCCTGATACCTTCGTTCCATTTGCGAACTGTCCTGATGGAATCGCTCTCCATGTTCGTCGTTTTTTATAACTTGAATGGGCTAAATCTGAGAACCAAGAGCTAACTTAAAGTTTTAAATGTCATTTTCGTTTTTTCCATGATGAAATGAATCAGAAATAGCTATTGTCAAGTAGAAAGGATTTTCACTGTTGACCAAAGATATGTATATATGTGTATTTGTATCCTGTATTTGAAATGTGTGTATCCTGGCTCATTTGTACTCACTTAATTAAACGAAGTAATAAATATTGAAAATTGTTTGAATTTTATTTCTAATAAACCTTATATTTCATTATGTTAAATGTGTGGAAACATACCCTAAGCATTGTGTAATCCTGCCCCGGCTAAGGTGAGATTACTTCAAAAAAATATTTTTAATTTGAAAATAATATACATTTAAGATAAGTTAAAGGCACCATACTATACCTTAAAGTTTAACTAATAAAATGAAAATTGAGTGAAATAGATTTATTACTAAAATTACAAAAATAATAATAAAAAAAGTGTGTAAACGTGCCCTGGTCTCCACTACTGTCAAGAAAAAAATGTTAAGAATTCACAAAATTCAATTAAAATTTAAAAAGATTGAGAAGTGTTTGAAACGCTAAGCAAAAAAAAAAAAAAAAAAAGCCATGATAAGGGAGAATGTCCGTACAATCTAACGAGAAATCGTCAGCGATTACAAAATAAAAAAAAAAATAAAGAGCAATTTTACACGGGGCGACCTCGAAGAAAGATTTATTCCAGTCATTATCTAATCTACAAAGGAAGAGAAAAAAGAAAGAAACTTAAAGAAGCAGATGGTGAAGGAGGGAAACGCCCTTCGCTCTCTCTCTTTCTCACTCTCTCTTTATAAATTTTTCTTTTTAACATGTTGCTTCTCGTTTGTTTTTAGTCCATCAAGTGATGCAAATAAATTTTTCCCTGGGCTAGATATCCATCGGCGGATAATTTCACATTCGACGGAACGAAGCTAACGATTAACGCCCTCGAAATGTAACAAGCGCTCATCACTCGCACACATTCCTAAATAAATCGCCATTCTCCTGATTCTCTGTTTACAGAAGCGACAGAAATTATCGCTGCCTATCAAAATTTGTGAGCTTTCAGGTTCATTTTTAATAACACCTTATCCTAGGATCGGCATTGGCTTTAAAGGCGTAATTTGATCTGATTTCTTTCTCTCTCTTTTTTTTTTAAACTGAAAATGAATGAACTTAACACCTGGTTGTTATTTAAATACTTAAAAAGGAATTAAAATGCCCAACAATGATATTTTACTGTTGGACAAAGGAAGTAAAATAAATGGGGAATTCATTAAAGTACCTTTTTATCCTTTTCTACCCTTCAAAATCTTAATTTCCCGTCTTTTCAAAAGCCCAAGGATCTTCGTAAAAAGCAAAAAAATTAAAAAAATAAATATTCTAAAAGATAAAAAGGTACTTTTAACGGATTCCCCATTCAAGAAAGGATCTTTGTACTGCAAAATCGCTGTTATTTATTCATTATTTTATATAGCTACATCCTATAACGTTAATTAAAACAAAAATTTTTTGTATGCGACGTAAAATCTCCATGTTTGGGTCTAACAAACGAAAATGAAAGGCAGGTCACGTTACCGCAACAATAATATAATAGACCTCAACTCAAAACAAGAAAACTAAAATTTAATTACATTTCTTATAAAAAATTTAAATTAAATTAAATTAAAAATAATTTATTTTAAATTTTGAAATTTTAATATGAAGCCTCATAAATGCTTTATATGTTCAATAAGTATTCCTTTTCTCTAAATTTACTTGGATGTTGATGTCTTTATGTGGATATTTTGATGTTGACAGTCACACATCGAAAACTTAAAAAAAAAACCCCAACAACATCAAATTCTTACATCGTTAGATGAGATTTTGGACCATTTGGCTATATCTTCAATACGAGTCATTCCACGTCAAATCGGACAAAATCGGGTGATAAATGACCTTAGGGCTCTGATTTTTCTTAAACTTTATAGTACTTTCTAGTGGATAAAATATAAAGCATGCATAGCTTCGTTTGCCAGATAAAAACATATTTTAGCTATAATTAATTATCAAACTTATCAAAATTTCGCGCATCTCATCACATAAAACGAAGCATATCTCCGGTTATTCGTCGTAGGGAATTGTCGTATAGGTCAAATTGAAGCTAAAATGAATCACTTTTTTCTTTAATTTACTTTATGGACTTCACAATAAAATAAAGGGGGGAAATGCATTTTAATTTTATAAAATCATATATTAACCTGAAAACGATGCTCTGAAATTATTTTAAAAAAATAGAGTTTAATTCGCTCATATCCATTGCATAATACAACGAAATTACAGGATGGAATTCCAAATAGTTCAATCAGCATTAAATTATTTATGTGTTGATGTGTGAGCAGGAGCCGGAATATAACAATGGCTCAGGCGACATCTTTGAGGCGACGATCACGTCATGAGCCGTTAACATTTTTAATTAAATTGTATCATTTCGCATTTTTTTTCTATACTTCTAAAAGAAATTCCAATTTGAAATTTGGGTGGCCATTGCAGCAAACATCAAGAAATATGCTATATTTTTTACAGATTTTTAATATATCGTTTGTGCTTAATATTTTCAAAATTAATGTTAAATCATGTTAAATAAATTTTTCTTTAACTTCAATTATATCTGAAAATATGTAGTTTAAAAGCCCACATTTTAAGCTTTAAAATGAGCTATGAATGAAACCTGTACGACGTACAGTTCAGAGGAACGTGTTTATAGAACACCTTAACCCGCTAAAATCTGTAAATTTGACTGCGAATATATTTGTAAGAAATTATGTCAGATGAAAATTAACATCGTGGGGTTACTTACTTTGATGTAGGGAATGTATAAAAAGTTTGAACCTTTTATAAAAAATGTAGTGTTTTTTAGGTGTCTAATAGTCAAGTGGGGTGACTCGTATGTGATTTTCAACATCAAATTTCCACATAAAGACATCAACACCCAAGTAAATTTAAAGAAAAGGAATAATTAGTGAACATTACTGAACATTTATGAGATTGACGTTTCAAAACCTCCAGAGTAAAGCATAAAAGAGGACATAACCTCCAAATGAAGCCTTAATTTTTATATCACTTTTTATAATTTTTAGATCATTTTTATCGATTTATTAGAAAATATACTAAAGCTTTTTCTTTGTATTGTGAGGGGGGGGGGGGTAAAGAGTCTTTCCAAATAATTTTTTTAAAATCTTATCGTGGGAATTATTCGTAGATTCGGAATAATTTTATGTTCCACCATGCGGTCTTACGCTGCAAATATAGAAATAATTCAGATAATGGATGTATCTCTTATGATATGATGTATGATATGTATCTCTTAACGAAATGAATGGATATGTTTAAACATTTTAAATCTCCGTGTTTGTAACTATAAATAGATTGGTTGTTAATGTTGTACTTCCTTCTTTAATATGAAGTCAGATGAAAATAATAAAAATAAAAAAATAATGAAAATTTCAGTAACCAATCTTGATCTAGAAGGTCTTGTAGAAACATTATGATGAAGAGATGATGATGATCTTGACGTATTAAAAGTTTTTTGTTGAGTTGATAAATTATGAAGACAGAAGGGGATCTAGAAGGTCTTGTAGAAACAGTATGATGAAGACCTTCTTCTTGGAGTATTAGAAGGTCTTGTAGAAGTTCATCATCACCATCACAAGACCTTCTAGATCAAGATTGGTGACTGAAATTCTCAATTTTTTTTTAAATATTTTTATTATTTTCATCAGACTTCATATTAAAGAAGGAACTACAACATTAATAATTAACAATTTATATTAACAATTCCTTCCCTTTATTAATAAATAGATGGGTCTTTTTAAACAACAAATACTTTTACGACATAAGGGTTCACGCATTTCAGCCTTCCTTCAGAACATTGTATTACAATAAATGGTTGGTTGGTTTGGTATTAACGTCCTTTTCAATTCTCATGGTCATTTCAGGACGGCGTTATAGGGGCCGCAAATTTTGCCTCCCAAGGGTTCTTTAACGTGCAGCCGGCAAACGACTACACGGGACCAACGGTTTTACTTCCCTTCCGAAGGAAGTGCGTGATCTCAGGATTTTCCCCATGAAAAAATCCTCGTCGTCCTCGGCCGGGGTCGAACCCGCGTACTCGGGCATCAGAGGCGATCACCCAACCACTGAGCCACCGAGGCCGATGTATTACAATAAATAAATGTACATGAAACAGAATAATTTAGAGAAACACTTGGGAAGAAGAGTCGTTGAGTGAGAACAGCGATTATGAAAAAGAAGCAACGGGAGTCCCGATTAACCGATGTTCCGTTTTATCTGAAGAATATTAAAAATTTTTGAACATCGTTAAACACATTCTAAATGGCGCGTTGCATTGTCCCATTAGAAATTATTCAAATAATATATCGTAATGTAGGTAATTATTTCTTTTTACTCATAAAGATATATAAATAAGTCGTTATATTGTTTATGCTTAAAATAATACATAATTATTCTTATAAATAAAATATAGTTCCATAAAGGATAGTTTAGGAGAAGGACATAATTTACATAGTCTATTTTGGATGATCTACAAATTATTATTTCTCCACAAACTACAGAGATGAAATGCAACAAACAAGGTTAAGCAGTGCCATATGTTCCTCTCTTAATCTTTTATTACCCATCATTCCGTTGACCTGTTTTTTTTTGTTGTTTTTTTTTGTTTTGTTTTTTTCATATACCTCTCCTTTTCTTTTATCTCTTCCATATTTATTATATTTTATTCTTTTTCACTTTTAACTCCTTTATACTTTTGAATAATTTTCACAGCCAAGTTCAGTCCTAATACACCAAAACATCCAGCTCGTATATGTATTTCCAAATAATTTTTTTTAAATTCTATATTAAATTTATTATTAAAGAATAACTGAGGAGTGGTCAGATGTTTAAAGGCGTTTAAATAAATTATAAATGAAAATAAGAAAGAATAAGACAATTCCATGGCCTGGGATCGAACCAGGAACCTTTGGTTAATCGCGCCGACGCTCTAAATTTAATTCAGTAAATTATAGGTCTTGGTTTAACTATTCATTCGTCATTTAAATTTAATGTCATTATTAACCCGGATGGACGAAAATAATAATAATGAAAATAAATAATAAAATAATAGGATCGGTGATTAAATGTTTAAGCCAATCAAAAAATTTTATAGCCAATACGATCAACAATTAATTAATTCGGAAATTAAAAAATAGACCCTCCCTCCAAATAAGCAAAAAAAATTCAGTAAATTCAGATTAAAAAAACACTTAGTTATTTTGCAGATAATTCCATAAAAATATTGTACAAATTATACAAATTCAGATTATGGCCTCCTTTTGTGCTTTAACTTTGGGAGTTTTGTACCTGGAGGTTTTTCCTCTGCACTTTAAGCGTGGGGGTTTTATACCTGGGTGTTTTGACCGGTGGGGGCTTTGGCGGATCCCCTTGTGAATAATTGTTACTATACTCCCTGTTCTAATGCTGTTTTAATAATAAAATCTTTTCAACCACGATTTTTATAATCACTCATCAATATTTTTATTTTTTAAATTCTTGAAGATAACAGCAGAATGAGGCAAACAAAGTCTCCCCCGTCGAACTGTCTTCTATCGATAACCCGTGATTCACCGTTTATTATCGCGGGAGGAGACGTGTATATTTGCATTGGCGACGCCGAGAAGAAGTCAAGAACGAGTTCAACTTGGGCAGGAGGTGATCGAAACAGGGACCAAAGAAGGGAATAAAAAGAAGATAAAAAGCAGCAGCAAAGGAAGGTGGAGGGAGGCGCCATTGTTGACAACAGCACCGTTGGGGTGAAGCCAATGGACGACGCCTTTCTGTATCAAGTACGATATTTATCTAGCTTTTGATTAAATTGCAACTTCCTTCCTTACTCGGAAAATAAATTACGTAAGCGACGAACCATTGTTTGCAAATGGGAGATAATAGGGGTGCACAAAAAAATGCTTGTCTTCAAATATATACAAAAAAAAAAAAGAGATAATAACCAAGAAATTCCAAAATAAAAATTAAAAAAAAAAATCACGATGAGTAATATGCGATGAAGCCAGGAAGACTGAGAAGGATACTAAATTTCCTTTTTATCCAAAGGTCACCATTGGCATACAATATACACAGTGAAATTCCGCGCATTTATTCCCGCGGAAACTGTAAGCACGCGGTGAAACCAAACAAAACTTCCTCTTCAACAGGAGTGTTTCTTTGGCGGTAATGGTTTTTCTGTTACATAAAGTAGAGAGTAACGGCTTATAATAGCACCTGTGCCGTTTTACAGAAGACGTTTCACTGATTAGCAAGGGCGGAGGAACATTACTTTTCTAATTGGCTGTGACAAATATTCCGGCAAAATAAGTATATCCACGAAAGACTATTCAATTTTGTAAACATTCAATAAAAACGCAATGCATACAGGATGAAAACGACACGAGAAGGTCAAAATTAAAATACATAACATATAATAAAGCCGCAATGCATAAGAAACCATTTGATCAGAATGGATGAGAATGACTGACAGCATAAGTTAACGTTTCCTTTACATACGCATTTTCTTTTACTTCATCACAATTTTGCATGGCCTTGTTCTTATCATGTTCGTGTAGCGCTGCCAACTGTCCACTTTCGCCTGGACAGTCCAGATAAGGACTTTGACCCTGCCCTGGATTCCAAAATGTATAGGAATTACAGGGTTGAGTCACACTTATTATGACCACCCCGTACGTTGGTCTTTGGAGTTGCCCAGCTGAGAAACTATGTCACGTGTTGGGAATTGGTTAAGTGACTATATAAGGTAGGTTTCCACTATGTTAAAAACATATCACTTTTTGCTGCAATGGGTAAGAGACGTGATTTATCAGATCTGGAAAAGGGGATGATCATCGGCTTTCGGGCCAAGGGTGGCAGTATTTCGGAAACCGTGCAGTTTGTAGACTGTTCTCGTGCTGTTGTACTTAAAATGTACCATGGCTGGAAATATGGGACCGTTCAGAATAAAGGTACGGGAACTGTGGAGCACCACGTGCCATTGCTGAGAGAGGTGAACGTGGTGAACGTGGGCTGCGAAGGTGTGTGAAGGCCAACCGAAGAGCTAGAGTAGACCAACTTACCGCTCAAACCAACGTGGGTGTTATCAGACATGTCTCTAAAACCACAGTACAGAGGACCCTGCTACGTATGGTCACAGAACCCATGCTGACGAAGGTTCATCGCAAAAAACGGCTTCAATTTGCCCAACAGTACAGAAACTGGACCACTTCTGACTGGAAAAAGGTTGCCTTCTCCAATGAGTCACGATTTCTGCTCCACAGAAGTGACGGCCGTTAGCGGATGAGGCGAGAAACCTCCGAGAACAAGCATCCTGCAACCCTTGTTGGACGAATCAAGGCTGGTGGCGGTAGCGTCAAGGTGTGGGGAGTACTGTCATGACATTGTCTGGGCTCACTGATACCAGTGGAAGGCACTCTCAACCGATTCGGTTATTTATCCATAATTGCAGATCAAATACACTCATACATGGCGACTGTCTTCCCAGAGGGGGATGGCACATTTCAGCAAGACAATACGAAGCGTCATACGGCTGCAATTGTTCGGACGTGGTTTGAGGAACACGACCAAGAGTTCCAAGTACTACCCTGGCCCCATAATTCCCCAGACCTCAACCCAATCGAGATCCTTTAGGATCACCTCGATCGTCATGTGCGTGCTATGGAACAATCACCGCGTACCCTTCAGCAGCTATCGGATGCTTTACAGCCTACATGGTAACAGCTATCAGTAGAAACCTATCAGAATCTTATTGGCTCACTCCCACGCCGTCTAGCTGCTGTTTGTCCCGCTAAAGGCGGTTATTCGGGATATTAGCTGGCGGTCATAATAATATCGACTCTGTAAGATTTAGTAAGGATTGCAAAACACGAATTTGAATAAGTGCAACATTGTGAATAGTAACATTAAAATGCATTAAAGATCTGAATTTAGATGTGAAAAGTTTCGTCATGAAGACCAACAATGCCTTAAATAATAATAAATAGATACTGGAGATAAAAATTTTATCACAGGGTATAGACCAAAGAAAAAAGGCGAATAACATTTGAACGGAAAAAGATCTTAATTTCAAACTTTCAGGATCAACACTTGAGACTAAAGGAAATTAAAGGCACTAGACCACTGCCTGAGGTCAGGAAAAAAGCACTAGACAACTTCCTGGTGTTTCAGCAGGGCTCTGGCCACAATGATAAAAAATCTTGACCAAAAAAACACGCTCTTCGACTGAATATAGAGACATTTCGGCATAAACAACTGCAGTACTGTATTCGTCGAAAATAAGCGTAATCCATTTCCTTTGACTCCCTGCATATGTGTACAAACTTTCACGGCGCTAGCTCCACCTGTTGACGAGTTATTCAACTAACAAGTTGGTCATAGCCTTTGAAACACTCGGTACATACATACACACGCTAATGAAATTTGGCACACCTGTTTAGAAGCCCGTATAGACTAACATATACGAATATTGTGCAATTCTAACAAAATTACATAAATACGAGTCGAATTGATAACCTTTTTTTTGAAGTCGGTTAAAAATGAAGGGAAAAAATTTGCGACCTGGATTCGAACCAGGAATCTCGGGTATCATATGCCCGACGCCTCTACCAATTGGGCCATCTCAGATACCCGGAAAGCCATGCTATCACAAGGTGTATTAAAGACAACCAAGTCAAGGTTGAAATCATTCCTGATTCGAATCCAGGTCGCAGAATTTTTCCTGATGTTTGGAGAT
Organism: Rhysida immarginata; assembly: GCA_023313115.1. Lineage (NCBI taxonomy): Eukaryota > Metazoa > Arthropoda > Chilopoda > Scolopendromorpha > Scolopendridae > Rhysida > Rhysida immarginata. The sequence continues at coordinate 751,435 of JAHWFO010059370.1, forward strand.
TCATCTCCAGTATATATTTATTATTATTTATCTGTGAGTTCGTCAATCTTTCTGATGGTTGGATAGGAGAAATTCTCGATCTGTGGATCGGGTGCCCGCCTCCCATTGGGCTTTCAACCTTGACAACTTGGTTGTCTTTAAGACACCTTGTGACAGCATGACTGTCCGGGTGTCTGCAATGGCCCAATTGGTAGAGGCGTCGGGCATATGATCCCCGAGGTCCCTTGTTCGAATCCAGGTCGCAGAATTTTTCCTTTCATTTTTTTCATTGAAAAAGTCATTGCCAACAATGAGTTTTCTTTGTCTGGAAAAAAGTGCACAGCTTCAAGACTTCCTTGAATTTCTGGGGTTGATTACAGAGCACTTCTGCAACTTGTACCAACACGTTGGTTATCTTTATATTCTGCTATTGAACAGCTGTGGATTTGAATTGTGTCCAGGAATCGGTCAACGAAAAGTTGGCATCCCTAAGCCCATGTCCTCACTTGCATGAATCACCCTCGCTCATCTTCAAACCATTTCCTCGCCGTGCATCATTAATTAGAGCAAAAAGATGAAAGTCTGAGTGAGCCGACCAGAACTATAAACAGATGGCATAGACTAATCTGATTTAGCAATCGTTTCACGGGTTTTCAGATTAATGTGAGGTCATGAATTGCTGGCAGGAACATCATCAGTAGCTTATTTGGTTCAACTTGCTTAGGCGGTGACTGGAAGAATCATGCAGCTCCGTCTCTCCACTTCCTGAAGCTTTATTCCGAGTCCAACGACCACTTTCTCTGCAATGAATATTCACCACAGTTCAGTTCTCTTTCCTCAGCCAACAATTCAATCACAGCGGAGTGTTTGAAAAGCGAGTCGCGCACGGACGCCATATTAACCGATTATCACAGTTGCGTTATCTGTCGGATTACCTTACAATCCCGTACATAAATAGGGGAAATCTCAAATTTGCTCTATGCAACATTTTACTTTTCTACATATTGTATCTATACAATTAGCTAGGAAAAAATGTGGGACATTATTTTCTGAGCAGTCCTCGTAGTTTATCTTGTATCTTCTGGGTATCTTTGCGGTCATTGATTTAGACATTATTATAACTCACATTAAATAGATATCTGACGAAACCCCAATACCGAACTCCTATATAAAAATGTGCTCGTTTTCCCCAGATAGACTCCATAGTGGGACTTTCATCAATCTTCTCTCCGAGGGAACAGCAGAATTCTTTTGCTTACAGCTTTTTTTTCTTTGATTCTGAACCCTCTGAACTAGCCCATCGAACTCTCGAACCCTACCATCGAAAAATTATACCTACCCCCATGATATTAAAACGTAAACATTCTATCAATGCATTTTAAAGAAACTTACCACTATCACGCACATTCTTTTGGTAATGCCGAGGGCAAATGGCAGAGCATTCTTTCTCAGGATAACATAGAAAGTCCAACGCAGGCGTGAAAGGTCACAAATAGCAAAATAATAGAATGCATCAACCTGCATTAAAGAATTAATGAACTAGACATAATATTCGCTCAAATTTTTTAAAGAAATTTTGCTTTAACTGAATGCCAACTGTAATCTTCTTTTTTGTAATACAATTTGAATTTTCCATGCGCGCAAAGACTTTTTTCTTCTTCCATGTTACAGATTGTAATTGTTAACATGGAAGAAGTAAAACATCAAACGACTCTTGGGATATACAGGGTGAATACAAAAATGAGCCCCCCCCCCTTTCATTTTCGTAACCGAAGCAGATACATTTTAATATTAATGAATTATGACCAGCACCCCTTCAAGGCACACGCATGGTTCGCCCAACAACGATTACACATTGCAAAATTTGCATAACAGGCTGAGAAAGCTTTAAAGCTGTTGCATCAAACGGCAGGTGCACCAGTCTCAAGATGTGTAAACGTCCGGATTTAACGGACATCCAAAAAAATGATGATAATAGGCTATCGCAGCAAGGGTGGCACCATCTTCGAAACGGTGCGATTTGTGAACTGTTCACGGTCCGCTATAGTGAAGGTGTACAAAGAGTGGACAGCAGGAGCAGAAATCGCGTCCTAACGTCATCACTGTAAAGGGTCACGAGCCCTCGACCGATGGGATGAGCGGCGCCTAAGACGACTCGTAAAAGTTGACAGGAGAACCACAGTCCATCAACTGACCACCAGATTCAACAGTGGTGCCAACAGACGTGTATCCGACATTACCGTTGAACGCATCCTGCTACGGATGGGCCTGAACAGTCGACGCATGGTTGCTGCACCCATATTGACCAGGGGTCATTGTCAACGACACATAGACTTTGCACGTGAGCACAGCCATTGGACGACAGACGAGTGGGCTAAGGTCGCCTTCTCCGACGAGTCAAGGTTTTTGCTCCATAAGATTGACGGGCGATGGCGAGTGCGTCGTGAACGCCATGAAAAGAGACTGCAGGAGGCTATTGTGGGCCGGAAACAGGCTGGTAGGGTTGTGTGCACCTTCTGTTAGGAGCAGTTAGGTCCACTGATTCGTCTAGAGGGCAATTTGAATGCCTGTGGCTACCTGTCAATCGGACCAGGTGCACCTGTACATGCTCACGATGTTCCCCCAATGTGATGGTGTATTCAGCAGGACAATGCACCCTGCCACAAGGCACGTCTCCTTCTGGATTGGTTCGAGGAACACTCTACTGACTTTCGAGCGCTCCCTTGGACCGCTAATTCGCCAGACATCAATCCAATCGAACATCTGTGGGAGCACCTTGATCGCCATGTACGGCAGCTGGACCCTCCACCTATGACTCTCGGAGTTCTATGGACAGCGCTTCAAGCGGAATAGACTTTATACCATTGGATACATATCGCGCACTTGCGTCCATGCCACGACGCCTAGCAGCAGTTATAGCGGCGAAGGGTGGCTACTCCCATTACTAAGCGGGTGGTCATAATTCAGTGATATGACAGTGTAGGTCAATTTGATGAATCCAATGAATAGGAAATTGTGGGTGACCTTATACCATGGTGCACTTTTCGTCATCCCATATATGCAAATTCGGACATATTCAAATCCTATCTTAAAAACAGATATACGAAAAATTCCAATTGAAGACTTGTTCAGCATGGAATTCCGAATAAAACAAAAAAAAAAAAATTCCAATATCCGATGAACGGATCACCAACAATCACATATTGAATTTATTAGTTACCTCCCTATGCGCTTCACATTCACTTTCATGAGGAAAAGCAAATAAAAGGCACGTGTATACGCGAGACAGAACAATTCCAGGATGGCAAACTACACTGTTCCTAAAATGGTCAACATGATCTTCTGCTTTGAATTGAAACGTTCATCGGATTTTGGAAATTTTTTTTTAGTTTTGTTCGAAATTCAATGCTGAATAAGTCTTCAATTGGAATTTTTCGTGTGTCTGTTGCGGTTTTTAACATAGGACTTGAATGTGTCCTAACTTGCATATTTGGGATGATAAAAAGTGCACCATGGCATAGGTCACCCACAACTAACTACTTATTGGATTCATCAAAATTGACATATTTGTTTCGGTTACGAAAATAAAAGGGGGGAGGGCTCATTTTTGTATTCACCCTGCATATATAACATATATACAGAATTCCATGTAAAGAACAGGCATATATAAGGCAATCTAAAAGAACTTTAAAAATTAGACTCATAGAACATGAAAAGAAAAAAATAATAGATTGGCAGTACATCATAACGAAAACAAAAACATTCTCCAAATTGGGAAATCGTTAGTATAATTATAAAAGAACAAAATTACTAAAAAAGTAATAAAAGGAGCAATGGCAATAAAATTAAACGACTAAAATTTGGCAAAACCAAGCATAGAGATATTTTATTTAGTTTAGAAAATGTTTACTTTTGTTTTATTCAGTAATTTTTATAAAATAAATTTCAACAAAACCAGAAATTCGTTGTTCAATTTAAACATAAGACTTTAAAAGGAAGAGTCTGAAGATTGATGGAAGAAAAATAGCGATCCGAAAATTTTAAATAAGGAGGAGGCAGGAAATATAAATCGTAAAAATCGGGAGAATCCCACTCTGCCAACGATTTTATATGACAATCAAGTGCTTTCAGTTGCAAAATCATTTAAGTATTTGGGTCTCTATTTCTCGCATAATTTATTGTGGAATCTACACATTGATAATCTTATTACCAAATTGAATAAAAGAATGGGTGTAATTTCCAGACTGCACTATTTACCACATAATATACTATATTTACTTTATTACTCAGGGATACATTCATATTTATGGAACGGTGTTGTTTTCTGGGGCTCAACTACAATTCATAATCTGAATAGAATATTAAGACTCCAAAAATGGTTTATACGCACATTGACAAAATTATCTAAACTAAATTCAGTACCCACCTATCTGCGCCTTTACGGATACCAACAATTCAACAAATTTACTATATTCAGACATATAAAGTAACGAATCACTCTCTTGTTGTATCAACACCTTAAGTTATACAAAGAAGCCAAGATATACATAATTACCCATTACGGAGTATAGATAAAATCAGTCTTCTCCTCATTAAACGTAATTTTCGTTGTAAGTGTACAATGGATTAATTAGTTAACTGGTTATTTTTATCTACGAGCATTCGAACATTAACACCTTTTAGAATATTTAGAAAACATTTGAAGCAATATGTATTTATTAATATTCAGCTCGTTTGATACATCTTTTTGTACTACTTAATATACGAAGTATAATAATATAGATTTATTTTATCAAATTGAAATTACCATACAAGGCCCAGCGGGGACTACTAATCTCTAAATAAATAAATAAATAAATAAATAAATAAATAAACAAGAACAGTTCACCGCCTGTCAGATCATATTTTCGAACAATTACAAGTTCATAGAAAGACAAGAGCCTTCATACTAGCAGACTATGAAAAAGAATTGGTGAACATTACAATAACTTTTTTTATTCATCAATTTACAGTTTTATTAAGCAAGAAAAAATTTTTACGCTGCATTTACTATGTTTCTAAATATATATTAAACCACTCATTAGACGATTTAGTAAGAGTTCACACAGTCATAACGCACAGAACTACACATGCCTTATGACACAGCGAAATGAACTCACCTCGTCTGCTGTAAAAGAATTCAACAAGAATGTACTCAAGAATTCCTGCAATTTTGAAATGGCATAATAAAATTTTCATTTAAAATTTATCTTGGAAGCATTTTCTTTCATTTTTATTTTAATTTAGAATTCCACCGAATAGGCTTATTTAGTATTTTTTTTTAATTTTTTATTTATGGAACTTCTATTCATCACTTCTAGCAATATATGCACTCATTTCTCCTTGTAAATTTCTTTATATAAATAAAAAAATAAAAAAGAAATGTTTTGAAAAAGCGTTCTCTTTTTATTTTAACGTCTGCCATTAATAACGCATAAGAGGATTTTTATGTAGCCATCTCAACTTTTGCAATCAAATTATTCATCTAAAGTGGGATTTGGATGACGGACAAGAACCGGTCTTCACTGCGTTTGAGATAACACTGGTAAAAACTTTACTTTAGAATGCTTGTTATACAAAAAATAATGAGAAGAAACCCATTCCAATGAAACAACTGATGAAACGATTTGGTTCAGGAAACACTGAATTGGATTTTAAAACACTTTCCGAACTCGGATCAGATAAAAATCAAAAGTTAAGCAGCGCCATCTGTGGGCTGAAATTGAAACTACCGAGGTCGATTTTGATCCCAATAAACAAGAGGATATCGAAATATAATTTATTATTCTGAAATATCCGATGCCGTTAAAATTTCATATCCGATGCTATTAAAATTTCCCTTTCGCACTTTTACACATTCTGTCACCAATAAGTTCTATACGAATATAATTTTATTGAAATATAAAATGAATTTAAACATGAAATTCACACACGTAGTAAGTTAAAAGATGGTATATTCAATGAGTGATAGTATCCTTGTAGAATTTCTTTTCCATTTTTTAAGGGGAAATGACTCTTCAAACAGTTTCGCAGCGCAATAACATGTTACCATAATGCATTTTCCTTGCAAATTAATTCTATGTATATTTCATAACGCTACGTCGAATTTGTTTGTTGGAAGTTGTTGGTTCGAATCACGTTTCTGCTGTATACGCTTCCATATACAAAATTGTAATCAGGGCATAAGCACACACATGCTAACCTTACTAGGCCGCTTTTTCCCGAGGGACCACAATGCTGTTACGAAGGCGCTGTTTTTAACAATCCGAATAGAGGATATCAGGGAAGGCTACAACCGAGGTGGCAACAGTGACCTAATTATTAAGTTGGGATACGAGATTGATTGTTAATTTTCAATCTTTTTAGGTAGTTTTTTTTATGAATTATTCTTTATAAATACTACATTCTAACTATTTTTGGATTCTCGGATTCTGTAAATCTTGACAAATTTAAATCCAACTTATTTGTAGTACCAATATTTGTTATATATTTGATCTTCAATGGTAACAGGTAAATAATGACAATAACACTACCCAACACGATTTTTACCTCCGGGATTTTGCACGTTCAAGGGTTTTTCTGAAGTATTTTGTACCGTAAAAAACGAATTTGATAATTTAAACTTCTTATCACATCACAATTCCTTGTTATTAAGAGAGAGGCCTGAAAGCGTGGAACTTTTAAAGTTTTGAACCCAATTTTATCGATGAAGACAAAGAGATAGAGTGGGTCTTGCAGACATTCCTATTCTACTTTTTGATGGTATTTAAGAAGCCGAAGTCAGAATTTCAAAAATTCCAAGTCTTGGGTCAACAGTCTTATGGAGGCAGAGTCTGTGAGAGTATTGAAAAATATTGGATTTTTGAAATTCTGATTTCGGATTCTTAAAGACCATCAAAAAGTAGAATAGGAATGTCTGCAAGACCCACTTTCTATCTCTTTGTGTTCATCGATGAAATTGGGTTCCACACTTTCAGACCTCTATCTCCTAAACGGTTGGATCAATTGAAAAAACACCAAGAATAAATCATTTCTCGAATATTGAGTACAATCTGAAAATACCATTAAAAATAGGGGTTCTTTTTGGACACCCTGTATAGTAAGATTTAGTGTTATGTAATATAAACATTCCATTATATCTTTACATCTGGACTTGACAGTAAAATAATGTGGGCATTTTCGGAATCAGCGCATCCATTCCTCACCTGTAATTCTGTTGAGCATATTGTTCAATCACAATTAAATTATGATACTGAATTAATATTTTATTTGATTAAAAACAAATTTTCCGTTTTCCGTTTCACAAAGTGGATCCATTTCTGCCCCCGTTCAGTTGCCTGAATGGGAACTTGTAGAAATGAATTGTTTTTCCCCTGCTTTTTTGGCAGTTTTATACGTAATACCACATCCTAGTACACTACAGTTGTTATTTGACATGTTTAAAGTCAATTGATATACCTATAATTTAGTACAAAATTAATAACTAATTTATTTTTGCCTTTTGTTTTACCTTGTGCACGCATGTACAAAGGAGCTCTCCCGAAGCTAATGCAAGAAACGCTCACCAGAGTCCGCACACTTTGCGCTTGCACCTAAGGCGCGTTCGACATCGCGCACTAAACGTCTTTGTGCGTCCACTAAACGCACTAACGTGTTCATCATGGAACCCGGTCGTGTTCGTAACTATTAGGCGTTTCGTGCGCGCACTAAATGACCCTAGGTTAGGAGTAGAGTCGTTTAGTGCGTTGCAAGATGGCGCTGCCCTAGAGCTTGAAATGTAGCGATAGATAGTTCGGAATTTTAGTTACCGTTAAAGAGCCAACAGGTATAAAAATAACTGAATTCTGCATATCGTTTAAACTGACATTGAAATCTACCTGTGTAATGATCGATTTCGGCGTGTTATATGAATGCAGATGTTATGATAAGTTTTATTTTTAGCAGTACGCATACTATTCATGGTAGCACGGGTGAGGTGAACATCCCACTTTCGTGCTCTTTCCTGTTTTTCATGACACACACAAAATGCACTACACTTTTTTCACCGCTCGCACTGAGTGATGGTACGTCAGCAGCATGGTACGTCAGAGATTCTACATCCCGTATTACTGCCCTTTCTGCACACCATACCTGGCGCAGTCTTTCAGCAGGATAATGCCAGACCGCACACAGCAAAAATGAGCATAGCATGTCTGCATGTCAACTACCTGGCATGGCCCGCGAGTTCCCCAGACCTATCGCCAATTGAGCACGTATGGGACATGGTGGGACCGTTTACGATTACCCCGGAATCTCCATGACACAGAAGGTTCACCAGGCCTCGGCAGACGTACCCCAAGATGACATTCGCCACCTGTATGATCACCTGCGGCTGGAACAATGCATCGCCGCTAGAGGTAATGCCACAACCTACTGATGCCGCTTTCCGTTGGGACACCCTGTGCAAACGAGTGCACATCTTGGCTCCATAACGTAATAAAGGTATGTTCCTATGTATCTCTTGCTGTATACCTATTTTTGACTCATTCGGATAACTCCGTGTAGGTGGGACAATTTCATTGCAAAGCAGTGTATCATTCGAACGAAAAAGATAAGGAAAGAAGATAGTATTTAGAAAATATAAAAGAACCCTAAGTTCGAGAAAATAATTTTTTGATAAACAAAAAAAAAAATTGGGGGTTAAAAAGTGCAGATGAAGGGGTAAAAATTGATGAACTCAGAGGTTCCGCTACTATCCTATACCTTCTTCGGGAGGCTTAACTTCTTGTTAAGTGGGGAAGAATGGAGCTACCTATTGGTTTCATAATGTCCGTCCGTCCACTTCATGATTTCTGCATTTTTTGAGAATAGAAGGTTGAAATTCGTGATGTAGCTAACTATGGGCATGTGCACCTTCACTTTTTAGTTTGGTGTTGATTCGGTACGTGGGACCAAAAGGTCTACGTGTATTTATGCATATAAAGGAGTGAGATTCGGTATGCAGATTCCTCTAAGCAAGATCTCCATTACTATGAAATATGGGCCAAATTGTCTCAATGGGGTCGAGTTTTTTTTTGGGGGGGGGGGGGTGGGTCACTTATAATTGAATTATAAATTTAAATATACCTTTATATACGAGGATCCAAAGCTGCCATTCAATCCTCGTGTCGACGACAACCCGGGAATTCCTCTCCGATGGGTTCACCCAACTAGTCCACGCGTTGGTGTAATGCGTGGAAAGGAATGGGGACTATGTCGAAAAGTGAATAGTGCATTACATAGACGACAAATGTAAGTATCAGATACAAAAAGAATTTTGAAAATCGGTTAAAAAATAAAGTTACAGCCATGGAGGCACTACTTTTCAATATGCCCTCGTATATTGTTGCAAGAAAAAAGGGTGTTTTTTCACTCATAAAACCCGTGTAACACACGGAAATCAATGGAAAAGTAGCGAAAAACCTTTTCTGGACTTTGTTAAAGCATCATGAAAACTGACGCCCATTGGTTGTAGAGATAATCGCGAGTACACACACCGACAGGGCTTCGCGGGCCGCAAGTTGGAACCTCTGATCTATAAGACTCCCAGTGCTGAATAAATGAGAACTTCTTAGTGCATTGGTCAATTCAATGACTAAATCAATTTTTCAAATAATGCTTTTCGCAGCACTTTATCATACTGGTTGAGCAGGATAGTGTTTTCCAGTAAGCAGTCCAGCCTTTGTTTGCGCAAAATGTGAGGGACATGTTAATTGTTATGTATTGTTTACTTTTTGTTATAACAATGTCCAACAATTGAAACGGCCATCACGATTTGCGCAAACCGTAGCCTACGAAAAAGACAGGCCCCGGCGCGGAAAAGTCACCTGACCATGGTAGGCTGATCAACAATCCAACTTTCATTGTTTTCAACAAATAAAAAAATACTGATTCTTAAAATCCAAGATGGAAACAATGATGATTACATTGTTATTCAACCTAGGATGATCAGGTGACTTTTCCGCGCCGTGGCCTGTCTTTTTCGTCGGCTACGGCGCAAACTAAGGCTGGATGGACTATAAACAGGGCCAATCCAGAAAAGCGAGGCCCTGTGCAACGTCATAGCCTTTTTTATTTAATGTCATTAGTGCAAGCGATCTAAAGGGTGAAATTTGATTGTAGGCAATACTTATATAGGGCCGGATTTACTCACTGAGACTGGAGTTACAGGGGCTAATTTCTTGTTCCTTTGATATTTAATTTACTCATTAGGGGGTTCTTTAGACAAATGTCACTTCGTGAAAATCTGTACATAGGACTATTTGATTTCTCTAATTACATAACGAATGTCAAGACGAGCAAGTGCCTTAGGAAATTGGATGTGAGAGTTTTCTATCAAATGATCAACGCAATATCCATACCCAAATTACAGAGTGTATTACTCACAGGAAGCACACTCTCAATCACTGTTAAGTTAGTAATGTATTTTGCGATAACGGTTATTACTTTAATCATTTTCAGGGGTTCCCAACCTGGGATGCAAGGAAAAGTGAAAAACTGAAGATATTTTTTGATTTTTAACTTTTTATATTAAAAACCACTAACAAATAATTTTTACAACAAACTATACAAATATGTTTTTCTAGGAGGCGCAAAGTTTCAATAATAAATTTTTAGGTTAAATAAAAGCGTATAAAAAAAGTTAGGAAACCCTGATTTTATAGAAAGCCCACGTAAGGCAGTTGCACAGTTATTAAAATAAAAAAAAGACTATACGAGTTTTTTTGTACGATGCTGACAGGTCGTAACTATCGAAAGAGAAGGCCTCCGCAATGAAACGTAATACCGTTACATTAGCATAGATAAAGAATTGTTATTAGTATTTCTACAAATAATAAGCCCTAAATTTGCCCACTTACGTTTCATTAAGGAGGCCTTCTCTCTCAATGGTTATGGGCATGTTACTTGGTTAAGGTCTTTTGGTTGTCCCTTACATACATCGGCCAGAAGGTACAAATACATCCACTAAGATCGTGGGGAGGCAATCCACGTGAGACTCCAAACGACGACAGTTCCTTAGGCTATCGGCAGTGAACAACGGCCAACAGAAGACGTATTGATCGTTTCTCTTCGATACAATCTGTGAATTTATTTATCTGTGCCCATATAATAAATAAATCAGACAACAGCAAGCATAATTTGTGTGTTCAAAAATTGCACTTTTTTATTGATTTCTTTTAATTATAATTTTTTCCATCATAATCTTTGTGGCACCAAATGACACGGCATTGATCCACCTGCGATCAGATGGCCAAAGAGCAAGGCACAAAAAATGTACAAGGATAAAACAACAACAACAACAACAAGTGGGGAAAAAAAGGAAATCGCAAAGAAAACGATAAAATAAGAAAATAAAGCTTTCAAAAGAAATGATTGAGGAGAATTAGCACAGGAAGAACATGATTTACTCTACGTCACAATAACGGATTAAAGTAAAGAGGAAAAAAATAAACAGTTATCTTTGTCTGGATTTCAAGGATGGATGGTCAATATAAAAAAAACCCCAAAAAAAAACAACAACTTAAAAGTTTAAAACACTTATGATCCACAGAGATGAAAAATGAAAGAGAAGACATTATCAGAAGATGATCAGATCTTGCATTCATTAACACTCGATTACCTCTTAGGTTAACAAGAATATCAAGAAATTCGTTTTATCAGTAAAGACTTCAAGAAATGTTAAGAAACTATATGTATTGAAAATTGACCTTAAAAAATACATTCATTGACAACTTTTATTATTAAATCACAATACTACGAGGAGTAGAAGGTTGTTTTTTTTTAATTATTATTCTCCCCCCTCACCCAACCAAAAAAAAAGTTAAATTGTATAAATGCTTTACAATCGGTAGGAATCAAGAACGATTCAATTCCCAGCAATTTTCTCCAAGGAAGGAAGAACAATGACGACGACGACAACCAAGAAAGAGGCGGAGGAGGAAGAGAAGGAGGACGAGCAATAGTTGGGGAGATTTACAGCTATTTTTCAAAAAGAGTTATTAGGATGGAATTTTAAAAATATTCACAGAAAATACATCGAAGAGCAGAGAAAAATAGTTAAATTTCCCCCCTTCCATTATCGTTTATCATGACGTGGCAAAGAAGAACAACAAAATTTACTATTCCTTTCAAAAAAAAAATTTTTTCTCGTTTAAAGCAAACCGAAGAAACTTCATTTTATAGAGCAAAAGCTTAATACATAAAAAATCAAATAGATTAAAAAAAAACTGAAATATTTAAATAAGATTTTTCAATTAAAAATGACGAATTGTTTTCGTTGCTTAATCGATTGCTCAAATACTATTTCCTCCAACGGATTTGAAAATTTTCTCTCCCTACAGTGTTTCAAATACTAAACAGAACCTCTAGTTTAGTGCGATTTTACTGCGATTTTCAAAAACATTCCATTGCTCCTCAAGGGAAGCTGCTGAATTCAGCAAGCTCTCATCTCTTTGAAAATAAAACTTTTTATAAAATGCAACGCGATCATTGTAATAAAGATGCGCTTCGTACCATGAATTCTCTCTAGTGTCATGTGACTCCGTAGTTTTTCTTGGTTATCTTTGAGAAATTATAAATATCTGCGCTTTCGGCTTCCGGCCATGTACAATATTCTTAACCATGAATTAGCAAACTTCTGTTAATGGCTTTTTGAATGAATCGTAACCCATGTAACATGAACATGATTCAGGAAATGCCATCTTTTGCGGAAATGTATTTTATGTAAATAAATAGTCGCTAGATTTAAGGTTTGTACGTATTTACGTCAAATGTTTATAACTGAAATTACTCGTATAAGAACATAAAACTAATAAAACGGAACCGGACAATTTGGTGTCAAAGTAAATAAATAAGAAAAGACGATATTTTGCAGAGAGAACTCACTCAGATACTCATAATGACAAATTAGAATGCAAGAAAATGCATGTCGAGTTTGTTTATCGAAGTATATTTTCCTTAATTTTTAACAGTTTTATAAAAAGCGCGATCATGAATAAGTTACGCGATCAAAACTAAATTGTGCGATTATTAATGTGTTCGCACAATCGCACTAAACTGGAGGGTCTTGCTACAGCGTATTAAATTTTTATCTGATATGTAATATTTTTATTCTGAAATGTTTATTCGAATAATGCTTACTGAAATATTTCTAATTAAATTGGACTGCTAATTTCGAAGCAAATTTCTTTTTTAAAGCCATTTCGTTACGACGACTAACCAACCCTGTGCTACTAAACGATATTCTTTCGCATTTTATTTTGGAGGGAGGATCTGTTTATGATTAAACACAGTAGAGAAATGAAGTATAAAAAATAGGTCACTTTAGAAAGGGTAAAAATCTTCCAAAGGAACGACGCTAAACAAAAACATTTTACTCAATAGTGCAATATAGAAAATAGTGTTCTCAAATATAGTAGTTTCTGTAAGGGCCCCTGGAAAAACCTCGTGACTTTCAATCGTCCTAAAAAACTATTTAAGCTATAACACCAATCCGATCTAAGAGTATGCTTTCTGAACAAGTCTCAAATATTTAAGAACTCTCATGAAAAAGTAAATCTCAAAGAAATATGTCTCTCATACACGAGGTTTTCAAAGGGAGAAGATACATATTTTGAAAAATATAAAATTTTTTTGGCACTCGAATTAATAGTCAAAAATACGAAAAGAATTAGATAAGAAATAGAAACAACGAGTCAATATATTCATAAATGGGAAAAAATATATATAACATTGCATTTACAATACTTGCATTCAATTGCGAACCCTATTTTCACACTATTTTGTTACTTTTGATAAAAAAGGCATTTAGCAAAAAATTATAGTTTCAAAAGTTGATTCCTAAGAATCACTTAAAAAGGCAAAAGCGTTGAGAGTAGAAGTAGTCTATTATTTTCCGAAGGTTATTGTTATTTTCTCCTAAGAAATGACTACACACAGAAGAAAACGTAAAAAGTCATCAGGTAAATATACTTTGGCGATGTAAGAGGGAAACATCGACATTAACTTCATAAAAAAATTTTCTGGGAAAATAGAAACCAAATGGGGATGAGAAATTTAGTTCGCCAATAAATTTTATGCTGGGAAAAAAAACAAGAAAAAGATCACAAAATCTCTAAAGGTAAACCACTCAAACTGAAAAACAAAAGAGACGGTCCCCTGATATGCAAACAACGAGGCTTAACAACGTTCTACTGGAGGGAAGTAAAAAAAAAAAATCTTAAATATAATAAAATTAAAAACTTCTTCTAAGCGAAATACTTTTTTTTTTCATAGATCTAGATTCCGAATGTCAAACAAATTAAAATGGGAAGGAAAATAATCGTTCTAAAAAGAAGTTGTGAATGCGTCAAGGACCAAATGACATGTAAAAAATAATAATTAAATAAAAAAAAAAAGAAAATAATAAAATATAATTAATAAGGCACAATATATATATTGTACATATATATAACGGGGAGGATTCCTTTGTCATTTTAGTTGATTACCTTTAATTCATAAGAGGAAAGACGAAGAGGAAAAAAATTACGTTCAAAATTCCAGGAAAAAACAAATCAAACCTAACATTCATATAAATTCCATTTCATATCAAAAATTTTTTCGTTGTGACACCATAAAACAAAGCTAAATTTACAGATGAGCATGGAGAAGTGAAGAGTTACTAGTTCTTTCGATTAACTAATAGTTTTGTTCGGCCGATTGGCCCGCTAGTCTAAGGTTATTTTTGTTAGCCGTTTAAGAAAAATATATTCCTTTGCTATATAGATTATTATCAATTAATTTTAAATTCCTGATGTGATTGAGTTGCCTGACAACTTTCCATTGACGTAAAGTGTCATCTCAACAAAGTCTCAAATGGATTTTTATAGTTTGGTGTTTCGACGTAGGCTTTGTATGTTAATGGCAACAAATTATCATAGAGAATTTCAGAAAATTAGAAATTTTTTTTCTCTGCAATTTTTTCCTAGTTGAAGATTCTAAAATTCAATCATAAGTATTAGGGACATTGTCAAGTATTGCTAATAACAAAATTGGAATAGAGGGGTCTAGGTAATAACAATTTGTAAATATAGAAGATGTAATGCAAATCATAAGACCAACAGAAAATTACAAGAAAACGTGAAAACTTATAATAAATTTAAAAGACACAACGGTGACAAAATCATAAACAATCAAGTCCAATTTGATATAAATGATATTTAAAACATCATTTAAACCTCTCGTGATTGTTATATTATTAATTATTGGTTAGAAATAATTAAATGTAAGCTCGACTTTTCAAATCTTCAATTGTAATGTGGCCCTGTAGATGACAAAAATGTCAAAACGCTTCGGTCAGAATAAATAATTTTGTATTCCTTTATCAAGGCCCCTTTATTCCAATTTTCTAAAATTCAAACTTTAACTCACCATTACTTTGAATCAATTCGAGCCAAATATCGATTTTGAGGATCAAACCTAATGACTTCGTTCAGTCAACAGTAAGTCACCAATGGTGACTATTTGGCGAGTAGCTTTGGTTATTCTTCTCAATTATTTTATTTCTGTGGTGAGTTTACAATCTGAATAGGATACATATTGAAAAGACATTCAATTTAAAGGAAAAAAACAACGAAGGAACAAAACCAATTGGAACAATATTTATCCTAATTACACGAAATGTCCTTCAAATTAAAACGCGTCTGCTTTTATTAAGTCTCAGAAAAATATCTTTTAAAAATTTCCCAAATTTGGAATTCTTCTTTCGTCAACAGATTCCTAAACATTCTTTAGTATCAACACCCTCTCATTTATTATGCACGAAAGCTAAACACTGGCATCTATCTAAAAAATGTAAATAAAATAAAAACGAGCAAGAAACGATACAAAATTATTTACATCTAACAATGCATAGTTAGAGAAGAATAAAAATGCTATGTATATAAGCGTATGGTCGAACTCTCTTTAAAAAACCGTTGAAGAACTGAGTTAGCCAGTGACTGCGAAATACACAACTTTTTTGAAATCACATCCATCCACATATACACAAAGACACACTCAAACACACACATACTCAATTTGTATACGCATATAAACTTCTTTGGCTAATATCGACAGCACCATGATTAATTGAAATTTTCTTTTATAAATATACATTTTTGTCTCTTGATTACTTCAATCATTAAACTCTGAAAGAAGAAATGGAAAACAGAACAAAAACAAAAAAACAAAAAATAATCATCATCTGCAAAAGAAAGTCAAGGACGTCTCATACAATGTTTTCCTTTTTCAAAAAAATCTTGTAAATAAATATCTGAATATAATAATAAAAACTGTAATACCTTTGGTTAAATATTAAACAAAATAATCGACGTTGTGATTATGACCAGCAAATAAGAAGAGTATCTTTTCATCTAGTTCAACAAATTATTAAATAAATTTAAAAAAACAAACAACTTTCTAACAAATAAAGAGAAATGAAAAAAAAAAAAGAAAAAGAAAAGATCAAACCTAAACAAAATGAACGGATCAGCAAACTTAATGAATCCATGATAATAACAACAAACAACAACAACAAGAACAATAATAACCGTATTAATAAGAAGAAAAAAACAAAGTACACACCACCATCAACGGGCGTTGCATAGAGGAAAAGAATGTTTTCTTTTGTTGTTTCTGTTTTCATATTTGCATAAGTAGAGTACAACATTATTAGGATAACAACAGTTGAGTTTGAAGAGAACGAGAAGAGCATTTTCTTTCTCCTCTCTTCGAATAAAAACAACTACGTATGAAAATAATTACAAACTAATAATAATATTAAAAAAAAAAAAAAGAGGAAAACCAAAAAGAAAAGTATTTTTCTAGAAAAAAACCAAACAAACAAAAAAGTTAATTATTACTTGGAGTAATTTTAGTTATCCATGAACCGCTTTAATGTCCAAAGTTTATGGATATTTATTTATATTTTATTTTTCTATTTTAAAATATACTCAAATGTTATAATTTCAGAAGGAGAAGGGTAGCAGAAGAGCGAACCACCAGTGCCACTGCTGCTTGTTGCTATTCGATGAGAGTAGAGCTGTGGTAGCTGGTTCGTCCCCCGCGCTTGCCGCTCTCGTCGCTGGTGTGTCTTGTCCGCGGGAACCTGATGACGTTGGCGGTGCTGGTGGCGGCGAGGGGACCGCAGCTGAATTCCGTCGGCGGGCTCCCGACCACCTCGTCGATCGCCTCCAGGTTCTCTTTGCTGCCGCCAAACGCCGACGTGAGGGAGTGGTGCGACGACGACTTCTGCATGAGGAAAGGGGCGGACGTCGACGGCATCGACATGGACATGGACATCGTGAACGGCAGCGACGACGACGAGGATGACGACGACGACAGCGACGCCGACGCTAAAGCGGACGAGGACGCGGGCGACGGACGGAGTTCGGCCGACTCGGCGGGTTCGTTGAGCAGCTCGGGCAGTTTGCGCCGCAGCGATTCGACCGTTCGCTTCAGGTTGAGCCGATCGAGCTCCAGCTCCCGGATGCGCGTCTCCAGGTGAGTAATGTTGGTGTGGTACGTGGCCATCATGGTCTCGAGGCCGTGAATGGTGGCACGCGCCGTTTGCAACTGGTCGTGCAGCTCCGAGTTCTGACGTTTCAAACTCCGGTTGGTCGTCTCCAGGCGCTGCACCGTCTCCACGTCGGCTCGACCGGAACCCCCGAACATCTCCTCTTGTAACACGTGGTACTCAACTTCATAGGACTCTAATTGGCGACTAATATCTAAGGTGAATACCTGGGGACGAAAGAAAAACAAACAAATCAACACGCTTCCAAAGAACTCACGTTTCTTTCTGTCTTGATACACACTGGTCACATGCAACAGACTAGCTTCCAAGGGTATAAGCGACACGTTAAAACATATGACAAACACAACGAAAATACATGCTACTACGAAGCAAAGATGATGTCAAAAGCCCTAAAGACAACGGGGTAGAAGAAAGCAAGCGAAGGGTTTCAGCCAGAGGAAAAACTGCTCCGGAGAAATTATCTCAACGCATTTTCAGTGATGTCTGAAATTACTCTCTTCTTCAGTCAATATCTCTAACCATGAAATTTTAAAAAATATAAAGAACTAACCTTATAGTGTTATGGACGTGATCATAGAGATGGAAAGAAACCAGACCCTTCCGCGTAAAAATCCGTTTAATAAGCATAGATGTTTACATTTCGGCCACGAAGTAGCCATTATCAGTATGGACAAAGAATTACAACCGACAATCGAAACGGTGTAGTGAATCGGTATTGGGCTAGAACTGAGGCATTAACTTCCATAATCTCACCCTTCATAAGCATATGCCAAAGGAAATACACTGAACTAGAAATGCGTATATACCCACAAAGGTCATCCATTGAATGAAAGAAGAAAAGTAACTCCTCTTGGTGGAGGGAAATCTGATTGACTAGGAGTCTGAACAAGAAGCTTACCGCTAAATAAAAGCTACACATACGAAGACCTACGAAACCCGGTAATCTGAGATGACGACATTTTCAAGGTCATAAAAATTGACATCAAGAACATCTTGGGTTACGGTGCCTTTTCCTTTTTTAAGGAATGTTATACAATGCCAGAAACTACTTCATTATTATGATTTACCATAATGAGCAGCATGGATTCCATGAGCCCTTGAACATTTTTCCCAATTTGGGTCATATCGATATCATAATGAACGGAGTAATTGCGAGGAATTCTCCGATCCAATTGAGCAAGAGTCTTAGGGCAATGTTATGGAAAGTCTGAAGTTCCTTCCATTTGGTCGTGTAAATTGTGGCCCAGACGGGCATGACACGGGGAAGAATTTTGACTGGAAGTTTAATTGGAGCAAAACGAACCAATCACTGTCCTCGTTACTCGTATTCCATCAAGTTAGCTGAGACTTAACAAGGGTTGGTGCAACATTTCCCGGTTAAAGGACTTAACCAATCATTAACTAACTAAAAGTTAGACCCGTTTTAACTGACATTGTTGCAACCGGCCGTTATCCGGGTTGTAGTTTTTGATGTGGGTGAAGTACTCTTTTATTCCAGTCTCATTTCTTCTTTTACTTTTGCCCAAATATTTCAAATCACAGGAATATCACAGATGCCAGACTGAAGTAATGATTCCATCTTAGCCTTGGTTTTGCCGAGAAGATTCTTCGTCAATCTGCTTTATCGTCCTGGGAGATAGGAAAGGACTCCTTTCTGTCCTCTGGGAGGAATTCATCGACTTCTTTCCCACTTCAGTGTACTTCGTTTGGTTACTTTTTGGGCAAGTTTGGCAGAGAAAACATTGCTTCCAGACCAATCGTTTTGTTTTTCCCCCTGCGCTGTTCGATTGCCAATTGTAATTATTTGTCCATTAAATGAAATGTATACACCTATTCTTATTAAAAGGTTTTTTTGGAATAGTGGCTCTGATTTCCTTCTATCTCCATGAAATTAAAGTTACAAGAGCTTTCGTGCAATATACAAACTCATAAAAAGTGGGGTTCCTCATGCAAGAAGTTTGTAGGAAAAAAGGAAGTACAATACCAACGTCACCAAGGCAGTTTCCTGACATTTGTCTTTTCGTTTCACTTTGTTTGCTTGTTAGTAAGAGCATAGTTAATTATGATTACGCTAAGCTTATATTAATATTACGCAATGATCTCCATTCCAGATGAAGTAGGTTTTTAATTAGCGCGTCCAATTACTCCCTAAATTAACAGGCTGTTAAGATATAGTGTCGTATAAATTCATGTTAAATTCGTATTTAAGGAAAACAGCAGACGCGAGCAGAAATACCTAAAGCAGTAAATACAACGCAATTCCCTTATAGAACCAAGCATTTTATTGTAACATGAAAGCACAGATCAAAAAAAGCGGCTGGTCTGGTTAGCAGTTATTGCAAGGGAATGAACGGTTTGCAAAAAAGAACCATACTAAAGCAGATCAAAATACAAGGCATTTCTCCATGCCAGCCTACCTGATTGATAACCCGTTCCATTTGGATGATGCCAAGAGAAGGAAGAGTTGTCTTTAAGAACTCCATAACAGTTTCGAAAGTGGTGCACTGCATAATGAGCTCCTTATGATTGCCCAAGAGAACCAACGCCACCTTGAAGATTATTTCCATTCCGTCCACAAATAAAAGATCTAGAAAACAAAACACGATCAGCTTTGAAATAGATGAGCGACGTTTAACAAGCTAGGAAAATTATTAAAATATTAAACCATTGAAACCCCAATTAAAATTTTTCTGTCTCGCTTTTCTTTAATTCTACATCCATCAAAATATTGAAAAAAAAAAAAAAAATTCGAAAGAACACGAACTTTTAAGTGATACTTTAATCAATAAAATCACATGAATAAAATCGGTGACGACCGTTTCGGTTTTTCACCATCTTCATAGATAAATTTACATACTTGCTTTCTTACTTACTTTTCAAACCCGCTTATCCGTTAGGGTCGCGGGGGCAGCAGCCCTATGAAGGATCGCGATCTTCCGCCATCGGGCGCATGTCCTTCCTGGTAATACCCACGCGACTCGAACCCAGATTCTCCATGTATTTTAGCCACCTGATTCTAGGCCGACCTCTTGGTCTCTTACCCATCGGCTTGGAAAATAACTCCCTAGGAAGACTAGTTTGCGGCATCTGTATCACATAGCCATACCAGCGCAACTGAGATCTCTCAATGCGGAGAAGTAGCGGCTCAACACTTAAAGACTCTCTTATTTCGGCAGCTTGTACCCGCGATCGCACTCTTTCGGTCATTACCCAAGACTCATGACCATAGGTGAGAATGGGGACAAAGATAGATTTGATGACGGAGAGCTTGGCTTTGTTTCCCAGCTCGCGTTTCGTTACCACGGATCGCCACAGTTCACGTCTTACACAACTTGCTGCACCGATCCGCGCATCCAATTCTTTGGATAAATAAATATATTCCAATATATAAATTGCATATTTAAAAGATGGAATTTTACGACAGACAGAGCGTGATTTAAATGACCAATGGATAAAAGTAAGTGTCACGACTAGAAACAAGGTTTTTATATTGTGAAATCTACAATTTTCTAAGATAAGATGAAAATTATTAGTTAAGGAAATAAATATTTAACAACTGATAATAAACTATATAGATAAGCAGAATATTCAAGTGAAAGATTAAAAACTGCAAATGAAATATTTTTAATGCAAAACTTAATTTTAAATCAATTTTTTTTTTTTTTTTTTTTTAAATCAAAATGTTAAATCTTGTTTCTATCCAGTCAAAGACTGTTAATCCATTGTTCATTTAAATTATGCTCAGTCTTAAATTGTCGTGAAATTTCATCTTTTAAATCTTCAATTCATCTATTAAGATGGCTTGATAATGATGAAAAAACCTAAACTGTCATCGCCTATTAAATTTATTTCCTTTTCTTTATTGATTAAAGTATCACTTAACAATTCGTCTTCTTTTGATACAAGTTTTTACCTTAAAAAATATAAAAAATACACAGTCCAGTCACATTAATGTGACCACCTGTCAGTAGCCAGAATAACCACTTTTCGCGGCGCAGACAGCTGCGAGACGGGCAGGAAGAGGGTCAATAAGGTTCTGGAAGGTATTGACAAGGATGTGAAGCCATGCCGACTCCAGTTCTGTGGCGAGCTGCCTAGGTTGCGCGGTGGAGGATCCGATGCGCGAACAACCCGATCGAGGTGGTCCCACAGATGCTCTATGGGAGCCAGATGCTCTTCGAACCATGCACGGACACTGCGCTGTATGACACGTCGCATTGTCCTGCTGGAAGATGCCATCGTGCTGAGGAAACACAATCTGCATGTAGGGGCAGATGCGTAGTTCCATTGATCTATGGTGCAGTCCGCAATGATGAGTGCATCCAGGGAATTCCATGAAAACATTCCCCAGGCCATAACGCTACCTCCTCCGGCCTGAACCCTTACGGCATGTGTTGCAGGGCGTTTGTTTTCTGACGCTGAACGCCGTACACGCCATCGACCATCTGTCCGATGGAGCATAAACCGTGATTCATCGGAAAAAGAACGCCTTTCGCCACTCTGTTGCTGTCCAGTTGCGGTACTGGCGTCCAAATGTCAGTCTTTGTCACTGGTGAACAGCCGTCAGCATTGGTTTTACGAACCAGCCGTCTGCTGCGGAGCCCCGTACGCTGAACTGTCGTTGAGGATACTCGTTTGGTAGCCCCCAGGTTCATCTGGGAGATCAGTTAGTCCAGGTTGCACGTCTGTTCGCTTGCACGCATCTCCGTAGCCGTCGTTCACCTCTGTCATCTATGGCTCATGGTGCCCCACACTTGGCACATTGGATATTATCATTCTGCCATGCACGGTACACTTTTACCATAGCGGCACGCGAACAGTTCACAAAACTAGCCGTTCCGGAAATACTGCCGCCCTTGGCTCGGAAGCCGATGATCATGCCCTTTTGTTGTTGAATTTAGGGGATGGTCACATTAATGTGACTGGACTATCTATGTGCTGTTCAAGTGGAACATATATGCAAGATATATGCAAGAAACTTTTACAGCGGGTATCGCCAGTAGGGGAATTTTTTTGAAAGGGACATTGCTAGAAATGTTGTAAATAAACTGTGTTCAAAAGCTTTCGTTCAAATAGAAAAGCTCGGCTTTGTTTTTCATTTTTATGAAAACCCTTTGTATACCGTTTTTTTTTACAGATCATGGCTGGGCACCATACCCATTTTGAATAACTGAAATTGCAGTCGATCTTACAGGCTATAAGAATATGTTGCAAAAATACTCTACAAATAAAAGCTGATATGCAAAAGTGTATTACATCGCAGGCCACACGCAATTTGGTATTCCTACCAGAAAAAAAAAAATTGGTACTCGTTTAGGTCATCGCCGACTTTATGTCGGGGACAATTTTCTTGTCATATCCAATGACAAATTACAAAAGCTTTTGAACAGCAGTTTTTAACAGCGACAGTAATGTTAAAAAAAATATAGAACTAAAGAGACATCGTAAAAAATCTGTTATTACACCTATATAATGAGTTCTCGACTTAAGACATTTCGACTTAAGATGTTTGCACTTGCGACAACTATAAATTTCCACCATTGCTTCGGTGTTACGATGCTGGTTTAGCACTTGCGATATTAAAAAATGCGATTTCCTTGGCATTTTTCCTTTAAAAAAATGATGTTTCGACTTACGACACATTTTTTGGGAATCAATTAGCAATTAGTGTCACAAGTCGAGGACTCACTGTATATAATTTGACAATACAACATCCATTCCTGGCCCAATTGGTAGAGGCGACGAGCGCATGGCCATATCCAGGGAAGGGGAGGCTGATGGGGCTGCAGCCTCTTCCCCCGAAATTGACCATCTTCCTAACTAATTCTGTTGCTTAGGGGACCCCCCCTCCCGCTAGAAGAAAAGGGCCAACCCCCCTGAGCCCCCATTCCCGAAATATAATTCGGGGTACGGCCCTGGACCAGCATAATACTTGTGGTCCCTGGTTCGAATCCAGGTCGCGTTTTTTCCATACAATATCCATTTGTAGTTTTAACTCTTTATAGTCAAATTTTTGTAGTTACATTGATTTGAGATAGAGGCGCTTGGGCAAAGGAGACTTGTATCCATAACTTACCAAAGACTCTGGCGACGAAGCCCAGGGGAAACTGAGAGGCAAAGAGCGTGAGGAACCACGGGGCGGCGTACAGGGTCGGTGCAATCTCCTGTCGCTCGAAGTGCTCGTATAGGTCCGGGTAGGTGTCGTGAACCAAACGCGACAACTGATACATCTGAATCTAAACCAAAAGGACACAAATTAATTCCACTTATCATTCCAGTCACTACAGAAGCAATTTGAAGGTAAAAGAACCAATATGGCGGGGAAGCAACGCCTATTCGATGTTTCCTTAAAAGAGCCTACCTGAAGTGCCACCATGTCCGGCTTATATTGTCTTCTTATCTCGCGACGAAACAACAAATATTTCAGTAACTCAAAAGAGGAATCTTCATCCATCTTTAAAAATAAAAAATACACATAAATAGATTAAAAAAAATTATTTTAAAAATATTACAAGGTGACAAGAAATAACGGAGACTTTTTTTTTACTTCATAGTTTTTTTTTATGACATGATAAAAAAAAACAAACCCTGACAACACAGGCCAACAAAAAATAACTTTTTAAAATCATCTTTAACGTTAAGAGCTGATTCTTATGCGTTTTTTAATGCTAAATTCGTATCTGACCTCAGTTTTTTTTCTACCACCCACAGATTTCTTGTTTTTCAAAGAAACACTTAAATTATTCAGGTTTTGTGGCCTGATAAATATCCTTGTGGCCAACGTAACGTGCAATGTAATAATAATAATAATATTAATAATAATAATAATAACATATACTCATGAATACAATATAATCAGAGATTTTTCAAAGTGGATGCCTTTCCTTTAATGCAGAGCTTCTAACGCTTACAAGGGAATCCCTCGAACATGTATGCCACAGATTTCCACCAAATTGAAATATGTTACTCAATTAAGGTACAAAATAAGAGAGTGCGGATTTTTGTTCCTTTCAAAATAAACCACGAAAACGAAAAAATTTGAGCCATTGTTAAAGCGGTGTATTAATGCGCTTAACGGAACTTCTTTCTTCCACTACTCACAGCAATAAGCACGAATCCACTTCAGATGAAATAGACAGCAGCAGATGGCAATTGAATGGCTTCTCAAATTTCTAAGCAAACTTAGTTTTTAAAATAGATTATTACAATTAGCTAATTGCCTTCCAGTAAAAAAATGTATATAGAATTAATAACCATTTCCTTAATTTATTATTTCATTTTTTAAAGTAATTCGCTAATCAAACACGGGGCTGGCTTCATGTGCAACGTCGAGTAATACGTTGCGTTGGTGAGGGGGTATGCATCGCGGTGCTTTATAATTTTAAATAAAAATAGTATTCATGGATGCCTACCTCATCTTATAAATTATTTCGAGACGAATAATAGTACAGCAAAATTAAGGTTTTATGCTTAATAACAGTGCTCTAACTGCAATTCTTTGTCGATCGCCGCTAACAAGTTTGCTTCCCTTCTTTCCGCCATTTTTTTTGAACTCTGCGCACTTCCGGGGCGCTTCACTGGCGCGCAACGCTATCGCTTCCACGGTGTGCTTGCGCGCAAAAAAAGGCTATCTGGGGTTCCCTTGTTAGTGAAATTTTTTGCCACATGCCCCAGCTCTTCCACTGACAAATAGAACCATTCAAGACGCAAGGATTGCTTTGATGACTCCACACTTTGATGGCCTTTAGCACAGGTCCTGACCTAAAACATCGATCCTATTCTCCAATCCACACTTCAAGCCAGTCTTAAAATGATGTGTGGAAAAGGAGCCTTTTACCACTCGTGTTGTTTTTGCTCCGTGAGCAAATGCGTACTGGAATGCCCATTTAAATTAAATTAAAACACTACAGCTTCCAGAATGTGTTTTTTTAATCAAAATTTTCTGTATAAATAAAAGTCTTGTCGCTACACTTCTTGGTTAATTTTTGCACCTCGATCGATGACAACGAAAGGTGTTTTTCCACTCGCGAAGATTCCGACAAAACCCTGACCGATTCAGGTTGGTCATGTGTGATGATGAGAGATGGTCCAGGAGCTTCTTTTGAGCAGCTCCTGTGATTTTGTGACTGCTCAATCGTGAACAATTTTTCATCTGTGAAACGGAGTTCTCCCCCATCTGGGGTCTGTGGCGCGGTGGAAGAGTGAACGGCATCTTTGCTACCTCGCTACTTTTGTTGTTGGCTTTAGTTCGAGCTCCTTCTTGGTTATTTGGCGGACAGATTCATGTTTGATTCCGATTTTGCAGGTAATTTTTCTCATATAGATCCTTGAATTTCGGTTAATTCGTTGTTTAATGAGCTCCCGGTTTCTGTAAATGTTCACGGTCGTTTTCTTCCTCTCCCTGGACGGTCAGCTTCGTGGTCAGTCGTGAATATCGCGCAATGGCTTTGCATACAGCCTATCTTGGCACACTGAGCAATCGAGAAATTTCTACTTGACGCTTTCAAGCCTTATACAAACCAAAAACTTCATTATCATTTGTTATGCATTTTTTTCAATTAAAAGACAGAGTAGGAATAAAAACATGAAATTTCCGAATAAAATAGACTAAACCATGGAAATTAATTTTATAACTGTATTCAATTTTTTTTACAGCACATATTAAAAGTTGTTTCCGTTATTTCTTCTCACACCGTAACATATTAAAAACAAAAGACTACTAATTACAGGTTGAATAAAAATTCTGTTATTTTTTAAAACGTCATTTTTAATAACGAGCACATCCACTAAATAACTGGACAAAACACGTGGATTTTCATTGTAAAAGGTCAGCTTTAAGTGGGGGGAAAAAAAAGCAGTATACATATAAAATGACATTCTCTTTGTTTCTTCCAATAAAGAAATTCACGAATAAAACTTTTTTTAATGTGAGTGACTTTTAAGAAAGGGATAATTAAAGGAAGCATTTAGGATCGTGTTCAAAACAGGATTCGAACTCCCTCTTAACCAATCGGCCAACCATCTGATACGGTCTATCAAAATCAAATTTATCATGGCGTACTTGATCTTTTCCTTATGAATGTTTAGTGTTCTAAAGGTTGGAGATCAGCTATCCATGATCCACGTTCAAATTACTGAGCGATACGTCTGTTTTTGTTTTTTTTTTGCAGTCGTATTGCCCACCAAACATGCAGTCAGGCCAGCAAAAAAAAAAAGTTTGCCGACCCCTGATCCAAAAAACCCAACGGTCATAAAACCCCCCAAACCACCACCTTCCAATGCATTTTAAAATGGCTGATCACGTGATTTACTATTACGGATGAGCGGGACACAATAAAGCAAAATTTTCTTTTTTCTTTTTAGTGTTAAGAGAAAATTTTATAAAAAACGAGTAGTTCCTAAAGGGCGAAGAGAACTTACATGCAAGAGTAAGACGCCTGCTATGAAGCTGAGTCCCTGGCAGTAGCCGACCTCTTTGTCCAGCAGCGAGTAGGCTTTGAGTAAATTGAAGAGAGACAACTGACCTTGTCCCAAGGCCACCGAGAAGTAAGGGTGATGAGGGAACGTCCGACCTATCAAACAACAGAGAAGAAAAGAATGAGTGAATTAAAAAAAAAAGTCAGAGTTAAAAATAAAATAAGGATCCATCTAACCTCCCCCCCAATGGCCTGAAGCCTCTTTCAACAAACAAGCAACTGGAAAGAACACACTTTCAGTTAAATAAAAAGTAAGGAGCTTTGTTATTTCGTTAGAAATTTTCCAATTCTTTGGTGGCATTAACCGTGTGGATCTCTTTACATTATAACGGCTCGTCGATAAAGAGGCTATCTGAGAAATTATAAGCAATACTATATTCTGTCCAACGAAGTTAGAGTGGGCGTGTCCAGTTAAACTTCCTATTTCAATTGTTAGACATAGTTCCCAAAGTAGAATCAATAATGTCAAACAATTGAAATAGGAAATTTAATTGGACACGCCCACTCCAACTGAGTATAGTTAAGTTCCAATTCCGTAGAGTCGTAACCACCGAGAGAGAAGGCCTCCACACAATTAGTAAATATAACCGTCATGTATAAGCGGTCTAGTAGGCAATAAACGGCAAATTATTCCTTCCAGGAAACAGCAAACCGATGAACAAAAAAACTGAACTTTTTTTTTTAGTCCCTCCGCGTAGGAACAGTATAAGAGAAAATCACTAAACTTGAAATGGCATCATCCTTTCAGCAGAAATGCATGCACTGTATTCATTCTTCTCTCGTTAAAACAACATCTATAATGAACAAATCTGAATTTAACGAAAATTACAGTATTAAATCAATATCGCCTAGAGAGAAAGCCTGCGCACGGGAATAGCATACATTGTTACATCACCTAGGGTATTGGTAGAAATACAATTAATAATACCTCCCGTAGGTAACAATGTATGACGTTTCCATGCGCAGGCTTTCTCTCTAGGTGGTACTCATGAAATGCACTGCCTGTGGATATATACAGAGTGTCCCAAATTGATGTATACACTCTTTGAAACGTTCTAACTCAGCAACGAAATGAGATAGAAATATAAGGTTTGTGGTATTTTATTCCTTAAACCTCCTTAAGCACGTACATGCTGAAAATGTCCACCTTCTGCCACAGTACACTCCCAACACCGATGTCGAACAGAGCGACATACCGACTGGATTGTAGCTAATGGAAAAATATCATTGATGGAATGTTCAATCTGATCACTTAATTCCGTCAGTGCTTGTGGGTTTGTGGCGTACACAGTGTTCTTTCAAGTTCCCCAAAGGTAGAAGTCGAGAGGGGTTAAATCGGGAGATCGAGGTGGAAACTGCGTAGCACTTCCTCTTCGTCCTATCCATCTGTGATTGAATGTGTGATCGAGGAAAGTTCTCATATCGACATGAAAGTGAGGTGGAGCCCTGTTCAAGCATCGAGAATGGAAGTAAACCTCATTTCCATTCTCGAAGAGTTCATTAAGACGTGGAATCATGAGTTCCAACATTTGCAGGTAAGTCTGACCCATGACAGTACGTTCGAAAAAGTACGGCCCAATTAATCCTCTGGAGGACAGACCATACACACCACGCTTTTCCAGCGCCGTCAGGATCATACACAACAAATCTTATATTTCTATCTCATTTCGTTGCTTGGCTATAACGTTTCAAAGAGTGTATACATCAATTTGGGCCACTCTGTACTTTTGGAACACCATATTAAAAAAACCTATAAGGATTGTTCAATAAGAATCAAAAGAAAGAGCTAGGAAGCAATTTTATTCAAAGAATTTAAAAGAAATCTCCATGAACATTAAGGCGTGGGCTCCATTGGTGCACTAATCTAAAGAGTCCCATCTGGTAAAATTCCTGCGATTTTTGCGTAACAGCAAACTCTACATCGCGTCGGAATTGAACGGCTGTCCTTTTAGTGATTATTTTATAGGACCAAAGACATGGAAATCGCACGGGGATAAGTCGGGACTGTAAAGTGGGTGTTCTAAGATCTTTCGGGCTACATGAGGGCGGGCATCATCATGCAGAAGGATAATACCGTTTGTGAATTTTTCGAGACGTTTATTCTTGATGCTGACACGTAAACGTTGTAAGGCGTCTGCATATCAATCAGCATTGATGTTGACACCAGGTTCCTTAAAGTCTAAGAGCAGTACACCTTGGTAATCAAAAAATTCGTTTACCATTATTTTTTAGATCGAAGGTTGAGATCGACATTTTCTTTTTCGCTTGCGGAGATCCTGAATGCTTTCATTGCATACTCTGGCGCTTGGATGCAATAACATCTACTCTCATCACCGGCAACAATTTGGTTTAAAAAGCCATTACCTTCTTGTTGATAGCGTATCAAATACTGTAGTGATAAGCCCGAACGCAAATTCTTCTGGTTAGAAGTAAGCAGTCGCGTAATCCACTGAGCAGCAAGTTAGTGATATCCAAGACTGAATAATGGAATGACAAGTTCCGACACTGATGCGCAACATTTCAGAAAGTTCGCTAACATTAATGCAACTGTCTCAGGTTTTTATCTAAATCTTTCCTGGGAACAAATTTGGGCAATTCTGATTCAGTGGTGCTTTTTCTTCAAAAGTGAGGATAATCACAATATTAATTCAAGATACCAGGGGATTTCTATAATTCTTCATATTGCAGTTCGCAAATAAAAACGGAGTCACTTTTACACATTCTTACATTCGTTCTCGCTTCTTTTTAATTATTTCATCCTCTTCCCACGACGGATTGAGCTTAAGCAATGAGAATAATTCTAACAATTTGATCCATCCTTTCGTTTAGTACCCTAATGTAAATTTTATGGTTAGTCTCAATCTTACCGTTAAGAATGAAGGCATAGCCATAGCCTTCTAAATTCGTATCCGACGATCTATATCTCGATGTTCTTTTGTTTTTCTTTTCGTACAGGAAATTCCACGCCACAGTTCCTTCTTATTTTTATCAATTTTCCTTCCTGTTTCGGACTGCGCGTAATGACATTCTTAACGGCCTGCACGTTTGGTGCCGTCATGGCCGACCGCGGACATCCAACGATGCCCACCAACTCATCCGCAACACTACCGTTTCGTGTTTTACTGTATTCGGATGAGTTGGCGGGCATCTAGAATAAAGATTGCCAGAAACTGTGGACAAGGAATGACACCAATGAACGGAAACCACTATTCCGCAAAAGATTTTGATAGCACGGATGCACATTTCGGCAGCCAAGCTGCCCTCTTCAGCGTGTTACAAGAAATGATCAGAACAGCATAAACTTTTAAGATAATCTGATCATTTCTTGTATCACGCTGAAGAGGGCAGCTTGGCTGCCGAAATGTGCATCCTTGCTATTAAAATCTTTTTGTGGAATAATGGTTTCCGTTCATTAGTGTCGTTGGCGGGCATCGTTGAACGTCCGCGGTCGGTCATGACGGCACCAAACGTGAGAGCCGTTAAGAATGTCATTACGCGCCGTCCGAATAAATCGGTCCGCAAAACACAAGGAAATGTACCAAAACAAATTCCTGACATCACATATTAATCTCCTGCATGAATAACTTTGATAACTGTCAGGCCTACTATTCCATTTTAAAAACAGTCAGTCTTTTTTAGGATACACTCTATATTTTGTGTTAAAACACTGATATGTTAAAAAATGGGATGTGTTATTTTTGGAGTAACCCTTGAAGTTCCCGAGTCACAGGTCTAAAGCACTATACGAGTGACAGACATTTTTTTTTAACTCAATGAAAAATTTTGTGTGGGTATACTTCAAAGGCATTTAGTTCATTATAGCAGCTGTATATTTCGAAGTAAAGATGTGCCGCCTGTGCGGACGGAATACACAAAACGACAAATGTCTTAGTTAAAAATGCGAAACTTGCATGCAATTCAACATCAATTGTTGATACAACTCTCTACTAAATTATTAATTCTACGAAGTTTGACAGTTTATTGGTCTGGCTATTATTCAGTTGAGGCACCGAATTAAATATAAATAGTCACAAAAGAAATACAGTCCAATCTAATTTAATTTATATCTAAATTTTATAGACTTCTAAACAATCTTATCGCACATCATAATTCAAAACATTATAAACATCTAACCATCAAAAAATGGCTTTTATGCGATTGGCCAACCTGTTTGAAATAAAATTCATAGTTGAGAGATACGCTTTTATTTGGCGCTTGTAGTCAGGCTTCAGTCGAGTTCGGATTGCTGATGCTAATCTCCACGGCTTACCAAACGTCAGATTGAAGGCTTTTTATTACTTTTAAGATACCTGAGCAAAATAAAGCTCAACGAAATAAACGCGTTCTCTCGACTCTTTTTCTTTTTTTATTCCCAGGAGCTAATTAAGCATTCAAACATTACTTCAGCAAGGAAGAGAAAAAAGAGCAACCTACCTCGAATTTATTACGCTCACTTTTATTTTTTTTTATAGCTTGGGAGTTTAAACGCAGTATAAATCATTCCGGATGAATCAATGCCGATTTACAAGCGCCATCGCACATCCATCCCCATTATAATTAGCCAGCAGAAGAAATCTCTATAACAGACATACACGAAAACGGATACTCTATTTTCATTTTCCTGGTGGAAGAAGTAATTAAGTAGTCGGAGGAAATTGATCGAAGGTTCTCGTTGAAGGTGTACAAACTGCCATTCTGTGGGTGCCACTGGTCTCACCTTCCAGACTGTTTCTTTGTGGTGGCGCCCGTCCGTCCTTCCTTCTCTCTCAACATCTTTATTATCATTCTGCTCCACCAACTTTATAAAATCCCGAGTTCATCTAAGGCGAACTTCGTCAAAACACAAAACATATCATTCAATATTAAAAGGAAAAAATAAACACATTAAACAAAGTACTTCTATTCTATTACCCATGGCCATTTGTGTAAAGATAAGAAGATAAGAATTTTGATTTAATATTTATTGCTCTGCCAAGTCATCTCGTCATCGTTTAGGATAAGATCGAGAAAACCATTTCTCCATTCTCTCTCTGTCTCTCTGTCTCTCTCTCTCTCTCTCTCTCTCTCTCTCTCTCTTTTTTTTTTAAGTCAATGATTTAAATATATTTCCTTCCAAGCCATCGTAACCAATAAGGATGAGTGGTTTTACACGTGATACGAAGAACTTTTTCATTTATAATTCATACGAAATACTACCGGCCCAATAAGCACTGCTTGCTCTTGCAAATGTGACTTGTATATAATTAGTCACTTATATACTGCAAATAAAGTAATAAACAAAAGGAAAAATTACTCGACCTAGGACAGGCTCGGGAACCTCGATTTCGCCGCTCTTGCCGACAGAGAACCTAACACGTAATGAATAAGAAACATATAAGGTAAACGCATTAGTAGTTCGACATTTCACACTTTAGACTGCCGAAATACATGTAAGATTTCCATAAAATTATTCAAAATGTCGTCTATGACAGCATTAACTGAAAAAAATTTGTTATTATTGTGACGCAAATCTGCAGATGACCGATTTTATTCTGCATGGTCGCGTTTCGTTTGTTTAGAGTTAATTTTCTAAACCTAAGTGTTAAGAAGGTAAGTTTTGAATATTTTTTAATTAGCGATAAAACTCTGCATGGTAATGCATGTATAGGATTGATAGTATCAATTACTGGAACTTTTAATTTTTGCAGCGTCAAGTACTGAGACAATTTAATGTATTTTTAGAACTTATTTAAAAGTAACAAATATAGGATTTAGAGAACTAATTATATCACTATATTCCTTTAGGCATGTACTAAAAGACTCAAATATATTTAAATGGGTAACTCAATAGAAATGTGACTTTTAAAGCAAACCACCTGCTTTTGTGGCTAAAAGCGTCAATTACTAGTGCGCCTACCTTACTTTTAGCAAAAAGAAAAACTAAACGAATTTTAGACGTTGAAAGCAATTCAATGATTATTAATCCTGGATACGAGCTATTACCCGACGTGATTGCATGGATTTATAAAGTTACTATACGCTGTCCAACGAAAGAAAAACTGGGCGTGTCTAATAAATTCCCGATTTCAATTGTTAGACATTGTTGCTAAAGAAAATTAACAATGATTAACAATTGAAATTGGAAATTTAACTGGACACGCCCAGTTTTTCTTTCATTGGACAGAGTATAGTTAGTGTGTTTAGAGATAGCAATGACATCTAACTGGTGGGCAAATTCGTCAACATTTTGGTTTGGTCGCGGATGACGTCCCATCACATTCCAAATATACTCAATAAAAGAAGAATACTCTTGAATTCTGGCTTATCACAAGTATTGATCTTGTTGAAGAGCCCGAAGTGCCGAGAAAAGAACGGCACCCCACGACGTCGTAGAAAGTCCTCGACATACCTTTTTGCTGTGAGGATGTCACGAAGACTATCAAGGGGGCCCGTCTATCAAACAAAATAACACTGTAGCCTACACCCCTCTGTTGTCGAGCTAGAGCACGTGTGATAATAATACTCCAGTACTGTCCGGATTGTGTCCAGACCGGTCTAAAATTTTTTAATCCTTTCCATATCCGGTCGATAGGGATTTGCATCTAAAGTTTCATTACAAAAAGCAAACATAGAATTACAGTAACGATTTGTATTTCATAACACCAGTGGCAGTCTTGCAATTACATTTTCTAAGAAGCTCATGGTTGTTTTGAATGCCACAGGCAAAAAGAAGACGGCACAAAAAATAAATAAATAAAACAATCAAGCAGTTTAAATCGCAAGTTATTGCATGTATGGCCATTGTTCTAAGTCGCTCAACTCCCCAGTATACAAGAGAATTTTAAATCTTTATAGAACCTCTGAGAATGTGAGTGCGGGGACTTTCAAATATAGAAATACGGCAAAGTGATCCTTTTGCAAGAAAATAAACTGAGCGGTCGAAGAGGACGACTCCCTTTTGCCAGCCCTGAAACTGAATTTTTAAGCAGCAGCGGCGGCGGCGAAGATGAATGAGAGGAGGAGGAAAATGACAAATTGCTTCTCATTCCATTAATTCATTAATTCGGGGTCGTGTGTTTGAAAGGGGCACTGCACAACCCAACAAACTCATCGCATGTGTTTATGTGTGAAGAGAAAGTGGGAGAAGAAGAAGAAAAACAGAAGGAAAGAAAGAGGGGTGTTAAAAAATAAAAAAGCCAAAGAAGAAGAGAGCGAGGAGCCGTTCAGGTGAGAGATAATACATCTTCCAGTCGAAAAAACATTCAAAAGGCGAAAGAAGAAGATGAAGACGGAACTCACTAGACGCGATCAAAATAATAACGAGTTAATGGGAGGATAAAAGAATTTTTCAAGTCAATGGAGAGATCAAAATCAGAGAAATTGAATTAAAAAATTATGGCCAGCATTAATTTAAAAAAAATGGCGAATAATTGGTTACTATATATACTTCATCTAAAAGCACAGAACGTTAACAACATATCAATTGACGTGTAACAATAAAGGAAGCGCCGACTTCAACATCGACTAAGAAAGTTCTTAAAGCATTAGATGAAATTTACTTCAATCTTAATTCATCGTTATTATTTCTGGTCAACGATATACCTAATTTAAGGACTCACATAAATGCTACTTTTATTTAATCATCATTAAAATTGAAAACTATATCTACACGTCAGCGATAAATAATTACAAAACAGCACAAGGGTTAAAAAAGACCCTAGTGTTTAAAAATCTTCATATCTTAGAAACATTTTTTTGTATGGTTGACTCGATTCATCCATCACAACATGAATCATTCAACAAATCTCGTTTTACACTGACATGCCAAAAGTCATGGGATAGCAGTAGACTATTTTTCAAGTGGCAGTAGCATCATGAGCAAATAATATAAATATGCAAATCAGTGTCAGTAGGTTTAGTTACACTGTCATGAGTAAGGGGTGAGGTGTTAAGTGTGACGATGGCCACTGGAGCTATCAGAGTTCGAAAGTGGCCTGATATATATGGAGCACGACGTAAGGGTCATTCAATATCGGAGGTGGCTCAAGAATTCAACATCCCACGGTCCACAGTTTCAAGAGTCTACCGAGAGTACCAACCCAACTTGACGGCATTATCTCTCACCATGGACAACGCAGTGGTCGACCACACCTTCCCAATGAACGGGACCAACGGCGTCTGAGTAGGATGGTCACCGCTAACAGGCAACTGACACTACGCCAGATGACATCAGATTTTAACCAGGGTGATAATAGAGCTGTATCGATGCGAACTGTGCAACGAAATCTGGTGTCCATGGGATATGTAAGCAGAAGACCCACGAGGGTGCCCTTGCTAACAACAAGACATCGTCAGCAACGTCTCTCCTGGGCCCATGAACACATCGAATGGACACTTGACAAACGGAAACGTGTGACCTGGCCTGATGAGTCTGGATTCCAGCTGATACGAGCTGATGGTAGGGCTCGAGTGTGGCGCAGACCCCATGAGGGCCATGGACCCAAGTTGTCAAGCGTGCACTGTGCAAGCCGGTGGTGGCTCCGTAATGGGCAATTGTGGGAAGCGCTCCAGTCGGAATGGTTGGCAAAGTCTTCAGATGTCTTCCCCCGAGTTGTGGAATCAATGCCACGTCGCACTGTGGCACTTCGCCGGATTAGAGGAGTTCCCACACGTTATTAGGTGCTATCCCATGACTTTTGGCATATGAGTGTATATGTTCAATATATTACTTATGCCTTGAAGGAGAAGGATCGTTCCAAGTTGATTCTGTTTATTTAGATCTAATTAAAGCTTTTGACCGTGTTAATCATAATTTGTTAATTTCTTTCTTGATTAACTTGAATTTTTTTTTCTGTTTCTTCCTTTGTCAAATAAAAACTTAGCGATTCCAACACAAGGTGATTTTCCAGGGTTTGTTCAAAAGAAATTCTATTCAGTTGTGATTGGTTGGTTTAGTTGGTATTAACGTCCCTTTCATCTACTACGATCATATCAGAACGACGTTATAGGGGCCGCAAATTTTGCCTCGCAAAGGTTCTTTAACGTGCAGCCGGCAAACGACTACAAGGGACCAACGGCTTCCCTTCCGAAGAAAGTGCGTGATCTCAGGATTTCCCCCTGAAAAATCCTCGTCGTCCTCAGGCATCAGAGGCGATCATGCAACCACTGAGCCACCGAGGCCAATCATTCAGCTGTGATATTCAAAGACTTCTTCATGCAGGCAAAGTCCATGAATTTCTTAAAATTCTTATATTAAGCATTCGTTCCATCATTAAAGTTATAAATTTGAATTCTCTTATCTTTGGCTTCAGACACTCAACCAAATTCATCAGAAAGACATGAACAACAATTAAACATGGCGGAGATAGCCCCTGATCACCCATGTGTTTAAACTCTGAAGTTGTTTTCCACTAAAGTTCTATTCATTAAGAGACAGGGTATGAAATTAAACTGTATTACTTCTAAAGTTTAAAACATCTCTTTCTAACTATTGCAAGATAAAGAAGATTGGAGAATGAACAGTTGAGATATTGCTCGCCCAAAGATAATCAAAATTCTGCAAGCAAAATATTTTCACCAAAAGTTGAAAGTATATATTATTTACGCAGATGGGCGGTGGGAACTGAATTTAATCCAGGCAGAGAGCACAGGTATGTACCCCACTACCAAGCGGTTGACCGTCAATCGTCTAATCTCCCCCATGTATCACGTGATCATTCCGGTGCTTGACACGGTATGGACAATGAATGACTCACGTTTTTAATAAGGATGTTGTGGGTTCGAATTCGAGTGAGTGGAAGACGCCCGTTTCTCATTGTGGCGTTGCCTCACGTCTAAATCTTCACGTACTGGTTGAATCTATGCATTCAACAATAGTCTAAATCTGCACTCCTAGAATGACCCAACGAATTTTTGTCTACTTTCAAGAAATATATCCATGCCTTGATGTGCTTAAAAGGCTAATCAATACACTATTGCTTGTTTAAAAAGTTGTTTAAAAATAAAAATGCACAGACCTGTATGTATTACATTACTTTCAAAAAATCTAGCAAAGTTGCGACTTTGCTGGGACGTGCGCTGTACCAAGATGAAATGCAACCAACCAAGGTGATGAAATACTCGCTTTTTTTGCCCTATAGACACTTTACATTTTTGCAGAAAACCAGTAAAACACATGGCTAAGTTCTGCGAAGGCATCCACTGATCGCCCATGTTTTCATATTCTGAAGTTCTTTTCCACTAAAGAGTGATAGGATTCCTCGCAAGTCACGCAACGCGCTGAAGCTGGCGCTAACTCAAAAGAAGGGTATAAAGGGAGGTCGCTAACTCAAAGCCTCTTTTGCTCTGAGCACCAGCACCCACAGGCCAGCACCTCCCCTCTAATTTTCAAAATGGCGACCAAATTTCAAAATGACAACCAAAATCAAAATTCATAATTAATAAATCAGAATTAAAAATTAACATTCAGCACACTGTAATTCATTCAAACCGACCCAAGGGGGGAGTACCCCCCCGGGGGGGGGGGATTAAATTAGAAATTGCCATAGCTTTTCGGAAATCACTTCCATCCCCCAAAACGCCGTTAATTCGTTAAAACCGCACCCAAGAGGGGTGGATTGAATTAAACTAGAAATTGCTGTGGAATTACAAAAATCCACTACTGCCGCCCAAAATGCCGTAAATCAAGTCGACCAAACCAAGGGCGGCACCCTATTGATGTACATTTAATTAAAACGCGCCCATATCAAATTAAAGAAAAAACACCTTTTCCACATTCCAAAGGTCCCTTATCTAATATTTAGAAAGTATTGAAATCTACAAAGCCTTCTCTTTTCCAAATATTTTTCTAAACATCCAGACAAACTTTGATATTTTTCAAATTTTAGAATACATTTCTGATCTTTTATAATTGAAAGACTGTTGTATATCAAAACTCATTCCAAATAATATCTTTATTGTAAACATTACCTTTCTACTATTATCATCATCACAGCCTGAAGAAATCGGGTATAAAAGGCGAGATCGGTAGTTAGTCATTTTTCCAATAAATTATGATTGTATAGCTTCTTTTTTCACTAATCGACACAATGCAAGGATTTTCCACAATTATCAAGTTAATTATGTTTGTAATTCAGCAAATCGTTGCCTAGATATGATTAACAGAATTGCTTAAAATTTTAATGACTATCATTCCCACTGTCATCTTTATGATGCTTTTACGCTTTCTTGTCTTGATTATACTACTCTAGTCTGGAGCAGTTTCCCTAAGGGAAATGTTAAAATGAATGAGAAAGTTCAAAAAAAATTTATTTATACATTGTATAAAAGGTGGCCAAAAGACGCGGAAAGGGCTGTCCCTTTTGAATATATGCCGTGTATGACTCCCGAATGTTGCGACCAGATGTGACATATGGCGCTAGTGTAAACACGATATCTGACCAGTCTGTTACAGACAGGGATATGCTGAACATGGCAGCAGTCGCGAGTTAACAGATTTTCAACCTGAGATTATAATCGGTGCAAAACGCATGGATCATAGCATATCGGAGATTACACTAGAATTCGGGTTTCCGAGGTCGACAGTGTCTAGAGTGGATCTTCAATATCGCAGAGACAATGTTTCCACACGCGTAAACCCCCGTACAGGATGACCAGAAATGTTTGACGAACGAACGTCACGTGACCTCGGGCTCTTACGAGTCAGATCGCCGCCGATTTAAATAGGGGCGGGGGCGGGGTCAGAAACCCATTTTTACCAGGACTACGGATACACAAATGCACCACATAGGCTTCAGCAGCCGACGACCGACTCGTGTCCCTTTGCTGACACTTCGACATAGAGCTCAACGACTGACATTGGACTATGGGAACAGTAGCGGTGTGTAGCATGGTCAGATGAATCCCGGTTTCAGTAGAGAGCTGATGAGCGCATGTGATTATGCCCCATGAAGCTATGGATCCTGCCTGTCAACAAGATTGTGTCCAAGCAGGTGGGGGGTCAATTAGGTCTGGGCCGTGTTCACATGGTCGCAATTAGGCCCCATTGTTCGGCTGCAGGGAACAATGACAGGTGCACCTTATGTGGGCATTCTTTCAGGCCATGTGGATCCCTTTCTGGCATTATAGTACCCTGACGGAGATGCCATGTTTTAATAGGTTCCACGCAGGTGATTTGATGAACACTCCAGTGAATTCACGACCACGGTTACCCAATCGAGCATTTATTGGATGCTGTAATTACCAGTGTACTCGATGAACCTAGCACCAACTACGCAAGAAAAATTGTGGATAGCACAGTGCAAGATGCGTGGGTCATTATCTCCCACGATTAGAACGATTCAACAACTCGTAGAGTTCATGTCTCGAAGTGTTAGGCTTCTTTCACACTATACGGTTTTGACTGTACGGCAAAAAATCGAATGGCGACATTCCTTTAGTGAAGAAAAGTGTGGCCCTTTTCACATTACACGGCGACGGTCATTACATATTAGACGTGACCAAATGCACGCTTTCACATTAGACGGTTTTAAATCGTACGGTCAGTTGCTCTCGAGTCACAGTAGTTGCAGTTTCGTTTAATATAGTTGTTTAAATTATGGAAGATATTGATACAGAAGTTTTGATTACCCTTGTGGAAGCTACCTGTGCTGTGGGACAAATTTCTTTAACTTGTTTACGATGGAAAAAAGCAATGCATTCGTATTTTCGCCGTTCGATTTTTTGCCGTACGAGCAAAACCGTATAGTGTGAACTTGTTGCCCATTCGGATTTTTGCCGTTCGATGTTTTTGTCGCCAAAAAAGGAGCCTTACTGCAGTTTTGAGGGCTCCTGGAGGAGCGACTCGCTATTAACATCGCATCCTGTGCCTTCCCAAGACTTTCGACCACTTACAAGGGAACCCCACATAGCCTAACTGCTTTAACAATGGAGTCCTTGTATGGCTTTGTATGCCGAAATGTTTTCGTTTTCGCGGTTTATTTTGAAAGAAACACAATTTCGCACTCTTATTTTGCAAG
The DNA here is from genome assembly GCA_023313115.1 of Rhysida immarginata. Classification (NCBI taxonomy): domain Eukaryota; kingdom Metazoa; phylum Arthropoda; class Chilopoda; order Scolopendromorpha; family Scolopendridae; genus Rhysida; species Rhysida immarginata. The sequence goes on from JAHWFO010059370.1 coordinate 791,496, forward strand.
CATCTATAGTAACTTCAGATGAGTAACATATTTCAACTTGGTGGAAATTTGTGACATACATGTTCGAGGGATTCCCTTGTTAGTTTATTTTTACAAGCATGGATTTTCCTTTTTTAGTTCTGATTTTATCTTTCATTTTACATTTTGTATTCCTTATTATAGTTTGCATTCTTTTTCAGCCTTTACTGTAGTGAAGTTAATAACCAAAATCCTACGGTTTGTTTTCAAATGATGTTTAACAATTTTTTTATGGTTTTAATTTTTAAACTGGACCATTTTTTAATTATTATAAATGTACTGATCATATTTGTATTGAACGTATTTTTGAATTTTATTAATTTCGATTTTCTTTTGCACTGTTTAAGGCGTGGGGGGGGGGGGCATAAAGTATATAAGAGTAGACTTGTAATAATATAAAAATAGTTAAAAAATGTGAACTCCTTTTTTAATTGAAAGTAACAGGAATAAAAATAAATTAATAAAAACAATTGATAACTGTAAGTCACCCGATGTGGAGAAGCACAAATAAAGCGGTGGGAGTCATATGGAGATCTGGTTGACGCAGCCGAAACACAGGTGAAAAGAAGGCCTTGTAGAGAAATGGTAAGTAAAAAAAAAAAAAACACAAGAAGAAAACAGCAAGTAGAAGAAGGGCAATGATCAGAAGAACGTTGATAACAAAAAATTCGAATGAAATTGAATTTTAAACAAAAAACATTCTCGGGATATATTATCCCATCTTCAGTTTGTAAGGAAAATTTTTTGAATGAATTTTCAGTTAAAAACATAATAATAAAAAAAACAATGTGTGTTAACAAAAGTCAGGAGATATTGTTATTAGTGTTAGATTGTTGTGAACAGAGTAGCGGTAATGGATTGTTGAGAGCAAAAAATTGTTGTTTTCTGAATTATGTGTTATACCACTTTCCTGTTCTAACTAATAACAATATCTCCTGACTTTTATTAACACACATTGTTTTTGATTTCATCGTTTTTTTATTATTATGTTCTTAACTGAAAATTCATTCAAAAATTTTTTTCTTACAAACTGAAGATGGGATAATATATCCCGAAAAAGTTTTTTGTTTAAAATTCAATTCCATTCATTATATTTGTTATCAACGTTTTTCTGATCATAGATCTTTCATCCCTAGCTCTTCTTCTACTTACTGCTTTCTTCCTGTGTTTTTTACTGTACCATTTCTCTACAAGATCTTCTGTTCACCTGTGTTTCGGCTACATCAACCAGATCTCCATAAGACTCCAATTTCATTATTTGTGCTTCTCCACATCGGGTGACTTTTAGTTATCAATTGTTTTTATTAATTTATTTTTATTTCTATTACTTTCAATTAAAAAAGGAGTTCACATTTTTAATTATTTACATATGAGAAACTTAAGATTCTAATTAGCTTGGAAGAATTTAAGAAATAAAATAAAATTCAAAAACCAGAATTAAAAAAAAAATAAATTAAAAATACCAAACTATATGAGCTAGAGGGCATAGGTTATATACGAGTAAGGAAAATGAGGAAAAAAAAACAACAAAATAAAAAATCAGCGAAGCTTTGATATCGTAAATCACGCGTGAATGATAAATTAACCTGAAATGTTGTTAAAGCAACATTAAGATAATTTTGACGTCTTGCAGTGGAAAGCAGACCAGGAGACCAATCATGTCAAATTAACAGGCAAAACAAGTAATTAAAAAAAACAAAAAAAAAAACGAAATAATAAATTTAACTAAGAAATTTCAGAAGCGCTTACAACATTACAAATGTAATGTGGTTATATCCTCCATCCAAAAAAAGACGACGAGAATAGCAAAATAAGAGAATAAATCAATGAAAAGAGGATTTGAACCGCTTCGCGAAAGTTGTTGAAACAAACGTTTCAAAATTCAAAGTCTATCTTAAAAGTATTGTAACTGAAAAGTAGACCACTTAATCCTCTTAAAGTTGTTTTCACCAATCCAGAGGTTTTTTCACCAGTAAATTACATTAGTGGTGAAAAGGAATAATTAATGCGGTGGCTTTCCTCGCCTTCCACTTGGTTATTAAAAGACAAATATAAACAAATCCCTGCCGCAGCGGGATTCATTCTCGAGATTCACTGAAACCTACGTCCTAGCTCTCTCGGCCACTTCTAAATATTATGCAATATTAGCAGCTGATATGACTAATTCATTTTCTTTCATAGGCTCCGACTATCCATATTTTTTTTTCATGCTGAAAAACAATAACTGTGGGATTTGTTTCAAAACAACCATATATATTCGGAATCAACATTTCGATCAGAAAAAGTGAATTTGCATTAAAGACTATGATAAAGTTAAAATTAAATTTCCTTTTGTGTTTCTTTCCATAAAAATATTCTCTGGCGAATTTCTTAGCACATGGGTGCGTTCTACTCCTCCCCTTTGTTTAAGATCAGTCTGTAAAGAAAGGCAAAGAAGAGAACGCCAACAATTGGGACGAGGCCCCAGAAGAGAAACTTGACAGCCAAGAAAATCATCTTTAATTACGAAATGGGAATTCACGACACAACCTGTAATTAACGAATGTGAAAAGGAACAACGCCTCGCACAGACAACGAAACATTCCTTTTGGGCTCGCAGTGACACTAATTCGCCTTGATTGAAGTGTTATGGAGAAGTAGCTCTCTTTTTTTTTTTAATTAATAAATTTGAACTTATTAAATATAATATTAACGGGAGGCATTATTCAACAAGTTATTCTCGTTATGTGGGATTCGATTTCATATTCCCGAAAAGAAATCTCTTTGCTTTAGTTATTTAAATTTCTCCGAAGTTAAGGCACCGAGCATATTAAAGCCATAATTTAAGTAGAGAAATAAATTTACAGTTATTTAAATAATAAGAGTGATATATTATTTTCAAATAAATTTCTCCTTTATAAAAATTAAAAATTCTAAAATAAAGCCCGTTGCGGCGAATGCGTGGTACTGAATTACTATAACGATATTAATGAAAAGCAGTTACCGTATTTGCGAAATCGGTCGTTCTGTTGTCAATTTTTTTTCGACTATTTTGATTTTGACTTCAGATTCGGATAAAGCATCGAAAAGTAAGTTATAACAGGCACAAATGCCCTACATATTCGGGAACTTGGTCAAAATGACGGTTAAGGTTATATAATATGGTTCTGCGATCCGGCTAAAACCACTATTTTGGCAACAGAACGACCGACTTCGCAAATCCAGCCAGGTAATAAATAAATCTTAAATATATGTAAAGATCATCAAAATGAGATTTGAAGAAGACTATACTTTTGGATATCACAAAAAGCTCATTTTATTTTGGACATTATATCATTAGAAAATTTTTAACCACAGTCTCCAATAAATATTAGCACTCCAATTTTCAAAATTTCTAAAAACATAAATTCAGTTCAAGATGCATCAAAACATCGATTTCAACCTGCAGACTTTCTATCGTCAAGTAATTGTTTTTTTACGTTAGCATTTTTTCACATCTTTATTCAATTCTTTGTTTTGCTTCAGTATCTTCAATTTCTTCAAGACATTGATAATACATTCTTCAGCAAGTTTCCTCTTCCTTCAAAATTCAAGGATTTGAACTCCTCTTCTACAAAACTCTCATTTTGGTGCATACAACCAAAACAAACTTTTCTTCGCAACTCGATTCATATGCCACCTATCTCCACGAAACTTGAACAGTTTACTGGGAGCACATAGCCCCTTAATCGTTCCAATTTAAGCAGGTGTACGTCGTTTAGTTTCGAAGATAGGGCTCGATGTTGAACTTACAAGGGAACTCCACAACCTAACCGCTTTAACAATGAAGTCCTTGTATGTATGCTGAAATTTTTTCGTTTTCGCGGTTTATTTTGAAAAAAACACAATTTCGCACGCTCTTATTTTGCAAGCATCTATAGTAGCTTCAGATGAGTAACGTATTTCAATTTGGTGGATAACTGTGATATACATGTTCGAGGATTCCCTTGTTAGTCAAATTTTCAAAGCTCTCAATGCAGCAAAGATTAAATATTAATTAGCATTAGAGTTTCTGAACTATCTGAACTCGATTTCAGCCCCTTTAGATGGTGTAATTCCAAAATGGTGAAATTAAAAAGAATTCTTCGCAGAATTTATGCAGAGTTCTTTTGTTTTTCGTTGAGATTTATGCGTTTGGTGAACCTTTATAGTTTATTTTGGAATTTTTTAATATTTATAAAGGAGAAATTTATTTGGTTCTTATAAAAGTCATAAATTAGATGCTTAAACTGAATAAAATTCGCCACAACCCATTATAAAATCTGAACGAAAGAGTTACTGACTAAAGCAAACTCAAGCTTTCTAGACCAATAACTTCATCTGCAGGATTCTCTAGCCTGAGCCCGCTAATTCTAAAAAATGAGATTTCTTAGCGATTCTAAAGATATCGTTTCCACACAAAAAAAGTTTATGATAAAATGTCAGGTGTTTTGTATATTTGAACATGCAACCAATTCCCAATCATAGATTATGCGAACCTTTATCTCTAGAAAAGTGAATTCGGCCAGTTGCGGCGGATGACAAAAACTCGTCCAATCGTCGGGTAATGAGTGTAAAGCAAATTGAAGTTTATCTGACAGTGAGTGAATTAAGATGACCACTTTCCATGTCTTGACTTTTTCCCCTTCGCTAATTGGGCGTTGCTCTAATCAAAGCTTATCAAGATCAACACAATAAATAATCTTTGTCTCCACTTATTAGCTTAAAAAAACCATAATTAAAAAAAAAGATTAAATAAGGTAAAATGAAAAGGAAAAAAACTCAATAAAAACAAACAGCTGCGTGAGTGACAAAGTATCAGAAAAGGCTCTTGTTTCAATTTGCAGTCGAGGGAGGAAATTCTACGCGGGACTGAAGGACGGGAGAAACTTTTTTCGTTAGTGGACAATTAGAAATGACGAATGTGCGTGCACATCGTTACAAAATGGTGACAACGGATTCCAAGAGATAAAATAATTCTCAACGGGTGACACTACGAAAGAAGGCCAGAAATACAAATGAAACAACTTTTCAAGAAAGCAGCAGAAGTAGCACGCTTTTAAATTATAATAAATATTACTTGCCCCACCTTCTTCTCTTCCTTATTTACTCACATGTTAGCATAAATCAATTTAATTGCCAAAATTTTCTGGGCTAAATGATTTAAAAACTGCCAAAGTAAACTTAACGATTTTTCTTTTGAGGGACTTGAAACAACTTCGACGAATCCTATTAAATTGTCGTTTACTCCTATTACAAAACATAAATCATGAATGATTACAAAACTTGTTTTATAATTTCTCTGCATCTCAATGCAACTCAATTACCTACGACTTCTCTCCGAGGCATAGACAACGTAACAAACAGGCGAGAACGAAGATTCTTGAATAACTCAACAAACAGTGCATAATGCCCTGTGAACTATTAAAACTTTGTACAGCGATTTAAAGTGTGTTTAAATGTTTATGTGTGCAAATACTCTAGATTCACCTTGAAGAAAATACGTTGAGGAAAAATAATTGAAATAAAAATAGAAACCAGTCGAGAATGCGTGTTACTGCGTTGCCAGAACGATGCTAAAACGCAAAATTCTCTAAAGCCAGTTTACTAAAAAGCCGATTAACTTATCCTGAACTTAATTATATCTACGTAATTTCAGTTAACATGTGCCATTTCTGGTCTATCAAATGCCACTTCCTGTCTATTTAATTTTAACAAGTTAAATATATCGATTTATGAAGTCGGTCGTTCTATTGCCAATTTTTTCGAATTTTTTTATTTTGACTTCAGATTCGGATGGAGAATCAAAAAAAGTAAGTAAAGTTAGATTCGGGAACATGGCCAAAATGGCAGTCAAATATTGGTCAAAATTTTAGGTTAGTGATATTACTCACACACTCAACGCAGATTGAAAAGTTAGTACACACCAACAATAAATGATTAAAAAATGAGGTGGGCATGACAAAATTTATTGATCAACACAGTACAACTCTCAATAGGATATTGGGCCGCCATTTCTCGTGGCATGGAGTCGCACAAGTTGAAGTGGTCTAAACTCAGTTCATCCCATGCAGACTGAACTTTGGCTTGTAGCTCTTGCAGATCTTGTGTCAGGAGTGGAGTCTTAACAGAACGTCCCATATAGCATCCTATAGGTTTTCTATGGGTGCAATTTTTTTTTGGCGATCTGCGCATAACATATATATGTTGATCAATCAAATGGAATTTCACACAAGATCATCTAATGCCTATGCCTGTCAATGAATTGACAATTCCGCCATGATTTTGCATCAGATGGTCCGAAAATTATTGATCAGTGAACTATAAAAATTAAACTGTTAAAGCTGAAAGTTAAAGAGTCGTCATCCTTAAAAAAAAATCTCTTGTTAAAAGCAATTTTGACTTGGATTGTTTTGTGATTTCTTAATTTACCTCCTCTTCCTCAGTAAAAGGACGAAACATGGAAGTTCTATCAACATCTGAATATGGCAGGACACAGTACGTAACCGAAAGCATTCATTCCTTGTTCGATTTTAATGAACCCAAAAAAATTGCTTTAGGTGGAACCTGGAATTTCTGGTGAACTCAGCAGATCTGATTTTCAACTAGACCTTTCCTCAATAAATAAATATATATTAGTCGAGTTTTCATAAATGTAGGATCTATACAATTCTGTTGTGAACTGCATCTACAATTTCATGAGTTGAATGTAATTTCGAATGTTTATTCAATCATTCTTACTTTGAAGTTAATTGAAGGTTTCAACGTTTCTGGCTCCGGAACGCATATCAACTTCGATTTTGCAATTTCACCGATGAGATTACTGAGAAATTATATTTTAAAAAGAGATTTTTAGCATGATTACTGTCATGTTACCGTTTAAACAGTTCACTTGATAGATCTTCTGTTTTTAATTACTTTTAAAAAATTTTTCATTGAAATTGTTCCCTGTTGAGGATATTTTTCTACTTTCTTATTTCATCTGGATGCTTCAATATAAAAGATTATGTTAACCAACTTAAGGAAGAGGAAACTGAAATAGTGGAATGGTACAATCGCATGGGCCTCCCACTTTATCATGAAAAGAAAGAAAATGAAAAAAAAAATTGCAGAGGGGGAGGGGGTTATAAAACTTTATAACTCAAAATTGGCTCGGCAGAGGCAAGCAATTTATTTACAAAATTTATTTGTCTCTAAGAGAAGAGTCTGTACATGTCGAGTTTATTGACATTGATTCTCTGATATGAATGCCTCAGCCATTTCTTCATTTTTTTTTAGAAATAAAATTAATGTTCTCTAAAAGATACTTAACCAATTTGTTTAAACTCAGGGAGAGGTGCCAGAAACTGGACAACGATTAACAAACAAACAAACAAACGAGAAACCACTATGTAACAAAGATATTTTAATTCCACGAATAAATTTGTTTGCTAGCCAATTTAATTTGATGTGTTTGTTAACCCTTAAACGTTAACGTACCCTCTATTAGTGTATTAATTTCATTTGGTTTTGCTTTTTGCCGTTTCATATAAGTTAGTTGTACAAAATTGGTTACAGACGAGGAAAATAAATTGGGTGGGGAATCGAATATTCTTAGTGAGTATTCGACAAATAAATCTGAAAAAAATATTCTCCAAAACGCAGAATTGAGCCTGGCAATTTTGGGACAATATCTAAATTCATTAACAATCGGCAGCGTCACTCATCGCGTAATTTATGTCGACAAATTCATAACTAGTTTCATAATACACTCTTACGTAGGGGTTTCCCTTTTCTGTGTGAAAGCAATAAGCCAAGAAAATAAGCATGACAAGATACTTTCTGCCAATGGGAAACAAATTATTTTATTCACAATCAGATTTAGATCTCAATTTCAATACGTGCAAACTTCAATGAATTTAATTATTTCATTTTCGTGAGGAGGAGAAAAAAGACGAGAAGGGCAATGGGCGTAAGAAATATTAGCCATTTAAATCCTCCCTGGGACTGGCCAATGATAGTGTGGCACATCGTAACTCATTCTGTCATGGAAGGGAAAAGAGAAGGAAAAAAAAATTACACAGTCAAAGACACGAGTACCTGAATTGCAAATAATTACTTCGCTTCCATTTCAACATAAATTGTCTTTACAATCTTTTTTTTTTTTAATTCATTAATTCCCCCTTTCTCCTCCTCCCAATTATTTACAGGAAAAAAATATCAACAACAATTTAATCGTAAAGACAAGAATTTGTTAGTCTCGATGCTTAATTGAAAAGCCAAATTAAAAATAACATCGACGATTTCCTATCCTCATATCCAATTATATCGAACCAAAGTCACGAATCCAATTCAGCAGGGAATTACACTTGGATCAAAAGGACAATTCTCTTCGTTCCATGCATTAATTTTATTCCCATCATGGTTTTTTTATTGCCAGTTTTCGTTTTGTGTAATTGAACTCATCAAAGTGGACATCCTCGCATTTAATAGAGTCACGGCAAAAGTAATAACAAATTCGTGAAAAAAAAAGAGAAATAACCGAAGGAGACTAAAACTCCCTTCTGTTTTGCAAATCTCCTTTTTGATTTATTTTATGTGCCGCAACAAACCGGGTCCATTTCACGCATCCACCAAAAAGAACGGTTCACGAAAATTGACAAATTACAGGTGTCAAGAAAAAGGCACGACTTCGTCCCGAGTTGAGGAGGAACCGTTTTCCAATGCAACCGGCAATACATCTTTACGGGCTTGATAAAAGTGCTCTATATATACATACATGGTTTCCAAAACTAGAAAGATGGCTTAGCGGTGCATTTTTAGAGCGAATATTCAAATAAGAGAAAACAGTGACACCAGAGCCTTCCTTCATTCAACGGATCTCGCCTACGCGAGTCGATTTAAGTCACACAAAAGCCAAAACGAACAAAATTAGAGCCAGTCTCAGGGCGTACAGGATTTACTTTCAAAGCAAGTACAAAATAAATAAATTAGGTCTAATGACTTATAATGTGCAACGTAAATCTCGGAGGCGGCTTTAAGCTAACAAAAGAGGCGAGATCAAAAGCTGTGGGAGTGAGTTTGTGTTTGTCAAGCAGAAAAGGGAAATGTCACGAAAGTGGAATAAAACGACAGGGAGTCCTTGCAACATAAACTTTACGGCCGAGTCGTGCACCACCAAGCGGTGCATTACGAACAAGAGAGGTCCGTTTCGGCTGGAGTGTCGAAATAAAACTTGCAGCGAAGAGTACAAACCCCGAAAGCGACGAAGACTACCTTTAAAGGCCCCGGGACGAAAAAAAACTTAAGACAGTTGACGTAGATAGATACTTCGTCTGCTTAAGGCGCTACGTATTATATCTGGGGAAATAATATGGAGGATTGTTTCATGTCAAAACGTCATAGCACGGGTTTGAAATGCACGAGGCTCGTGAAATTTAACACGTGAGTTCGATAACAATCGAACTTTTCATTCCATTCTTCGTTTTCAAGTTTGCTGCCAAAATGTCTTCAAAAACTGAATAGCTTTCCGACGCTGGTCACTCTTATTCCAGAATAACAGAACAGAGTAAGGGAAAAGGCTTCATTATTTTCAAGAATGGTATAACAAGAGTAATACAGAATACAGTAACAGAATACAAATGGATCCAGTGGCGGCTCGTCCATAGGATGAAAATGAAAGTTACATTTTATTATCGCTGTCTTAATATTCTTATAAAGCATTATTTTCTTGTTTGTGATACAGTACCATTCGAAAGCAATTTTTATAACCATAGTTGTATTTTGCAATAGTCCGTGTGCTATGTGAGCTTGGGCTAGAATGGCTAAGATACCCAACATTGGGGCTGCATTCAATTCAGCCCGAACCTAATCACTCAATCCAATGATGGAATGAACTAGAAACAGCGCGAAGACCAGTGTTGATGCGCATCTGAAATATAGTTCCTAGAATTATTTATGTATTATGCAGTAAACGCACCTGTTTTAAAATATTTCACTTACTATTATTTATAGTTAACAATTTACAACAAAATAATCAGTTTTAATAGCCTATTCATATTTTTTATGGTAGTGGGGATAACGCGTGATTTACATGGATTTTGGGCTGCAGCCCCGTAGCCTACGAGAAAATCGCAGGCTACGTCGTAGCCCCAAATGACGTTGCTGAGGGTGTTGGTTTTTCAGTATTTTAAGTGACCAATCAAATCGCGGCTAATTATATTTAGTTGACCTAACAAAATTTTTCCTGTTTCGACCACGTGTCGTGGTTATCGAAGGTAAATAATGTACGGGTTTTTTTTCTATTTAATAATAGCTTTAATAGTATTTAAATTGCTATTTAATAATTCTTATTTAAAGAAATGTACGAAAAGATAAATTCTATTAAATATTTGTAAAATATAAAAGGTCACTATTTAACATAAGCTAACTTATTATTGTATTATTATTATTATTATTATTATTATTATTATTATTATTATTATTATATGAATTGCTGATGTAATTGGTTGTATTCTTTGTATTTTGAAAGAATTTTAAATAAAATTTTAAATAAATAAAAATATAAAAAAATTACAAAAAAATTTCTCCAAACTACAAACATCATTGATAACATGACTTGACTAACAACAAATACACTACCAATATAATTAACAATATTCTTGCCATCTAAAATATGCTGCGTATACAAATTTAAAAGAGCTCAACACTAGAATCCATTTTTCAACTCTAGGAACCATTGTAATTTTAAAATAAAAAATAAATTAAATAAAAATTATTATTAACTATAGTATAAACCAAAAACTATTTATTAATATAATAATAATTAATAATAAGTTAATAATATTTTTATATACATGTATATTATAAAATTAATTTATTATTATTAATTATTATTATATTGACATACAATTTTTAATTTATAATAAGGTTTGGTTAGTTTATATAGAATAATACAGCCCCTCCATTACAAATTCTTACGAGCCGCCACTAAATGGATCCAAACAATCAATGTTCTTCCCGAGAAAGGCGAACTAACAGCAGAAAACTGTGTGAACACTGTTTGGCAAGCGACAAACGGGAGACCGATCGCCTTGGATCTATTTATCGAGAGATGGCAAGATAAGGGCAATATTTTATGGGCATCAGGGTAGAATGACTCGAACTGACTGGATGCAAGGAGAGTTTTCCGAAAGGATTCATGATGGTTTCTGGATGTAGCTACAATGGACGTTTGATCATCAAAAAGGGGGGATATAAAGCAAAGATGAATGCTGCCTACTATTAGGAAAAAGTCTTGGAACACACATGTCGTAACCATATCCCGCGGTCACATGATCTTAGGACGAAGGACTTGTACATCCACCAGGACAAAGCATCCAGCCACACAGACCAATCGACTGTCCAGTACTAGAACAGGAAACTGGACTTAAGGTTATCCCATTCTCAGATATCCCGTTAAGTCACCCGATGTCTCTCCAATGGATTTTTATGAATTCGGTCACCTTAAAAGAGCTCTTCATGTAAGACGTCCGAGAAAACTTTCTAGATTATGGTAAGCCTGTCAAGAGTGGAACAGAATGAACCTCGCTGTTCTCCGTAGAAGCCTCTCACAATGGAAACTAAGATGAGCGTAACATAGAGGTGGTGGAAAAATGGGTCCCAGTAGACCTACAGTAAGTGTATTCTTAACACCATAAACATGAGCCTCCAGTTCAGATGAAATTAAGATTACAGATTAATCTATAGGAGTGTCGGTAGCTACTATTCTGCAACACCGAATGTCTTGTAATTGCATAAATCTTGTAAACCTCTTTGGTAAATCCTGCAATGATATGGATCTCCTTGGTAAACAAAATAGAATCGCCAATACTCTCGAGTTTGCGAATTTGTAGATTGCGAGCTACAAAATACAATAGACAATCAGGACCATTTATATTATTTCCTTCAGTTTACTATTTTCTTTTTTTTTTATTTTCTTTTTGTTGTATTCTAACTTATAGCAAATAAATAAATAAATAAATAAATAAATAAATAAAATCAATACTATACTTTGGGTCAGTTCATTATCTACTTTCTCAGTTGAGACTTCTCAACTGAGTATTCGGCAACAATACAGATATTGTTGTAACCAAGTGTTCCTCATCTTAACACCACAAGTCCATTGTTGCTAACGACTCAGTTGAGAAGACTTAATTGAGAAAGTAGGTAATGAACTGGCCCTTAATATTCATCCTAAGTTCATTCCCGCGAACAATTTTTATATTAACACAGTTTTGAAAAATAATGATGATAATAATCGAGTCATAACAACGTGAAACCACAGGGAATACACCCTGAAGGAGAATGCGATTGATGAGACTTGCCGAAGATGTCACGATGCATCGGAAACTATCGACAGTGTTTTTGTTAAGCCCTTACGGAACAAGCTACACTGAACGACTTAACAATAAAGGAGAAATTCTCGACGAAGACCTTTTAAACATAAATCTATAAGGGCTCGTGCTTACTCGCAATTTACGCGTCAAATGAGTATTAAATAAAAGAAATTAATTACGCGTTAAAAGACATTATTATTCGTATTTCTACCAATAATAAGCCCTGAATTATGACTTCTTATGATCATGTAACAATGTATGAATTTTCAGTGCACAGGCTTTCTTTCTAGGAGGTCTTGGACGTACTCGCCTCTGACGTCAGGCGCTAATTTTTAAATTAAATAACTACTAAAATAATAGTGATATTTGAAAACTTTTTGTGCAGAATTTATTTTTTCAATGTCCTCTATAATTTTAGGACATGTCAAATTTTGATGTCAGTTGCCCTTTAACTGTAGCAGCAACTATTGAGATTGTGGTTGCATGTAAAAATATAGAAATTAAAAAATTTTAAATTTGACTCGCAGTTTTCAGGCTTGACAATACATAATTTTTCGTCCTATTGCGAACCCTGTAATCTATTGAAGTTTTACTATATCGAGGCTTGACAATACATAATGAAGGAAGAAACACAACCGAAAAAAAAGTCGTGGGTGCAAACAATTGTGCCAGTTTTAGACAGTTCTATATTTTGTGAATTCACGAATAAGTTCCTGTAGATTCAAGTTTTAGAATCAAATTTCGCATTGGTCAACTGAATGCGAAATGACCTCAAACGAGCCGTCGCCCTCTAAACTCGATGGAAGAAGAGAAAATGCGCAGAAAAGGAACGAGAACAACAATTAGCGAAAACAACAAAATTTAATTAATTCTTCCTTCTATCATTTTTATCGCACCCGAAGACTCACTCTTGCGTGAATCCTTTTATACATGAATATATATATTTTGTCAGATGACACAATTACCAACAGTTTACGGCGCATTCCAAATTTACGGGCGGTTATGACTCCAAGGGATTAAGCCCACGACGAACTTAATAAAAAAAATCAAATGAAATGAATACATAAATAAATAAATAAGCGAATAAGGGCTCGTTTTAAAGTGTAGCGTCGTTTCCTCATCTGTTCCGCACCTGTTCTTGTTCCAGGTCTTCGGCGGTGGTGTCATCTTCCTCCCTTTTTCGGGCTCCAAGATGACCTAGATCGGCCCTCCTTATTCCAGCTTCTGACATCCAAGAAGTCGTTTGGCATTCCGTCGGCTTCTCCGCCCAAGATGTCCCAACTTTGAACCCGTCCTTCTTCACCAACCCTTTTTTTTACACCTGGAACCGTATCGAATCGATGGTTTTGCAGCGGTGGTGGCTGGTGCGAATGGCTGGTCGGCGGGTCATATATCACGCCGTCGGCTCCGGCCACGCCTTTATTTACAGCCCCCGTCAGAGAGCGGGGTCGCGAGGAAAAAAAATCGTCTTCACACAGGTGGCTTGACCTACCTCTTCTTCAGAGGAGTCACGAATTCCTCTACAAGAGAGTTCTGGTCCATTTTATCGGAAAAAGGCTTTCCAACTCCCTCCTCCGAAAAGACAGCTAAAAGTTAGAGCGGCGAAATAACGAAAACGAAGGGAAGATTAATTGGAGTTGAGCCGACCGTGTTACAGCCGAGAGAAGATTTCCTTTCGTGTCCTTTATCTCTCTACCTGGCGACGTCAAAGCCATTTCTATTCATAAAAATTCCGCGTTTGAAACCAGTCTTAAGAAAATCAAATTACTATTAATTTATGCTCATCCATTACGCAAGAAGAAAAAGAGAAAAAAAAAACGAATACTCTTCTCCACCATCGCCTCTTCTACTTTATTTGCTTCGCCTTAAGACATTGGCACAAAATATTTACGAAGTGTTCATTTTCAGACGGCATTTCCTGCACTATGAAGATTTTAACCCTTTTACGCCAGAAATAACTTTTTTCTTAAATTTACTTAAAAACTTATATATCCATGTTCAATTATGTTTAAATGACTGATAAAAAAACAATGCTAGGCGCTTTCGAGAGCAAAAATGATGCGACCCGATCTTTGATGAAAAAAAATTGCAATTTTTTAAGCATTTTTCCCCTTTATTTCTTACAAGTTATTTTGAATATATACTAATATGTTACAACTAGTAATAAAAATAAAATAAAAATAAATATTTCGTGTAAATTAGAACAAAACAGTCAATGCAAAGTGCTACTTTACATATTGTGCGATGCATTGTGGAGAAGTTAGGGAAATCAAATTGCCTTTTTATATTAAATCAAAAAGGGAGGGAACCTCTAATCCTAAATATCCTTGTGGATTAGAGGTTCCCTCCCTGTTTGGTTGTTCCATTACACATTTTTTGCTTAATTTTTGTTTTATATTAAATGACTATGCCATCTAATCGTATATAATCAGATAGTCCAGCTGAATTTCTATAAAATTTTGAAGGTGAAGGACGACCAGATTCTGAAGGCATGTTTATAGCTGTTTGCAATAGATTTGAATATCAAATAACTTTAGTCAGATTGATTCCTTTTTGCTGTCTTAATAGATCGCTTACTTCTAATCTCAAATACTTCTCAAATCAGGAGATGTTTCCGAACATTGCTTGCAACTACAGGGTGTTGCAAAAATATACAAGACAGTACTGCTGGGTAACTATCCTCTCACTTCAGGGGCCGCTTCATAAAATGATAATTGGCAAATTTTATTTTGTTAACCCATTTATGCCGAAACTGGTAAAAACGGAAATTGAGACTTCATATCTTAAATTTCTATTCTGTAGCATGGAAAGACATAAAACAATAATTTACAAAGACATAAAAAAATTACAAGAATATAATTAAAACGGGACTTAAAACTAATAAAATTTAAAAGATTACTAATAAATAACAAAGCTTCTAACAGTCCAAGTATCTTAAGTCCACTGTCCTGGGATGCCGGCCAGGTGGCCGAGAGGGCTAGGGCGTAGGCTTTCTAGTTCTCGAGCCCACCTGGTCGTGAGTTCGAATCCCGCCGTGGGCATGGATGCTTGTGTTCGTCCCGGGCTGAGTACAGATATAACTTGTGTAAAAGGCGCAAAATGACCTTAGTAGTCGACGCCAAAAATTCTAATAAAACCAACCAAACCACTGTCCTGGCAATTTTCACACCTCGTAGAAAAGGACTTCATCGTTGACTCGGCACTTGTTTAAAAGATGACAGACAATATGAAATGATGACGATGAAAAATTTTGAATTTTGAAGGTCTTGAAGAATATAAATTAAAGGTCTTTAAAAATTAAACATGCTCCATGATAAAATAAAAATTAAAAATTAATTTTATTTTTTACTTTTTACTTTTAATTCACTTAACAAGAAAACTAAGTAGTGACGTCAGTTCCTGGCCCGTTGCCTAGCGATTCCAAACTTAGATTTTATTTAAAATTATATGCTGTCGTCCATAGATGGAATTTTTTTATGTCTTTGTAAATTATTTTATGTCGTTACATGCTAGACAATATAAATTTAAGATATGAAATCTCAATTTCCATTTTTACCAATTTCGGCGTAAACGGGTTGACAAAATAAAATTTGCCAATTATCATTTTATGAAGCGGCTCCTGAAGCGAGAGGATAGGCTACCCAGCAGTACTGTCCTGTATATTTTTGCAACACCCTGCACATTATAATGGGAAAAATAATATTATATTTATTAAATATAATATGGCGAAAATGCTTTCAATACTTGTGGAGTAATTCTGAAATCTTTATCTTCTTTCTGAAAATCATATGATTCTTAATGATTCTTCTACAATTAGATTTATAATTTCTTGACTTAAAAAAATTGCCAAATATGTGGACAGGAGTGTCTTTTGTTTAATAGGAATAATCAGATTTTGGGAAAATACAAGCAATGTCTGGAGGATTCTCTCTTTTTCCCCCCCCCCCTCCAAGAATAGATTTTGCCTTTCTGATATTTTTTTTAATATTTTTTCCCTTTCATCGTATTTGACATCAAAAAACTGCTAAATTCTTCTTTAAATTTTCATTTGACAATACTAATTCAGCTTCCGACCATTCAAATTACCAATCAATCCGCCCTCATCTTCACTGCAGAATCTTCATCAGAATTTTTATTAGCTTCATGTAGTTCAATAAAAAAATTTTCAACTGCTGAATCATCATTCGCTTCCATTATATCATTAGCTTCTTGTAAAATCAAATCTCTATATAAAAAATAAAATAATACTGAGATATTGTATTTATGCGCCTAGCATGATCTTAGGAACCCACAATTTTGTTACAGCAGATTGTCATCAAATTTTTAAAGCATTATCAATAAAACAATACATTTCTATAATGTATATGGTATTTTCAAATCAAAAATTTGATAAAATTAAATCTACTTACTTCAAACGTATATTTGCTACGCCTTCAACATTGCAAAAACTACTGATACTTGATACAAAACATTGAAACACTCGAAAAAATTCGAGTAATGATTCTCAAAACAAAACAATGCTTATATAAAGAAGCAATCCTAAAAGGACAAATAATTTTTAAAGAATACTATGACATGACCGACTTTGTTTATGCAAGTGTAAAGTGTGATCATATGATCACGCCCGCCGTTAAATAAATTCTCACTCCTCTGTGATGAACCTCTCCGAAAGGAAACAATAATCCAATCTGCTTATCGATGACGAATATTGATAAAAATATAAATCAATTTATATAATCTTTATAGAGATATTAATTTTAGAGGGACCATTATCGTGATCCATTTTCCTCTTTTAAGGAAAACAACTTTTCAATCACTCAGCTCAGTTTATCCAAGACAATATATGTAATCTTTTTTTCGCCGCCTCAAATTACAAACAATCGCCATTTTTATAACACCTTTTTAATATTCATCCGACACTCGCTCCTTAACTATAGGATATCGTTTGCCAACAACCCCTCGTCCACCGCCGTTTATTGCTTCTTTTGCGTTTTTTCCCAAGGCACCAATAGAGGAAGAGGAGAAATCGTTTTAGAACTTTCGTGATGGGCGAGAGAAAGGAAAGGAAAAATTAAATGTTTATTGCCCATAAAAAAGTGATGGTTACATGCAAAAGTCAAGATTTTGAAACTTCCAAGGAAACATAAAGGAACGGCTTAAAAAGGTAAAAACAAATAATGTCAAATATATTTAACGCATTTGCCTAAAACCTTCCTGTTAAAGAGCACTTATCGGTGAATGGCAGAATTCAAAATTAGCATTTAAATTAAGAAAGAAAAAGCAAACAAACAAACAAGGAACCAGAAATTAACACTTTATTGCTAAACGATAATGCACAGTCAGATTGTCAAGTTAATACATTTTTGGATTAACTAAGGAACACGCATTCTAATGGATGAGCTTCCGAAAATTGTAAAGGGATCGGAGTAAAGGTTTCTTTATACAAGAATGTTAATTTTAAACCGAGCACAGATATTCTTGTCAATTACAATTTCCATTTATGCCAAATACAATCATGGAGGAGAAGGGGAGAAGGCGTGACTATTTACCAAATAATCACAAAGTCAAAATAAAGCGAAATTTGAGTTTAGCAGTTTAAAAGCCAACAAGAGAAAATAGGATGCATTGTATAATAGGTGGATGAAACCAGAATGCTTCAAAAGCCATCCACACTCTTCATTTGCAAAATCTGAATGCCAAAGTCCATCAATGCGATGTATACTGTAAGGGCTCGAATTGAACGGTATCTCATCGAACTTTGCGGTGCAATTTCTGACTAATTTTACACAACTCAGATTTTGTTGCTATAAAAAATACAGAAAGATTCAAAATGCTGTATTTATTTTTAAAATAAACATATTCAGGTATGGTAAAGTACAAAATATTCGTCATAGCTTCAAATTTTGAAATGGTGATTTACAGGGTTTCAATATGGCCAATACTTTAAACCATTCATTGGGAGAAAGAGAATTTCGTTAATTTATAAATCAAGCTTGAATTTAGACCCGGGGTAACAAGAACTATACACTAACTTTGTTGTGTTTGAGCATCGAGAGTTATTTTCACCGCACTTCTTAATACAAAGTTCTTAAACTTCTGTAAGCATAATTTGTTTGTCTTTGTCTAGATTAGCAATAAATGATAAAGAGTTTATTACCGTCAGGGAAAGGGTAACTTGCAAAAGATAACAGGGACAATTAGTAAATACTCAGAGAATTTAATTAAAAGATTAAGTGCTACTATGTATAACCACGGAATATTGATTTTTGTGAATTTAATTTTACGGGCCTCGTTCTCGAGTAACCCATTTTACCTCTAGAAAATAAAAGTATGTGTAATCCAGAGATTATAATTTTAGACGGGATTTTTTTTTTTTTTTTAAACAAAGAATCCCTGGTATTTCCTGAAGCCACTGTTGGCTTATATTGGAAAGTCGAGTTTCAAATATATTATTTAAAAATGAATATACAAAATTTGAAAAATCGTAAAAACTTTTTTCGCAGGATAAAATAAAACTTATTCCGATTATAGCAAAAGTAATAATAAGCAAAGGTTCATTTCTCTACTTCAAAATTTTTTTCAATCTATATAATTTATATGTAATCTTTCCAAATCAATATACTTTTCTTGATTAGATTGTATGAGGTCAGGTTTAATATCCATTTTGGAATTTTGTTTAAAATTTTTGGAATATAGTTTTGTCGTTCTCTTAATCCATAGGAATTTTAAAATATTCATGATTGCTAACGCTATACAGCAAATGATTTTTTATTAACGAATTTTTTTGAAAAAATATTTTGTATTATAACTGTATAATCAAATAGATCGTCTATTTTTAAAATTTTAAGTTGTTTAAGTTGTTGCTTGTAGTTTAGTTTGTTTAGTTCTGAATCGAATGTTATTGATTTTATTAGTGTTTTTTGAAGTGACTGAATTTTTTTTAAATGCCGTAGAAAATTTATAGAGTGTAATTCCATATCTTATTTTGGATTCAAACAGTGCACTATAAATTATTTTTCTCATTTTGATGGGACAATATTGTCTAATGTAGTACATTAAGTATATTGTTTTACGTAATTTAGATTTTAATTCTTCTATATGTTTTTGCCAATTTAATTTGTTATCAAAAATTAAGCCTAAATATTTCTTATATTGCACCTCTTGCAACTTTTGGCATTTACATTTAATGTTATTTGATATCACTGTTTCTATTTTGTTGTGACAATTTTCTTTACTTGGATTCTAATACAATAGCACCAGCATAATATGATATTGACCGTACGAAAATAACGTATTAAGCGGGAAGATCTAAAATATGCAAAACACACATTACTCTTTTGTATTTTGTATTATTCTATGCTCTAGAATCATTATAATACATATTACAAATTGAACGTTCTTTCTAGTTTTGATCCCAGGAATCATCCCACGACTCTTTAAAAAAAGAAAAAAAAAATCAAAATCTGACCATGTCTCCCATCTATTTTCTACAGTAAATATATAACCTATCACCCACCTTTACTCATTACACTTAGCACTTTTCATCCACAAAATTCTAAAAAAAAATGTTAATCTCTCTCCCTTTTAACTTTTATAAACCGACAACTTCCCTCTCATATAATTTACATAGCCGGATATAAATTATGGGATACTCTTTCTTACCGGACCTGGACGAATAACGCTTGTACTCGACATATTTCTTCTTCTTTAATAAATAAATAAATAAACTGAACTTTTGTTACAATGTTTAGATACACACTGAATAAAATTAATAACAGTGTTACAGACGTTTTTAATTCTTTTCTGTTGAGTAAGGGAATTTAAAAGCGGTCCTAAACGAGGCATCACTCTAGTATAAGAGGGAGGAAATCAAATAAACAAAGAAACAAAAACATCATCCCTTTATGATACATCATTATCATATCCACTCTTCATATTTAGTCAAGCCGTAATTCGGAGAAATTGAATAAAATTCACAGCGCAATTTACCACATATATATTAAAAAAAAAAAGCGACCGGAATGGATTTAGCACACTTTTACTTGACAGCAGCCAGTCAAACCCGAAACTTCAACTCGATAACGAGGTTTAATTCGAAGAAAATATTAAGTACAAAGTAGAGAGGCTGTAGATCAAACATTTTTCCTGTCTATTATATTGTAGATATTTTTTTCCTCCTCTGGTCTCTTAGTTCTCCTTCACTTTAACGCAGAGTAGAGAGAGAGGGCAGAGAGAACGCGTGCTGTGCATTTTTCGGTGGGTGGACGAAGAATAAATGATAATCCCGGCGAAGCAACAACTACTCATCCTCTGACTAACCGTATAAATCAACCAACACGAATACAAACGCCACCTGAAATCCACAATGACAGCCAGCAAGTTCATCTAGGAAATCATTCTGGCAGTGGAGATTAATTCTTATAAAATAAAACATTTTTTCTTTTAGAATTTTTAAATAAATATTAAACCGTAACAGAGATCAGAATCACAATGAGCCGCTCCTCGTTCGTTTATTCATCATTAGCGGAACGGCCTCAATGAATAAAATGAAACATTTGAATGAAAGCCATTCCATCCCCTCCGCAAATTTCATGAAGAAGAGAGGGAAAAAAAATCAAAAAAAAACTGCAAAACATTAAAACAAATGTGTATTGCATATTTCCTTAAAGGGTCAAACACGTTTCATTTTCTCTCTCAAAGACTGCTTCCTCGCCTAAACCTCTGACCTTTCGTGGAACAAGCTATTATATAAATCTAACTACTTCATGACATGGCGATGTGTTGTGGAATTGCAAACATATAATTTAGCAAATATAGATATCGAAAGCAAATACTGGATCTCCAAGCATTAGAAATATGTTTAAGTACCGCCTCAATGCCCTTTAAATAAGCTTCAGGCATATAAGCCTTTATTAATGGAATTCGTTTCGAATAAGCAAAAAGCAAGGAAAATTTTTATGGTATGATCTATTACACTGCGGTAGAAAGATTACCAAGTCGTCATGGTGTCTGTCGGTGAAATGGTGTAGATAAGAGTCTATGCTAATCGTCCATCTCTCTTATTTCTGGTTCTCGTTCTATATTGACTATCAAAATCGCGATCCGCGACACCACTTATTTGTGCAGCCCGAAGCAGACTGAAAATGTGCATCGCAATTAATTTATAGTATCGTGATTTAACTTTTTAAGCTCTTTACTGAATTTCTATAATTACGAACGTTTCTTTTAAGTTGCGGGACATAACAGAATATGCGTCTTTCTTCGCTGATTACGAACATCGCACTCAAATTTCTGTGAGACCAATAGTTCCCAGATATCGACCAAAAATAGAATTTCCGAAATAGGTTACATCTTGAAAGTGGTGAGTTAGAACAAAATGGAACCAAAACAGTTTAATACTACACATAAAATCAATAATTTTTTGCATTAACCAGTGGTCAATATTCCGACGGATACTATCGAAAAGTCATGATTATCGATAATCGATATTCAATATGTCCATATATGACAGCCGGTACCGATGCATATAGTAGATTCAATCTTAAGTAAAGACTTTGAAAAAATTGGACCAATTTTTACGGAGATATATGCGATATTCACTCATCCAACTATATATAAAGGAGAACATGTGGGTTCGTCACGGAAACAGTTTTGCATTGTTGTTGCACGTTTAAGCATTGTTGGTGCTCACTTAAAGCACACGCCGGAACTGAAAAGCCACCTGACTATTGTTGTCTGAGCAACAATTTTTATCATCATTCAATCACAAAACTATGAATAAAGGAGAAAATGTGAGTTCATCAAACGAAACAATTTGAATGAATTTAATTTGATAAAACTAATTACCGCGCAAACTGCGCGTGGGTCCCGTTCATTGTTTAATAATATAAATCCCAGTGCAATGAGGTAGAATTGATCAACTCAACAAATGAGAGCCGTATTGCAACAGTTGTATACATATCTCATAGTCAAATACTACTTGCATGTGGTTTGACTATTTAGACTGATAGATCTGAAAATTTTTTAAATTTATATAATTCCTACATAAATAGTCTGCCTGTATGATTTCAAGTTTTATTCTCACGCACCTCACTATCTTATACACAATTCACAAAAATGTACTTCTACATCTCACTCATATATACGTAATTGCTATCGAATATAAATATTGTTTCACATTTAAATTAATCAAAACCTTTTAAGTTCGGTTTGGTAGTGACAGCTTGCTCATCCTCAGCTGATCTTTTAATTTGCGACCCATAACAGTCTTTAAAGACGGTGTTGCAGCCGTCACTTCAATTTAACATCACCGCTGTAGAGTATCGATTCATAGGGATACAAACACTGCAACAGAATGTATTATCATCCTGGCCGAGAGAATGAGATAAAAGCAAGACACTAACTATCAATCCATTAATTATAGAATCGCCAATCCGAGAATATGTGCTACGGAATTAAGTAGGCTCGGAGGAGAAAATAGGGGTCATTCGCATATCCTCAAAGGAGAAAGTCACATGGCATAATGTCTGGAACTGGGAGAGGGGTTAGTGATGGGAGTTAACGTTAACGTTCAGAAATCGGCAAACCCCAGGGTGCCAGTTTGGCATTCATTTGAAACCAGAGAACCACCTCTTCAGGAATACTACCCATTAAAGAATAACAGAAGTAACAAAAAATACCTACATGCCAGCATTCCTGCTTCCCTAGTCGAGATTTCGATTGCATGAGACATTCCATTATAATAAGACATGACATCACCCATGTTTGACATATTCCATAGACTCAACATAATATAGAAAAAAACAGAAACACAATATCTATTTATTCATTACAGACAACGCTTTAATTGCAAGAGACAGATGCATCCTTTTGAGGTAAACCGGCGGATGTAATTCTTTAGCGGAATACATAAGAAATCAAAACACAAATTCCCATTTAAAAATAAAAATAACGCTCAACATGCAAACTATTCGTTAGCGATACATGTCTACGCCATTATCTCTAATTCAACCGCATCACGAAATACGCACAGACCGCCTAGGCTATTTGTTCTTCCGAAACGGAGTGATTTCCTTTAAACGATACCGCACACTCTGTTTGCATTACCCAGTTCTTCATCATCATTAAAGTGAAAGCACACAAAAGACGACAACTGAGGAAGAGAGAGAAAAATGAAAAGATACAGCAAAAAAAAAAGAAAGGGGAGGGAGAAACGGACGATGCATAATTTCTCCAACCGGTGAAACACATACATAGGCATACGGAGGCCCCTTTTAACAAGAGCGACAGCCATTCATCACCTGCCCTGTCAGGTTGAACAATCTCTCCTCCGCCATCGCCTAATTGCGTAACGCTGGCTCTCTCTCTCTCTCTCTCTCTCTCTCTCTCTATGTCTTTTAGAAGTTTCTTCTCTTCCTTGCCCCCTACTTGAATACTCGTCCGAACATTTTGCGAAATCATCCAACAAGAAAAGGAGACTCGGTTACCTCAGAGCAACGAGTTGAAATACTTTTCATTTCGCGTTTCTCCCCACAATCTTTTTTGTTTCCTATGACTTGATGCTATTTTACAGTGAACGACAAGCCAGTCAACTACGAAAAGAGCATGTCAAAGTTGACAGTACCTTTCATCACAAAATTCTTCCCAAAAGGCACCTTCCTCCTACAGATTGTTCATTGGATTCACTCACTACAGAGATCAATTAGTTCTTCCGTTGAGGATACCAATGTTCAAAGTTAATACTTGAGGATGAAATCAACGTGCAATCCTCGTCCCTTGCTTAAAAAT
Source organism: Rhysida immarginata (assembly GCA_023313115.1). Classification (NCBI taxonomy): domain Eukaryota; kingdom Metazoa; phylum Arthropoda; class Chilopoda; order Scolopendromorpha; family Scolopendridae; genus Rhysida; species Rhysida immarginata. Next base: position 815,654 of record JAHWFO010059370.1, read on the forward strand.
CCTAAATCTTGTGGTCTACTCTTTCCGTTCCTAATGGGCAATAAATCAAAAAAGCAAACTCGTTCGTTAAGAACATAATAACAAAATCTATTATGTCGGCCGACAACAGAGCGATAGCGGATTTCTAACCATAGCTTTGTTGTCCTGTTCGACAATAACGCGATTACGATTTCTGTCGAAGTAAGTTACATCGACAGGAATCGCTACCACTCTCTTGTTCTATGGCTCAGAAAAATAGGGATCGTTTGCAGTAAAACTCAAACTGAGCAGTGCACTTTTGCTTCAGAGCAACATAACAGGCGATATGCTGTTCTGCATAAACTAATCTAACGGCTATTATATAACGGAACGGAGCAACATTATACAGGGTGCGCATAAATTATTGGTACCATAAGAAACGTTCTTAACGCTATATCTAGAAAAGCTATCTCTACGCGGTTGGTAACAATCAAAACAAGCAAAGTTTTTAGACCAGTCATAATCATATCACCACGAATCAGTCCACCTCTATACGATATTCAATCTCTCTCCAAGTATTATTGTTACTCGAACTAGACTCCACGTAGCAATGAGGAATAGCCGCGAGAGGGAAGTGGAGGGCTAACAGTTTAAAGCCAGTATAGCCGACTTACGCACTAAAATATTACTTGTCCGCCTACAAGGGCTGTAACCTTACTTTCCGGACACGCCTCGAATTTGTGCTGTTACTGTTTTCTCAACGAAGAAGACCGGTCCTATCACCTCTCTATGCGATAGTGCGCAGCATACGTTCACTTTCTCGCTATCTTGCCTATGTTCGCGTGTAATACGTGGCTTTTGCGATTCCTATATTCTGCAATTGTGTCTATTAATTTTTCCAGATACGCAGAATGTTGCCTCGTCACTAAAAACAATCTTGGAAAGGAAAGCATTGTCAATATCGATTCTGTCAAGCACTGCGATTGCAAAATCAAAACTTGCAAAATCAACACCCTGCAATCAGAATATTAAAATATTAACATTTGATGAAATGTGAGCATTTTTACTAAATAATGTTTATCTGCGCATGCGCAAGCGTTACCAAATTGTGTTTTGCATAATTTATTAGCCAAATGTATAGAAGCCAAGCAAATATCGTGAAAATTCAGAAAGATAACGCCGATAGACTGAGTTGAATTTCAGTTGCTTTCAAAATTAAACAAAATCATAAAGGGCTTTGTCCAAAATTTTATTTTTGGACCGGACACCGGTATAAACTTCTCCTTTAGCTGATATGAACTCAATATGAGGTCAATATACCTTCTTATGAAAGTAGCTCTATACATTTGGCTAATAAATTATGCAAAAAAAACACAACATTTTGGTAACGCTTACGCATGCGCAGATAAACATTATTTAGAAAAAATGCCCATATTTCATCAAATACTTAATATTTTAATATTCTGATTGCAGGGTGTTGTCTCTACTGTAGTTTGTCAAGTTTCCTGAAAATGGACTGCATTGGCTTGAAAACCCTGCATGGTATAAGCAAAAACTTACAAAAAAAAAAATTCTATTTTTTTAAAAAATGTTTATAGCTCCATGAATATACGAGTTATTCTCAAACAAATGAACACAGATAAATAAAAGAAGCCTCATAATCATATGCTACAGCTACAGCGCATTTCAAGCGTTATTTTTTACAAGGTGATTCCAAACATTATTTTTTTTGGTTCACTTTGTTGCTGGTCCTATTTGCCTTCGGAGAAAACCTTCGCTGAAATATACGAGGTGCAACATCCTCTTTACAACCCTGAAATTTCAAGTATTTTTCTAGATATTCGACAAAACGTCTAAAATCTAAAGTGTCACAAAACGGAGTCCGATTACTTTTGGCTAGATAGTGTATTGTTTTCCGCTCGAGAGTCACGTTAATGGAAACGGCTAAAACTGTGAGAGTTTCTGTTTTCATTGTTGCAAACGGCGTAGAGATAGCTTTTCTAGTGATGAACATTTTTTTTATGGTGTCGTAATTTATTTCCATCCTGTACGAGACAGGTAAAAAGCCTGATGGACCAAAGAGGTCATCCACAGATAATATATAGCAAAAGAGAGGAGGGCCGTATATAGGACTCAAGAGCCATATATAGGGCTCTAAATGGCGAATTTACAAAAATGTGCCAAAAGTGGCAACGGTGCCACTAACCTGACGCTTTATAATGTCACTGATAACATTAATAACGGGTCTTTTTTAAAACAAAGTTCATTTAAAGTTCTCTCCTTGTCGGGATAACTTTTTGTTGTATTCGAGTTTCTAAACATTTGTAAATTACAATTTTCTTCGGGTCCTTTTTCATTTTTATGATGTCCATAATTTGGACCATAAGGCCAATACGAGGTTTGCACTTCATCAGATGGTCGCGAACGCCGATTTAGGGACCTTTTTTTTCGTGTTGTCGAAAAGTACAGTAACTTTACAGGCACCCTGAGCATATACGGTTTATGATGAAAAATGAGGGAGAATATGAAAGCAACCGGAATTTATGTTTTATAAATTAATATTAAATATACAGAGCGAACCAAATTGTATTTTACGAAACATTATTTATTGCCTCATTTTTCAACATGATCGTCGCATTTATATATGCATTGGTACCCGTATCATAGAATTCTGCTGAACATGCTGAACATTCGAACACATGTAAAACCATTTTTCTAATTGAAAAATAAAATAAATGCGAGGAAACTGTTTGGTATATGACATGAGATGCTCCATTACAAGTCCACAGTTTCTATAAACGCTAATAGAAAAAAGAAAATGCTTGAGAAAAAGAAAAGTCAGTGCACTTTGAGAATGCGTAAATCTTGTAATGAATGATGATCATCGAATCATAGAGAGGCCTGAACATATACAAAAGGTGGTGGCACTTGTCCTTTTAATTACGCTCGGCGTGGTGGTGATGGTGGAGTCGAAAAGTGTTTGTGGCGAGTCACTTCCTAAATGAGACCGCCTTCGCCCTGAATTAGACTCGATTACCAGAGCACGATTTTTAATTAGTTTCCCGTCTCATTACTTCTCCAAATTGGAAAAAAATATAATCAAAAATTTAATTCTATAATGAAGTGATTAAATTTACGAGAACTCCAGATGACAAAAAAAATTATCTATAACTATATATATAAATATGTCGAGTCGTGTTAAACGGGGAGAAGGAAATGCAAGATGAATTTATGTTGCTCCTCCGACGGGAGATAACATATTTTCACTCTAATGTGCGTCTTTCTTTCTCTTTCTCTTGTAGTTGTTGTTGCTGTTTCCTAAGGAGGCAATTTCGGTTCAGCAACGAGCAGAGGGCGTAAAGGGTGAATTCGCAGTCTCGAAAAAATATACAAAAGAATAAGCCCAGTCACGAAACACGAGATAATGATAATCTTGCTCGTGGTGATAAGCCATATGCTGTTCCCTCGCACATTGAATGAGAATAGAAAACTTAACGGTTACAAAAAGGTAAAAGGGAGGGGGGGCGGAGAACTATGGGAAAAAAGAGCAGAGACTGGCAAAGATATTTCAAGTAATTTTATTCCTCTCCCAGGTAAACAAACAATTCCGTGAACCGAGTAAATCAAAAATTCATCCAACACATTTCCCCTTATCTTCGTATTATTTCCCTCTCTTTATATAGAAACAAATCACAAACGATTCTTTCTGGGGGAAAGGATATGAAGACTTCTTAAAACTGGGAGATTCTATGATTTCTTCTTTTAATGACCATATTGCAAACGAGTAAGGTCGAAACGAAAGAGAAAATGTTAAAGATAGTTGAGATTCTATTTCAACTTTTGCGAAAGTGGGTTCAATTCCGGATGAAAACTATTAGTATTTTTGACAATAGACTGACAATATACTCGCTTTGAGGAGGGATAATAATTTTTCGACGACGAACAGTGTGCAATCGACTATATTGGAAAAAATTAAATTTTCGATTGAGTTTATCGAGTAAAAGTTATTATTATTTACTTGTAAGTTCATCAACTTTCTGATGGTTTGGATAGGAGAAGTTCTCGATCTGTGATCTTATATTATACGGCTCTGACCATATTCAAATTAAATTTCTGTAGCTACTTAAACCTTAAAAAAAACTGCTGCACAAACTAGCGCTTTTAAAGAATTTTTCATTTTTTTACAGAAAGGTGCCACAAATTACTCGTAGGCCATTATTTGACATACGGGAAGAAAATTTAAAAACACACAAGATCTGAAGCCACGTTAAAGTTTGCTATACCTGAAATTGGTGACACATTGTCTTCGGAGACACAAATCATAAACGTCACTGCATATATTAAACGTTTTTTGCCAAAAAATTGAAGAGAGACCGAACAAAGTTTCAAACTACAGCAAGAGGTTCCATAACAAATATTCGTCGTGTTTCGAGAAAACCTAACTCTCTCTGGTTGACGACGAAAAATAAACATCGGAGGAAGAATTGCTCACAAAAAAACTTCCCGATTAGACAGGAATGTAGATTTGCTTCATCACTTCAGATCCTTTAATGTCAAGCTTAGGCGCAAAACTTGAAAGAGTACGCAGGAAAATGAATGCTGAAATGATCGAGTTATTGGAAAATGAAGGAAATACAACCACAAAAGCAATACATAATTATTCAGAATCTTTAGAGCAGTCTTCGGATGAGTGCTCTATCAGCAATACAGACTGTTTTATTCTTTTTTGTTTTATTCATGAACAATTTACCATTTTTATTTTTTGCTATTTTTTTTTTAGAATTTCTAATATTTAGTATGGTATATTTATTTTTTCTAAAAATGATCTCGTGACAAGTCACATAAATGCAGCACATATAATTGATGTATATCGTAATAATTATGAACTAATTTAAAGATTTATATTTTATAAAATTTATTGTAATAAATGACATATTTGTAATAACCTATATTTATTATTGTATTAAAAAGCAAACCCACAGAACTAACGGAAATGAATTCAAGGCTGAATTATTATTATTTTTTCTACTTAGATGGCCAAAATTACACATGTGCGACGGCAGGTTCAAAAATAACCGCAAAGGCAATTCCTTTATTTTCGCGATTCCGGATGGTCGCCGATGACGGGTTCGTTAAACCCAACAAACCATTTTATTTACTACTTTCTAAATATTAAAAATACATTAACTTATTATTCTTAGAGATTTATTTATTGTTTAAACGAAATCATCCTGGCCAAATGTCTAGGAAGAAACCTCACATTTAGCGAGACCTCATCACCTTAACTCATTAAGCGAATCTTTTATTTTGGGGCATCAACCAACCGCTTTTGGGCATAAAACGCAAAACTAACTTTTCTTCCCTCAACTGTTTATCTCCTCATAAATCAAAACAAGTGAAATGTAAAATTCATTTTGACCAGTGTTTTTTTTTCTTTAATTTTAAGCTAATTTGGCCATCCGTTTCGTGTAAACATCGTATGTTAAACGACGGTTAGCAACGCATTTAATGACAAGCCAAAACACTCGTGACTCTTTACTTTGAATTCGGTCAAATCGAATTCCTGCGGCCGAGTCCAATTAGCTTGACTTCCACGTAAACGGTGAATAAAATGCGTTCAAAAGATGTTCAAAGTGAATGAAGACGTTGACGAGTTTTTAAGCAAGTATTTAAACTGGATTTTCCATTTCCTTGTTTGGGCCCTTTTCCCTCCCATGCTACTTTTCAATGTTCGCTTCCATCAACAAATATGCACGTGAAATGACAACATTCAGCCCAAGTAATAGAAAAATATGAACTTCTGCCATAAAAACTGTAAGATAATCAGTTCACCGGGAGGCTCTTTCCATTTTTATTCATTCTGCAATAGGAGGAAACAATTTACTTCTTCCAAAGTCAAAATTCATCTAATCCTTTAAAAAACTGAACAGTTTGACTTCACAAAATGATAATCACAATTAACAAGAGAATAAGCAACAGCACATAAATTTCGAATTAATTAATGGCAATTAATCCTCCAACGGAACTGTTCACCAATGATAAATAAAAAATAAATAAATAAAACCACAAAAATTAAACAGAGCTTCTCCGTGTATGAAAAAAAATATTATAATTAAGAAAAAAAAAAAAACCCAAAAAAACAAAAAAAAAACTCTACAAATTCAAAAGAATTAGCCATCATTAAAGCCCTATTAAAATGGATAATAGGTCATTTTCCTTGGAAAAAAATATTTTTATAACATTTTTAAAAGTAGTATACTTTTTTCAAATTTTTAATTCTTGTAATTCCCACCAAATTATTATTTATCACCTGTGCCATGGCGAGCCTATAATTTCAAATCAAGTTCTGTTCACGACTACAAGGCGACCGACACACGACGGCGAAAACAAGTTATTGGATACATGGAAAAGAAAAAACAGAAAAGAAGAGAAACCACCCAATGATAATTATTTTTACGAGTATTACGGCGAATGAGCTAGACAAAGATAGAGGGAATGAAAATAAATTATTTGCCCAAATTTACCATCTCATAAAACAAATAAGCCTCCAAGAGTGAAGTGGTAATGTAGCGAAGAATTTAGCGTCTAATAAGAGATGTTACGTATTCATTAAAATAAAATTCGTCAGTCCTCAATTCGCAAAATTTGCCGAACATAATTACGAGAGAGTCATATCCTTAATTTTCTCTAGAAAAAGTGACAGACTTTCAGGGAGGAGTAGCTTAACAAAACTTCAACTTCTGAAGATCATTAACGAATTCGGAGATTAGATCAAGTGCGATCCATGAGTTGCGCTGAAATTTTTTTTTTAACCTATTAACTTGACTGCATTTTATTCGTGCGACAATGATAGAAACATCGCGAAGAAAGGAAGAGAACAAGAAAAATTCTAAGCCTAAGATTAATACTTTGCAAACATCCTGCAATGTTTTCTTGCTCTCACGAGGCCGTCTTTTTGCATTAATCTGAAAATATAAATAAGCAATTTCATTGCTCTCTATAAATACAAGTAAAAAAATTTATTAAAAAAAAAAGCTACTTAATATATTGACACCCAACCTACACGGTTTGTGTAAAATCACTGAAAGTTTATTTTGAGATCGTTACAGATGTTCAATGTGGCCACCTTTAATCACACGACATATGTCAATGGGGTAGTCCAATTCTTCCCAAACACGGCCTCGCATATCTTCATCAAGTGCGGCAACTGATGCAGTTACACGTTGTTAGGTTCATCTAAATTCTGAAAAAGGAGTAGGACGAAGACCCTATCCTTAAAGCACCCCCCCCCCCCCCCCAAAAAAAAAGAAATCAGAGTGTAAAACCAGGACTTCGTGGTGGCCATTGTTAATATACCTTCTTGTGAGTGGCAGGTTGTTATCTGTTGTGCGACCAATCCAGCGATCTGGGAGATTTTCGTCTCGGAAATTCCTAACCTCGCATTTCCAATGGGGTTTAGCTCTGTCCTGTCGTCTCTGTCTTCATTGAGGAATCAACCAATTAATTAATTTATGACGTTTGACGCGTTGCTTGACTGCTTTGGAAAATAACTTTCGGAGTTTTTACACAAATTCGAGTACGTTGGATGTCAATTATCAAATAGTTTTTTCCAAAAGGTTTTTAAAGTTGTGTATTTCTTTTATGTTCATCCTGTGTATATGTTCATTAGAGGGTACAGTTGCAATGATTTTCAAATTGTTTCGGTCGACCTTTAACTGACAATTTTGACAATGTTGATGGGCTTCGATTAAAAAAAGGGAAACGCTTTATGTTTCACAAGACAAAATAAGGAAAATTAGTAGGCCATTACTTTTTGAAACAAATGCTATGCACAAGATGAATGGGTATCCTTATATTTTATAGTAGAATTCGAATACACATTCTTCAACCAAGTCAGGGTTCTCCCCAGGCCCTTTTAAACGGGCGCGCCGCCCGGCTGATTTTGGCGACCGCCCGGCTGAATACACGAAAACTGCACACAACTGCATAATATTTTATTTGTTTTTAATTTTTGTCCGCCCGGCTATTTTATCTTTTCATCCATCTGATAAAATTTTCTGTGGAGAACACTGCAAGCTATTCAATATACAACGTAGCGAAATATGAAACGTATACGGCCTTATAAAAGGCATCTTACAAATATAGAATTTTAATAACTCCTTTCGAACCAGAATTATCCCCCTTTTCCTTTCTTCTTTACATGGAATTATTAAAAAAAAAAAAAAGAGAATAATAAAATTATTGACTACCTATAGTCGCAAGTAGAAACTTGACTAATGGTCGCACTCATTCGATAGAAAAACCTGTATACGGATTACTAAGGGTGCTTTACGGCATTACTTCCATCATTTGTTAAAATTCAACAGTTACAATAATAAAAAATAAAATAAAAATAAAGGGGGGGTATAACCATCGCCAGACGACGACAGGCGACGGCTACCACAATCCTTTCTTATCTGATTTACTTTTATTATTATTAAAAAAAAAATAAACCATTTTCAGCAGACTAGGGAAATGGTTTTCGTTCTCTTCACAGATTGAGAACTAAAGATTCTCAACAAGTAAAAACAGTGAAGTGATTCAACATATATCGTGGAGAAAATACGGAATGACAATAAATCACGAAAGGATAATGTCGAAGACATCAACGAATTGTGTGTTAAGATTTTGATCGAGGGTCCTCTGAATAATGTAAAAATAAGGTAAATGGAACAATTTTCTTGATATAGATAATTTCATAATTTTTTCAACACGGTATAATGAAAAAAATCATTCGGCAAAATGTTGTATCGGAGCCGGTAGTTATTTATTGACAAGGCCGAAGCTGCAGCCAATTTGCCACAAAAAAGTTAAGTGGTTTGTCTCATTTTATACTGTTGTGTGCTGTGTCCCGTCTTAGGCTCCTGTTTCCAGAAGGTGGGACATTGTTACAATTATGAAATCCTATAAATAATTTGCGATTCACTTGGTATTTAGTATCCATAACTTTTCCTGTATTGTATTAAAAGTTTCTCTTGATGATTCATAAAATTGTCTTTTATTAATGCCTTGTGGTTACAAAAAATATTTTCTTGAAAATGTACAAACATATGCAACTCTACTTTAATGCCTTGTGCAAACTTAATTTACCTTAACTTAAAGTCATGGTTGAGAAGTGAGACGATATAAACTTTGATAATCGTAAATTATATCAAAGAAAATAGGAAAAATGGATTATCTCGGATAACCGAAATATAATGAGAAATACAAATTTATCACGAATATTATTATTATTATTATTATTATGTATCAACCCGGTAGAAGAACCATGGCTATTACAGACAATGGTACCGCACCAGAGGTTGACCCCCACAGGCAAAAAATTGCCCAAAAACGGGGTTAAATATACCTCCCTTTACAATATTTCCATGATATCTTCTATTTTACCGGGAGGGTGATTCTTCTATATTACCATGGAAGATGATTTGCATAGTTTGACTTAGTGCCTCTCTTCAGGTACTACATGAACTATAATATTCGAGGATCCCTTCTCGAAAGTGTTGGAAATTTTCAAAGCATATTCAATTTCGCCCGATCAAATCTTCAACATCCAAAAGGTCTTCTCTATCCAATCCTAACCCTTACAATATTATCCAATTAAAATGAAGAAATCAGATCTTTGTTTGGCTACCATGCTTAGATTTTTTTTTATTAGTGCCGGCTCTAAGGCGGTGGCCGAGAGCGCTAAGCCCAGATATTGTTGCTCTCGAGACCAGCGAGTCGCGGGTTCGAATCCCGCCGAGGGCATGGGTGTTTACTGCCGAGCTTGAAAGACCAGGAAAAGCCTCCGCAGACGTATTCCCGGCCAGGTTAAATTTCAAATAAATTCAATATTTATAAACATCCTCCATACACAAAAGGTAAAATAGGATTAGAAATAATAGATAATGATTTATTGTAATTCTTTGTTATATATACTACACCAATTATGTTCCTTTTCTTCCAGTGATTTTATACTTTGCTTGTTAATTAACTTTAATAATTTTATTTCCCCCTTTTGTTAAAACCTGATATTAAATCAATAGAAATATTTTTCGTAATGACTCCTCAACATTATTTTCTTAAACCAGATATTAAACTCTTACATCTTCACTCTGAAAAAGTGGGAATAAACGCCAAACAAGTAAATATCTATTTTGCTAGAATGTGTTGGAAAGCCTAAGTACAATAGAAAACTCCTAATTGAAAAGGCGATTTTCTCGAGACCTGCGCCTCCAGCACAGATGATGACTACCGCCACCAAAATGCATACATGAACCATGAATATTCTTAAAAGTTCTACAACATATCTTTAGCTCATTTAATTTTAAACGAAAAACACGCAAACAAATTTCTACACGGCTTTTATTTCAGAATCTTTAAAATACACAAAGGCGGTTCTATGCATGGAACATACTCGTTATAATTACATGATAGATTAATAAATCAAAATAAAAAAAATGCAGTCTCGAATTTCAGGGGAACAGAAAAAAATTCGAGATAAAGAGGTTTCGAGATATGGAGGGTTTCTTTTAAATAAAGATTTTTAGATTATTAAAGTTACTGTGAAAATACGGCGAACAATAGGAAATAAAATGGCACGTGTATAGAGTACGCCACGTACAAATAGAGCAACTAGCGTCAGAAACGCACAAACTCGCATTCTCCATCATCTCGTACGCAACCGAGACTTGCCACCGAGATCGCAAAATTTTTTCGTGAGTTTTTTTTTTTTTTTCGTAACGCGCAAGAATCGTCTAACTTTAATGGAAGTGAGTTCAAGTTTTTTGTTTTCCTATGAAAAATTTCTCTTTACGAAAAAAAAATCTTAACTTTTATACTGCCTTGTAGATTGCTGGCACACGAAGTAAGAATTCGTCATAGCGAGGTTTTCCGAGAAAATGTTTCGAGATAACGAGGGCAATTTACATTAAATTGATACTGAAAACGTAGGGAAATAATAATTTTTCAAGATTTCGAGATTCGACCGTATTTAGATTTATTAACTATAGGAATAATACATAGATTTTAGATGATATAACAAGAAATTGCTACACGTTTCGGCATCTTCAGGCCTATCAAAACTTAAATTTAAAATTCCAGCAATTGAAAAGCGATAAATAGAATAACAATTTCAGTAAAATTAAGTTTCATTATTAAATTGTGAGCACCGTTAGCCGTAATTACTGCAATGCAAGGACTGCAGCCACGGCCTCCTATAAACTACCAGGCCTGAACTTGACGTCAATAATGTATTGTTGAAGCACTAAGATTTTGACGTTGAACTAACTTCTGTAATAGCACCACCAGTTCGACGTAACAATGTTTTATCTTTTCCATGTTCAGGCCTAATAGTTTCTAGAAGGCCGTGCTGTAGCCCCAGGGTATAAGATTATTAAATTTGTTACATACTTTTGATGTTTTTTGCTTAAATAATGTATTTAGATTATCGTCCTTTAAAATAGTTTTAGGGATCGTTCTGTTATTGCCCATTGTTAGGGCTTTGTATAAACTTAGATATTAGTTTAGTTAGAATTCGAAATAATGACTGGTCCGGTTATGCAATGACTGTTTATTATGTTGCTTATGCGTTTCCAGCCCCAAATGTTATAAACTTAAGTTCACATCCCCTATCCCGTTCCCCCATCTCACTGCCAACCCACTGCTAACTAATCAGGAACACAGGTCTCGAACCGAAGCTAACCAGCTAACTCCCTCTCCCAAAAATATGTACATATACATAGTTTCCTTATTACTTGTAAAATCTCGCTCTGATGATGGTGTAAACCGAAACGCGTAAGCAACATAATAAACAGTCATTGCATAACCGGACCAACCATTACTTCGCATTATGCAAAGCAATAACGGACACAATTCTGTCAATCTTAGTTAGAATTGCTGAAGTAATAGACTTACTTAGTAATCTAAGAAAGTTTATTTTGTTATTTTTAAGAGACATCTTTTTTTTCTCTTTGGACCCTTTAGATTAGGCCTACTCCCTGTTTAATTGTTGCTTATTTTTGCTTGATTACGAAGTATACTAACACGCATCTATAAATATACGCAGGTGCGTTGTATACTTTTTGTTCAGTATATATTGTAGGTTAGTATTAGGGTTATATAATTTAAAAATATTTGGACAATGTCATGTTCCTGCTGATCCATCTTAGCTTTATTTTAAAGTAATTCTATGTTTGTTATTTATAATGACTGTTAACCCAATTTGATTCTTGTTTGTACGTACTTAGTTTTTGAGCCCGCATCGACCCAACTTGTCGGTTCTTTGGACCATACAAATCTTTCTTGGGCTCTCATGTAACGATAATTAACCCGACCCTTTTTTAAATAAATAAATAAATAAATAAATAAATAAATAAATAAATAAATTTCCAATTACTGATAACAATGCTCACAACTGAATAATGTAATTTAATTGTACTGAAATTGTTGGAATTTTAAATTTAAATATGGTCTAAGATACTGAAGATGGTCTAAGCCAACACCTCCTAGAAAGAAAGCCAAACATTGTTACATCATGATATTTCGACCATTGTTAACTGTATTTCTACCAATAATAAGCCCTACATTTGCTCAACACCACCTCTTTTTAGGTGGTGTTGATTTGGTCGACTTATGATGATGTAACAATGTATGACGTTTTAGTTGTTTGGCTTTCTTTCTAGGAGGTGTTGCTAAGGCCCGTAATCAAAATGGGCGCTCTTGCTCTTGTTCAAACCATTTTTGAGTACAAATTCAATAATTTGTGTTAAACAATGGTCTTGAGTAAGAACAAGAGCGCTCACTCTGAAAACGGGCGTAAGATACTCAAATGTGTAG
>JAHWFO010059370.1:833466-860966 GCA_023313115.1 Rhysida immarginata
GGTGGCTCAACTCCCTCTTTCGCATACAGCACTTGATTACTTCATTTACAAACAATAAATTTCAAAAAAGGGCAGGGTAGGGGGTAGCAAAGAATAAAAATTATGGCAATGCCATTAGATTGAATATATAAGTCTGAAATTAAAAAAAGAAGAAAAAAAAAGTGAGGGGAAAAAGTGGCTCTGCAGGGACAATATGGAACACTTGAAGAGAACCCGGAATTTATTCGCAAGGCAAAGAAATTTTTGAATTATATTAAAACCAAATGAGAATGCGCAAGCTATCGTTACCAAATCGAACTTAAAAAGTTTATAAGAAATTTAAAACTGAAAATATGAATGTGTTCGATAGCAAGTATGGATGAGTGAATTAGATTTTGTATGAGCATGTTTGAGTGAAGTATATAAGTGGATGTACATGAATAAGCACAAGTGAATGGGCGAATAGTGAATAACATTGAGAGGATATAAGTGGGCTCGAGAGAAACCATGAAACCATAAAAACATAATATTTATGAATGAATTATATAAACTGAAAAATACTAAGGTCCATTATTTTAAGTAGCTAACCACATGCAAGTAGTATTTGTCAATAAGATATGTCTTGTTTCATAATAATATACGACTCATTTATTGAGTTGATAACTTGTACCTCACTTAACTAGAAAATTCATTATTGTTATTATAAGTTTAAACGCAACAGTAAATATCGCCGTTCATATCATCCAGTTGATATATTTTATCTCGGCAACGATTGGTTTAATTTGAGAAAATGTTTTCAAATTTATGCTTATTATTGAGTCTTCTACAATAGCCTACATGCACATAAATAGGCCACATCGATATCGGCTGTCATACACTGAAATATTGAATATATCGATAGCTATGATTTTTCGTTAGTATCCGTCGGAATATTTATTTTATGTGTACTATTCAATCGGTTTTGGTTCCATTTTGCTATGACTCACCATTTTCGATATAGCATACTTTAGAAATTCAATTTTTGGCCGATAACTCGTGAACTAAATGTACCACAGTTATCTGGATGCGATGTTCGTAATCAGCGATGAAAGACACATACATTTCATATATCTTATGTGCCGTACCTTAAAAAAAAAATGCGGACAGACGGAAATATAGAATTCGGCAATGAATTTTATGTTCGTTGAAAAGAAGGAAAACCATGAACACTGAATATTTCATTTTATCAGAAACCTCTGGCATTAATGCAACTTGAAATTGTAGCGTTATGTGAGTTAATTCGTTCTGGGAACAAATTGAATAAAGACAGAAAAACGAACAGATTTCATATCATATAGAGCACATAAAAATAAAAAAGCGTCATTTTGAGTGCTATATTTGAATAAACTTTAATATTTGATCTCAAGAAAAGCGGTAAACAAACTGCCAACGTATCAAAACGCGTAAAAGGGAGAAGAAAACCTCCACTTGTTTACTTCCCCGCAAATGAGGCACAGGTTCGTTTTCTTGGCGAGAACCAACTTTCTAGATAACTTTTCATCTCATTCTGGGAGAAGGTATCAAATCGGCCACCGGCGGTCTATGTACCAGTCAGTCAGTGGAGTCTATGTGGATTTCGAGGACATCTCTATTTCGTCGGCCTGACAGGCGTTCCGTCGTCCTCCTTTTCCCGGAGATTTCAACGTAGAAAACACAAGAGTCGAAGAACTCGTTTACATGGATTTCCTCCTTGTTTCCCAGAGACAGAATAAAAGAAAGTCAGAGGAAGTGTCAAACAGCAGCAAATAGGGAATGGCCCTCATCGTCAATAGGCATCAACCGCCTAGATCATTCAAGAACAAAAGTTACATGCAGTAGTGATGGAAGTTTAAGTACAAACTAAATTAAGATTTCATCCATGCACTCTGCGCTTGCTTCCATTACATGCCAAGACAGCTTAAATACCCAAATTCGTTAAAACTAACCTCTATACAAGACGAAGGATAAAAGTATGACTAAAAATGTGAGGTCCTTGATATTCCGTTTCAAAATTTGCATAGCAAGCCCCCAAAAAAGCAATTTAAAATTATAAGTTGATTTTTTTTTCAAGCGATTTCTTATGCTATTAAGTAAAATATTTCAACACTAAAATTCATCAATAATACAATAAGCCGAAATAATTTAGATAATAATATAATATCTAATAATTGACCTGACGATCGAAAAATTTTAATATTGCACACACAACCAACCATAGTATTAAAAATTTATTTTGTATAATAGTGGAACAATTCCAACTTTGACATAGTGGAATTTACAAATTAATCTACGACACACGCGTGACAAATCTCACATAGGAAAAACCGGGTAGCATAAGGTAGAAAGAACATTAATTTCATAAAATATGCAAATAATAGATCAAAATTTGCTGATATCATTCAGCAAAATATGTGAAACCGTGGAAATTCTAATCAAATACAATAATAAAATTACTATCTTGGAAAATACACAAATTTTTAAGGCCAAACAAACAAATAAATCATCCATGTTAAATACTCAAATAGACTTTGAATCTGAGATCTTACTACAATAAATTAAAGACATCTTAAAAGAAATTTCCCAACAAAGTAACTTCATCAAAATTTATTAATGATATAACGAATATCTCTGAAAAACACTAAAAAAAAAACATTCGACCCTCGACAATTGATGAAAAATCAAAACGATCGTCGAGTCTTTACATCATATTTTATAAACTTATTATTATCATCATATTTATTGTATTATCGATGAACTTTAAAGTTGAAAAAGTTGATTTTGTTGACTTTTCTCCTCTGCAACTGAATTTCGTAATCTCAAAAGAAATTAAATTGAAAATCAATGCGAAAATATCGAATTTTAAATGGTTGGCTTTGCCAACAAATTTCCGTAACCAATTAATCTCTTTAAAAAAACTTCATTGCAGATCCAATGGTTTCGACTACCTAGACTATGCCATCAGTATCATCGGCACCACAATCACGCCAATAATAAAATCAAATTAACATTACAGGTTCTTATTTCACAAGCCATTGCTATTCAGTCGGCTTCAAGAAAAGAAGAGCTTGAACCGTGAATTTGCTTTATTTAACCAACAATCAACCGGCAATGGAAAACCGCTCGTCACATCTTACGCATAAAGTACAACGTTCCACGAGGGGGGGGGGGTTCATTTCCGCGAGGCAAAAAGCCATTTACAACGAGAGAGAGAAAGAAGAGGACAGAGGCCAGCAGCCTCTCCAAAATACCTCCCTGCCTAACCTATCTCCTCCTAGGTTCCTTTTTTTTTTAATTAAAAAAAAAAAAGACATTTAAGAGAAGAGTCGCATCGTGCGCCCTCTATAACCAGGATTTGCAAACTGGCTTCCATGATTTATGGGATTGAAGCGGGAACTTTTTCAAGAGTCAGGAGAGGATGAGCGCCAACGGGGTCGAAGGTGGTTCCCTCTGGAGAAGCCATCAAAGGGTTAGACGCGGACATGGCGGCGGCGGCGGCGGCCCACACTTCTCTGCTTGCGAAATGCCTCGTTTATTTATTTATTTTTGTTCTTTTTTAAATCTTATTATTTATTCTAATTATTTTTTTTACTCAGAACTTTTTTTTATTGGACTGCCCAGGAAATGAGATGGAGAGTGTTGTGTTGCGAGCAAAGCATTCGTAGTTTTTTTGTTTTTTTTCCCCTGACACTAAACGATACTTGCAACCAAATGAATACATGGTTCTGAATTTTAAACCACTCCTCCATGGTGTCTCTCTCTCTCTCTCTCATTTATATAAACACGCGGAAGAGACTCAAGCTGAATTTGTAATCCATCCTCAAGATCTTATTATCGATTCCGTCACTCTGGGAGTTCGAATTATGGCCGAAAGGAAGTGATGTGGCTACATATATAAAGCCGTTTGTCGTTTCTTATTCAAAAAAACTCAAAAAGAAATTCTTCTCTAAAGTTACTTAACTATTTATATGGGCCATGAAATTAATTTTTAACTGTACCTCCCAAATGAAGTCTTTAAACATTTATTTGATTACTGTTCAAATTTATTTATTTCAAATTTTCAACACCACAAATTGACAACATCCAAATTACTCCCATTATCATAAGCAATAGATCCTCCACAACATACGGTACTCCTAGGACTGGAGAAGCAGATCTTTCGAGGATAAGTTATGGATGTGACCATTCACCCAATTCGTCTATAAACACTGAAAAAAATGAAAGGAGAAATTCGCCTTGAATTCGAACCAGGAACCACCAGTCTCCAGCTAAAACGAACAGGAGAGTAGGATAAAATAACTCTCAAACTTTGTGATCTGTATCAGGTGGAATATCCCGAAGCAATCGACACTCATTTTCATCGAAACTCTATTGGTAATACATAAAACACTATACGTATATCTTTATATACAAATCTGCAGTTTTATTCCGATCTTGATGAAATTTCGCACACTTGATCTTCAAAGCAAGAGGAAGGTTTCTAAGGTCTACCTGAGATTTCGAAAAAATAATAACTATCGATAGTAAATCGATATTCATAATGATGGCAGGGCATATTAATAGGAAATATCTCATGACCAACAATGCAAGGCAACGTTATGCTTTATAAATAAGGTTGAATTCCTGTTGTTCGGGCTTTTCTTAGAATTGATAGTTTTTAGAACATAAAAATGAGCACCAACTGGAGATAATGGAGAATTAGCAGAATATTAAAAAATTAGTTAAGTCATCGTTATCCAACGATAAAAGGGTTTTAGCATCAAAATGTTACGAGCAGTAGCGGTTCGTGACCATAATAGTGGAGGAGCACAAATACAAAATTTCAGGTTCTTAGGCCTTTTCGTACAAAAGTTATACTTGATCTGTATTTGGAGCCTCGCGGTCCCTGCCGAGGCCTCAGAGGACTATATCAGTTTTAGTGTGTAATAGCTAAAATTTTAAGCAACACATTATAAATATAAAACTTCATGTTCTTAGGCCTTTTTATTATTCAAATGTTAGAGCTTATTTGTGATTTGGGCTTCAGCGCCCCTGTGGAGACGTAAGAGCCTTATACCAGTTTTTCATTAAATATTAGCTAAATTTTTTAGTAAACTACTATAAGTATACAAATTTTCATATTTCTAAGCCTTTTCGTTCAAACTTTATAGCTCTGTTTGTGTTTAGGGCCCCTGTCAAGGCCCCAGAGGACTATATAAGTTTTAGTGTATAAGAGGTAAAATTTTAAGTAACACATCATAAATATGCAAGAATTCAGATTTCTGAACTAAAAGTTATAGCTTAACTTGTGACGGGGGGCTCAGGGACCAAGTCGAGACCCAAGAGCCTTATACAAGTTTTTAGTATATATTAGCTACTTTTTTAAGTAATTTACTATAAGTAGACAAAATTTCAGGTTCCTAGGCCTTTCCGTTCAAACGTTATAGCTTCAATTGCATTTGATGCCTCGAGGCCACTGGCGGGGTTCAAGAGGCTTATATCAACTTCCTTCTATATTGGCTATATTTTTTAGTACCAAACTAAAAATATACAAAATTTTAGGTTCTAGACCTTTCCGTTCAGAAGTTATAACTTGATTTGTATTTGAGACCTCGGGGTCTTCTGGCGGGCCCCATAGGCCTACATCACATTTCTTGTATATTTGCTATATTTTTTTTAGTATCACACAATAAATATACAAAATTTCAGGTTCCTAGTTCGTTCCTTGCAAATGTTATAACTTCAATTGTATTTGGGGCCTCGAGACCTCCGGCGGGGTCCTAGAGGCTTTTATCACTTTTTTTGTATATTGCTTTTATTTTTTTAGAACCGCACTACAAATTTACGAAATTTCAGGATTTTTGCCCTCTTTGTTCAAAAGATAAAAAAGGAAATATGAAATTCATACAAGAGGCCCCTGAGAGGCCCCGGGCCAACCAAGAGGATTCGCTATATTTTTCTCACCATCCTCTGTATAGGGCCTACGTGTGTAGAAAATTTCAAGCCTCTAAGTCAATCCTTTCAAAAGTTATGGCGTATGACATACATGTTACATACACCTGTACCGTCGTTAATAGGGTTTTAGATGATGCTAAAACCCTAAAAACTGAGCAAGTGGCGAGTGATCAAGTGGTCATCCAAGTTCCTAGGCGGCCCTCGACGATGCAAGCGCATCAACAGAAGAAACGGCGACTGCTAGACTACACAAAGTGAGGAATGGCCAAGTTTTGCTTCAAGACATCGAGAGCAGAGTGCGAACTGTAACAACAGATTACCAAGTAATAAATAAGCCCAATTTTTTTTTTTTTAATTTTCATTATGAATTTTTATTTTATTATTTCTAAGCGTTTTCATTGTTCATTTTTACTGTACATTCACATACAGATACAGCAAAACTTAATCAAAACAGGGCCTGAGCCGGGGATATCACCTAGCTTATTTGGTAGCACAGCAGATCCAAACATTTCCTAAAAAATCCCCGATACATTTGGACTATAATCTGTGTGAATCTGAATGTTTTGGAAACCGAGGTGATGATGATGCGATGATTGAACCTTCGTTTCCAAGAATTATTAACAATGAGCATAAAATGATGATGTAATGACAGGATATAGATAAGGCAGTGTTTATCGAGGAGGCCAAGGAGTTCATGTGTCTCCCTTGAGCTCTCTAACAAACGTCCAGACGACTGGCAAAAATTTGGGTGTTTGGAACATAATCGATATGTGTTGGGGATATACATGTAAGTACCCCAGTGGGTCTTGGGCGACAGTTTACGACATAATCGATAACAAAGCATACATCAACTCGACTCTTCAAATCAAAAAGCTCACTGCATTGCGTTCTTTAATAATCGTTCATATATATCGAATTGTCTATTGGTGATGTCGAAACAACGAACGAGAGTATTGATTGATAAGAGAAGACAAAAAGTTATCCAGATGTCGGAAACATCTGAACAACGGGAGCTTCGTCTACAGTAGGGAATTGCAGAATATCCGAAAACCAATTTGAGTTATTATTTAACTTCTTGAGGTTCTTATGTTTACCTACAACTGGATATATCCCGGGCAACGCCGGGTCCCTACACTCGGGCGACAGTTGACGAAAAAAACCGATAACAACGCATAAATCAACTCGACTCTTCAAATCAACAAGCATATTGTGTTACCCTAAAATAATACCCTAAAATAATCGTTCGAAGGACACATGTTAAATCATATCTATAGAAATGCCACCGAAGAGACTACGGTATACGGTACATAACAGATACCATCATTCCATTTGGAATTTCTTGGACCCAAACGACACGATCACAAATAGCCATTCAAGACTATAAAATTTTGTTGAAGTTCTTTTCATAACCATTTCATTTGGAGACTTTAATTTTTGAAGCTAGTTGTATTAGTTCCGTGTTCACACACCAAATCGGTGGCCCAGAGAGCTAAGGTACAATTCCGCTAAAATACAGGTCTTGTCGTACTCTAAACTAGCAAGTCGCGGGTTCGAATTCCGCCGAGGGCATGGATGTTTGTGTTTGCTCCTTTAATAACAAGCTTGGAAGACCAAGCCTTCCCCTGCTAAGCTAATTTGCAATAGATCTAATGGTTATTGAACATCCTTCGACACTAAAAAGGTAAAAGAGGAATAAAAAAAGACAGACAGACACACAATTCATTGGATGTGACAAATGAAAATAAAAATCAGAAATTCAATTGATTTAGTTATACGCACATTTAACACACGATACTTTCCAGTATTAAAAAATAATGTCTATTCAAGATGTAATGCTATAGAACCAAATAAAACTACAAAAGCAAAGAAACCAAAGAGACCGGAACCCTTATTTAAGTGGAAGACCGCAGGGGTCCTCGTTGCTAATAACGAGTAAACGTATTCAATTTCACGAGCTACGAAGCGTTTACAAAGGTCCCGGATGCGCCGTCACCAAGGTTAATAACGACGGACAAACAATGCAACGTCGCCACCAATTATCACGTGACAAGGTGTTGGTGTTAATTACATCGCATTAGGAGAAGAAAAAAAGTTAAAGGAAAGGAAGAAGGACGGTCTAACCTTTCTAATTATAAGAAACAAGGAGACAAGGTATGCAACTCGTTTCCAACGCGGAAGCGAAACCAAAACCACTCGCAACAGCCTTGACGACTACCACCAGAGTAAGCGCCGCGGATACAAATTTGTTTTTTGTTTTTTTTGTTTTGTTTTCATCATCCCCCTGCAACAGTTTTCCATTCCTTTTACCTAACTCCAAGACGAAAATTTAATTTTTCACTTTTTTTCTCGCAAAGCTTGCATTTTAATGTCAATAAAGACGAAAAGGAGAAGGAGACGGAAATTAAATAAAACAATCGCATTCAAGGCTTTCGGAAGCATCCAGTTACAACGGCATTTCAGGCCACCACGCACAAGTGATCAATAAGAAGCGCTATCGAACCGTATTCTAGTTACAAAAGGTGTAATAATCGACGAGGAGAAATAAAAGGCCTTCACAGGGCCTTAAACCGTTACCGTTCCTTTTAATCAGGTGAGATAAGCATCTGATGAAGGGTCCAGAGATCCTTGAAGACGCACCTACATCAGGAATGCCTCTTGGGTCTGAATGGAAATTCTTGAAGGAAAAAAAATTCTCACAAGACTGAAATTATGTAAATGCACATAATTATTTAAAAATGTTAAAAACGGGCTTTATCCGTGCTTTATTTGCATCATTCCCATGACGACTGAAAAACTTTCTTCTTTCATTATTTTTTTGCGAGGCACATCCAATAAAAAAACTTAATGCTCATAAACAAGCAGCAGCTGTATTCCGTAACTGTTTATTGATAAAGGTCAACGCTTAAATTCCGAGAGTCGTCAAGGACCTCGATGCGCACAACAACTAAAGAAGAAGACACGCAACCTATTCCCAGTGAGATTCGAACGCGCCAACAAATCTATTCAGTTATTGAGGTCTGGGCTATTTTCTTCATTACTTACCATATTATAAATAAAAAAAACCCCACTTACATAACTACAGTCATGTTAAAAAATTAGAAAAACTATCAAGTGTTTTTTTTTCATGTTTACTCACTATTATTTACAAAACATCAAGATTTATAAATAAAAAAACAGGGTAACAAAATAATTTTTAGGCAAGAAAGTCTAATAAATAATGGAGATAAGAATCCACCATGAACTTTCAAACCATTTTCTGAAAAGACAAGTGTAAAAAGAAAATTGGAAACATTGAAAGTTTTAGTAGTCTATTTTCCCTTTCTTTGAAAGGTACTGCCTTTCATTGTTTCTGCTAGTTTGTGCAGTCTTTCATTAGAAGTATCTTCCCAGGCCGAACGTAATTTGGCAACTGAACTTGTGTGCTTGCCATTGTCAAACTGCCTCACAAGATCACCCCACTGATTTTTTATGGCGTTTAAAACGGGATTACTTTCTGGCCAATCTAAAGCTTTATTTATTTATTTATTTAATCTAAAGGGAGATACAAGTCGTCCATCCAGGGCCAGTATGGCGAGGGCCGACGAGGTAGGTCCCTGGATGGGGAACAAAGATACAATATTTGATGATTTATAAACAAGTTTTAAAGAAGGGAGGGGAATTGTGAGGGGCAGGAGTTTGGTTAGGTCAGGTTAGGTTAAAGAGGTTGGTGGGGATATAGAGAGGAAGTTCTTTAGACGGGATATGAAAGTACTGGCGATCTGGGGGTAAAGTGGTCTGGGGGTGACGAACGGAGATCTGGGGGTAAAGTGGACCAAAGTCTGTTGACGGCGATAGAGATACTCTTGAACTGGTAGTTACGTCTAATATGAGCGACTGGGAAGGAATTTCTATATCGGGTGTTGTAGGGGGGTGCTCTAACGGTTGTAAATAAAGGTTGGGGAGGGATGTCATTATAATGTTGTTAATTGCTTTATATATGAAAACTGTTAGGCTATAATGGTAGAGTTGGTGTATTGGGTTATGGCAATAGATTTGGTTTTTATTATTATTATTATTATTATTATTATTATTATTATTATTATTATTAATTATTATTATTGTTGTTGTTGTTTGGGGAACCAAACTCGGATCGAGTCCGGAAGCCAAGTCCCAGAGGCGGATCCAAGAGAGGGCCAAGCCCAAGAAACACAAATGCAAGGGAAAAATTACGTGCTCGTGGGAGTATTGATGTTTGGGTGTAGGAATTTCCTTACTATGTGACGTGTTTAGAATTGTGGCTTTCTGTAAGGTTTGGTGTAAGTGTGGGTAATAATAATAAGAGAAATTATTATTAAATTATTACTATAAGGAGCATTCAAAAAGAAACGAGCCGGAGGCCTAGGAACAGAAACCAGTACCTGTATGCCAGAAGTATTGGCCCTGGCTGTTGAGGCACTTGTCCCACTGCGACACAAGGCGGTGAATGACCGTCTCGTAAAATTCCCATACAGGTACAGCGTTGTGAAGCAGTTCCGCACGTACTGCTTGACGTCGTCGTCCGAGGTGAATCGTTTGCCCATCAGAGCCTTTTTTAGGGGACCAAAAATGGCGTAATCGCAGGGAGAGAGGTCTGGACTGTATGGACTCCATTCTTGCATTGTCGTGGAGCAGAATGACCCCACGGGTGAGCTTGCCTGGTCGTTTTGATTTGATTGCATGGTGGTTAGGTTAGGTTAGGTTAGGTGTGAACACTTCAGACGCTCAATCCGACCTCGGCGGCTACGACTTTCACTGTAACTCGGCGATTCTGGGTAACGAGTCCATCAACCAGCTGGACGATGTCATCGTTAATGTGGTTTGGTGTTCCAGACCGTGCATCATGGGCTAACGACACCCGTCCTTTCCTGAACCTCTTGTGCCACATCTTGACCCTTGCAAGGGACATGCAGTGTTCACCGTACACTTGTGACATTCTTCGATGAATATCCGTTCCCCCTACTCCTTTCGCTGTAGAAAACGAACAACACCTCTTTGCTCTTCTTTTGACGCCTCCATTTCACTTATTCACTGCTTATACAACGCGAATGACCGTTGGATGATTGACGCTTGCTTCTGCTTCCTTTATATAGTCACGTGACTTCCACTGTCACCCTCTAGCGGCCGTCTGTGAACTTCCGCGCTCTTGTCAAAACCACTCTTTGCTACACATGCAACGATATCACCATTCTGACACCGGCTTGCACATTCCAGACTACGGCTCGTTTCTTTTTGAACGCTCTTTATAATTTATTGTACTTTGTAACTGTAAATAAATAAATAAATAATTTTTTTTTTGCTGCGTGGCAAGTTTACTTTGCATAAATGGAAAAAGGCAAACTTGCAATAGCTCTTAATACTTAGTGGCATTCACGCGACCACTGGCATCTCCTAAATTGGTTTTGCCACCATACGCAAATGCACCCCAGTCTAAAATAAAACCACCTCCACCAATGCGCTTATGAAAAAATTTGATCGTCTCTTCTTAAGTCATGTCAATAAAATTGACGACCAATGCTACGAAGTATCAAGAGCTATTACAAGTTCACCTTCTTCCATTTATGCAACGTAAACTCATAGGTGATCTGATCTTCCAGGAAAACCATGCAGTTTATGACAATACAATTCAGCTGCCAAAATTCGTTCGGCCAATTATGAAAGACTGCACAAACTAGCAGAAAGAATGAAAGAAAGGGGGAAATAGACTACTAAAACCTTTCTAAAACTTCTATGCCATCAATATTTCTAATTTTCTTTTTACAATGTTGTTTTCAGAAAATAGTCTGTAAGTTCATGGTGGATACGTATCTCCCGTTATTTATCGGACTTTCTTGCTTACAAGTTATTTTGTTACCCTTTTTTATATATAAATCTTGATGTTTTGTATATAATAGTGAGTAAACATTAAAAATTCACTTTGGTAGGGTTTCTATTTTTTTTTTTAACATGATTTTAAAAATTTAATGAAAAATAGCAAAGAAAATTCCACAGGGGTGGTACAGAAGAAAAAAACTCATTATTCATTCTTTAATAGAAATTAGGTTAATTAAACTTCGATACTGAAACCAGAAATGCAAAAGACACATTTGTGAAATCGACAAAACGAAAAGCTTCTTGGAAATTTACAAACTTGGGATAAGAGTAATGAGTAGGTTGGTAAAAAAAAAAGGGGAAAAAAAAAAAAAGTTAGGGGTACAATGTTTAACGTACAGATTAAAATAAAAACTCTATTAATAAAGTAAATTAGAGATGAGACTAGTTTTTCACAATGAAATGCGCATTCGTAGAAAAGTGGTACCATCTCTATCTTACTTTATTATTTTAAGTATCCACAATTTCTTTTTTGTCTTTAAAATTCTATTATCTTAAAATACGAAGTTTTATTTTTTTTTGTCTAGTTTGATCGCGTAAAGGAAAACCCTATCCGACAACATGAAAAGAGTTCCAGGCACTAATATAAAGAAACGGACATGTGTTTTCAAATATTCAAGTGTAAAATTATACTCCAAAGAAGAGCGGTAGAAAATTTATTTTTACTGTGAATATGGTGTGTCTAGCAACCTTAATTAAAGCGATTTTCTCCTTTTCACGCATAGACACACAAAAAAAGGAACAAACAACGAGAGAGCAACATTTTGGTTTCCTCTTCACACTAAATCAACACGAGCGCGTTTTATTGCCAACGTTAATTCAGGACGCTCGGGCTGGCAGCTGGGAGAGGTCACCCGAACAGAAACGACTCGAACGCAATTTCTCACGAAAATACACGAATTATTCGAGGGTGGTTTCAGGGAATTGGGAAGGAAAGCACATAACATAAAAATAAATAAAGTAGGAAAAAAAATGTAAAACAAGCAAGAGGTGGAGGTGGATGATGAGGCGGCGGCGGCGGAGGAGGAGAAGAACCGCGATGAGATGAAAGGGTCACGGGCTTCAGGTGGCACTCCCCGGTCTCCATCCCGACCAATGACACGGTTACAGCAGGTGAAACTCCAAAAGGGCCGAACTCATTCCCAACTCGACTCCCTCCACTGCGTGGTAGCGCACACAGCGAGAGAAGAAGAAACATCCACGCTAACCCCTTCGTTGTTCCTCCTTCATTAGGATGCGCACCGGATAAAATCCCTCGCCCTCTTGCAAATCCAGGCGATTTGAAAAGAAACGAGTAAACTTGTCAAGTGCAATTTCGAAACGAGTGGCCCTGCTAGAATGGCACGTGCATCACGTGTATCTCTTCGTATTTGTGTAGGTGGGTGTAACATCTTCTCTCCGAAAAGTGGTATATACCTGCAGATGTCGACCACCTGACTGCAACCCGGTGAGCAAACGTTTGACCCGCCACTCTCACTAGGAGGCGATGCCGGTCGATGAGTGGGAATAGGGTGGTTTTCCTACTTTTTTATTTTAAACATATGCGCATCTTCAAACTGAAAAGCACCTCTAAAAATAACTTAAAATGTTAGTAGTAGTAAAAAAAAAAAAAAAAAAAAGCAATTTTGTATCCTCTTTCGAATAAGGCGGTATCTCGAGCCTTTATTTCCGCAGCTTGAAAGGAGGAAACTCTTCGGTCTCCGCCATTCTTCAGCTCTTTATTGGTTTTAGTTATCACTTTAAAATGCTAATGAAATTCCTCTGAGTCAAGGTTAGGGCTGAAGTCAATTATAAATCCTCAAAACAAGCGCTACTGTACTCGAGTCATTTCTTATTCACGAGGCGTAAAAACCCGTGTATACAACACCGAAATGGAGCGCCCATTGGTGAACCGAACCGTCAGAGAAATCGTCCTCGCCCAAAAACCAAACAAAAAACCAATTATAAATTTCAAAACAAAAAGTCAGAAGAACATATACGAAACAAAAGAGTGGAAACCATATTCACAAGACGGAAGATAGAAGGAAGGGAACAGAAGTTTGCAAGATGTAAGGAAAACAGTTACTTATAAACGAAATCTGGCACCAATTTTTATACGAAATTTCAATCTGAAACCATGGAAAAGTAAAACAAATAAATTGAACTGGTAAAGTGGTACATTCGCAGAGGCCTCCCACTTTATCGTGGGAGAAAAAAAAAAAAAAAAAAACCCAAAAAATTTTTTTTGGGGGGGGGGGGGGGGGGGGGGAGTTATAAAAAATTTTGTAACTAAAAATTGGCTCATCAGAGGCAAACAAGTTACTTATTAAAATATTCATCTCAGAGAGCGGAATAGTAGAAATAATGAAAGCTCTTGTCCACATAATAATAAAACTAGATTTTACTTCTTGTAGGTGCATTTCGACTGCCATGTGGTCAACATTCAGCAAGAATACAAAATAATGAGAGAGCAGGGTTGTTTAAATACAAAGTCATTGAATAAAAAGCCAATCAGGTAAAATTACAAAGACAGTCACGGAGAGCCAAAAAGGTAAAAGTACATAGCCTATCAGGTAAAATTACATGAATAAAACCAAGAAAAACAGAGTTGAAAAATAAGTCCTATATTGAGGAGCGTGAGGGGATGTCGCTTGGCTAAGTAATCAATTGAAATAATGTTGAATCATCCAAGGGACTGGAATCAAGGTTTAATAATGATTCCCGCTTTATTTCTGTTAATTTTAAGCGTTTCAAAAGGCATCTAGGCAGCGCTGGACTTGCCAATAGGCCGACTAGGCTGCGGCACAGGGCGGCAGATTTCAGGGGGCGGCGGATTTCATTAGTTTGGCTATTCTATTCAATACTTACTTATCTACTTAAATACATATTATTTATGGACTAAATAGTCTTAGTTTGCATTATATTACTTACAAGTGATCACGAAAATAGGGGCGGCAGAAAGTCAGTGGCCTATACTAAGGAAAAGTATAAATTCGGTGCTGCATCTAGGAGAGAGAGATATACTATGTGATCAAAAATTTAGGGACACCATCATTTCTGTGTCGCAGGCTTCAGATAACAGGAATTAGTAAACACCCCCTTTTGCTCTGATGACAGCCTCCACTCTCCGATAGCGAGTTTCCGCAAATTTTTGGTAGTAAGAAGCTGGAGTTTCCCTCCATTCCTGCCTCAGAGCACTGGTTAGTTCAGCCACGGATGAAAGACGGCGTGATCTGGCTCGTAGTTGACGTTCCAAATTCATCCCACAGGTGTTCAATGGAATTGAGATCGGAGCTCTGAGCAGGTCAATCCATTTCTTCAACCCCGTTGTCTTGTAACCAATCGTGTACAGAGCTTGCTTTATGGGAAGAAGCATTGTCATGTTGATATAGAAAAAGCTCATCCCTGAACTGCCTGCTCCCAAAATGTTGGCAGAGCACGTTTGTTCAAGATGTCTCGATGAGCAACAAGCATTCGTCATTCCTTTAACAGAAACAAGCTGGCCCAGTCCGAACCATGAAAAAGAGCCTATGCCAAGATGCCACCTCTCTAAACTTCACAGTGGAGTACCACACACTCAAGTAGGAAACGTTCTCCACGCCAAACCCAACTTCGTCCATCTGATTGCTAGAGTGTGTACCGTGATTCAACAGTCCAAAAAACACGTTTCCACTGTTCCATGCTCCTGTTTCTGCGCGTTTTACACCACTCCAAACGTCGCCTAGAGTTGTTGTCAGTGATGAAGGGCTTGTGAGCAGCAACACGACCGTGGAAACCCAGAGAATGGAATTCCCGACGAATAGTGATTGTGCTAGCAACACAAGATGCAGAATTTCTGAACTCTGTAGCAATCATTTCAGCAGAAGACATTCGATTGTTCGGGATCACACGTGCAAGCACTTGACGATGTCTATCTGTCAATTTCTTGGGTCTGCCAATTCATGATTGCACTGTTGTTGCTCCCTGGGTCTTCCACTTCGCAATCACAATGCCTATAGTTGTACGGGGTATTCGTAGAATGGTGTAAATCTCACGGACTGATTTGTTGTACAAGTGGCATCCTATGATGGTTCCACGTTGGAGGTCGCCGAGCTCTTTTGAATGACCCATTTCTTAATAATACGAAATGTGATGCTATTTAAATAATTTACATTTAAATAATTATGATTCCATGAGTTATGAAGATTGTTCCTAAGCTTTTGGTAATAATTTTAAATCTTTTGAAACTTGGTGGCCACTTTCAATGATGTGCTTCGCCACTGCCGATTTTTCCGGTCGATGGTATCTGAAATGTTCCATCTCGCCTCCACGGGACTTTTTGACTGGCCTTTGTTCAGCCCCACAAATTCCATAGATAATTCATAAATAACAGATTTCTTGATAGAGTCAGTTTTATCCTTTAAGATACCAATTAAGAATTACAAATTATATGGAGTTATTGTATGAAATGTCTAGTCCATGGTTCATGAAAATTCTTTTAAACCTCTGATCAAAGGTTGATTGAATGCAAGGAGAGGAATCGCTTACTTTCCTTAACGGGAAGCGTTACCATGAATAGTTTAAATTTGCTTTTCTTAACGGCAACGCTTTTGATTTCTTATCGCTCGATGTTTAGTTTATCTTCGCTAACTGGAGTTTACAGTGGAGGCCCCTGCTATGAGGAAAATAAACATGGAAATCTTCTGGCTCTAACATTGATGGGAATATCTGCTAATGTAGAGTCCCTTGTTAGTGGGATTACTAAATATATCAAAGGGAAAGGGGCGTACACCATCTTTCTTCAATTCATGAGAAAAAGGTATTGAAGGAAAGTGGCTATTGAACCGATTTTTCCTCACTTCTTCAATTCTGAGAGAGGAGGCCGTTCATGTCGAATTCAATGGCTTTTGCTCGTTGGTATGAATGCTACAGCTATTTTTTTAAATATCTCTTAACACGGTTAACTAATTTCCCTACAAAATACGTCAAGGCACCTTAAGGTTTATTTTTTTTAATTTAAGTAAATGTTAAATTTTTTATTGAAAAAAAAAGTCTGTTAAGGGCAGGAGGTCCTTGGATTCATTAATTTATTGGTCGCTAGAGTTAATATCTTTAAAAAGTCTTAACCAATTGTCATAAATAATACGTCAAGGCACAGTTTACAGTATACTCTAAATTTCATTTACTTCTGCTATTTGCCGTTTCGCAGGAGTTACCTACACAAAATTACTCACATACGTGCAGTCGAGTGCAAAAAGGTTTAGACTTAAGTCATAGTTGAGCACGTGAATAGCACATCCCAAACGTATACCTGCTGCACTATTTTCATTCAGAAGGGAAAGGTCCAGTCTAATCTGCCTTGACTCTAAAAGACCTGATTTTGCAACCGATCAACATCCAGAAAGCTTCAGTTCCTACGGAGCAGGTAAAAACCTTTTTGCACCCGACTGTACAGGATGCTGCAAATAAATACGCTCATACATTGTTACATCATATTTCGAACACTGTTAATCATATTTCTACCAATAATAAGCCCTAAATTTGATTAACAATGATCGAAATATGATGTAACAATGTATGAGCGGATAGGCTACCCAGAAGTACCAACACTACCTAGACATAAGGCAACACCACCTCTACTCAAAGCCTGAGCGCGAAAACGTCATACATTGTTACATCACCATCGGTAGAGTATAGCGTGACCACCGAGAGAGAGAAGGCCTCCGCAATGAAACTGAATACATTGTTGCATCATCATAGATAGTGCATTGTTATTCGTATTTCTACCAATAATAAGCCCTGAATTTGCACTATCTATGATGATGTAACAATGTATTCAGTTTCATTGCGGAGGCCTTCTCTCTCGGTGGTCACGGGTATAGAGCTGGTAACGAGGCTAACGAGAAAGACAGGCTCCGGCACTGAAAAGTCACATGACCAAGATGGGTCTATTAACAATGTAACTTTCATTGTTTCCATCTTGTATTTTAACAATTAGTGTTTTATCCTTTGTTGGAAACAATGAAGATTGGATTGTTAATAGACCTATCTTGGTCAGGTGACTTTTCAGTGCCGGAGCCTGTATTTCTCGTTAGCCTCGGCTGGTAAGTGGTGACGTCACTTCCTGGCCGGTTGCCTAGCGATTCCAAACTTAGGTTTAACTTCTCTATGCTTTTCTATGGCCTTACACCACATTGTTAAACCTAATGTTTGGAATCGCTAGGCAACTGGCCAGGAAGTGACATCATACTTATCAGCTCTATAGTTAATCATATTTCTATCAATAATAAGCCCGGAATTGTCCCTACCGCGTAGCCCACGAGATAAGACAGGCCCTGGCGCGGAAAAGTCACTTGATCGTCTTAGTCCGAATAACAATGTAACCTTCATTGTTTCCATCTTGGATTTTAACAATCAGCAATTTTTCGTTTGTTGGAAACAATGAAGGTTACAATGTTATTCGGACTAAGATGATCAGGTGACGTTTTCGCGCTCAGGCCTTATCTTTAGGAGGCGTTGGCCAGGCCCTGTCTATCTCATGGGCTACGCCCTACCGTAGGTGATGTAACAATGTATGAATTTTCCGTGAGGAGGTTTTCTCGCTAGCAACGCCTCCTAAAGATAAAGCCTGAGCGCGAAAACGTCATCATCATCCGAAGATACGTTTAATCGCATTTCAGGGCTTATTATTGGTAGTAATGCGATTAAACGTATCTTCGGCGTAGCCCACGTGAAAGACAGGCCCTGGCGCGGAAAAGTCACCTGACCATCTTAGTCCAAGTAACAATCCAATCTTCATTGTTTCCAACAAACGAAAAATTGCTGATTGTTAAAATCCAAGATGGAAACAATGAAGGTTACATTGTTATTCGGACTAAGATGATCAGGTGACTTTTCCGCGCCAGGGACTGTCTTTCACATGGGCTACGATCTTCGGATGTAACAATGTATGACGTTTTCGCGCTCAGGCCTTATCTTTAGGAGGCGTTGTCTCTAGGCGGTATTGCATAAGGCCTGATAACGGAAACGCCATACATTGTTACGTCATCATTAGTCGACCATTGTTAATCCTATTTCTACCAATAGAAGCCCTAAATTTGGTCGATTAATGATGATGTAACAATGTATGACGTTACCGTTATCAGGCTTTCTGTCTAGGTGGTTCTGCCCTGTATTTATTTGCCTCAACCTGTACATATACGCGCAGACAGAAAAATTTTCAACATATCTTCTCGAATCATGAGCTTTTAAATCGATTTCAAAGAAAAATAAATTCAGTTGGGGAAATGAAAACATAGAGCCCCACTCTTAGTGAGTGGTCGGCCAAAAATTCTAACTAAGACCAAAACAACAAAAAATCGTGAATCGTCTATGTAGTCTTCTCAATCTTCCACTCTTACTATAATTACACATGAAGTTATTTTCACCTTTTCTCTTTGAGAAGTAAAAAAAAAAAGCAGAAAAAAATCCCGCTTAATGGATTGTAGAACGTGTGCATTTATGTAAGATTGTAAAAATGACGGCCATTTGTTTTATTTCGTTGGCTTGTTTTGTCACGACAGAACATATTTTAAAATGTTTTCATTCTGACATGAATAAACGTCTCTAGACTCCCCAGCTGGAAACGCTGACAAACGAAAAACCTGTTCCTTACAAAAATCTTCTTTTCATTTTCAGCTTTTAAGAATGAAATGCATAATAAGGATTATGACGAATAATAAAGAATTAAGAACAAATGATCTTTTCTGCTTAAAAGCCTAAATAACGTCGGATATTAGACTCGGAACAAATCAGTCGGACAGAAAGATAATCCATGTCGGCTTAAAGATTAGAATAAAACTTAAAAAAGGAAAGCTTGTGAACAATTTTGTTGAAAAGTTACGACGAACGTAGGAAAGTAAATCTCAAAAAGTATATCTTGAAAATAAGAACTGCATTTTAAGCATAATTTAAAGACTGGAAGACCTAAATAGAGTGTTTAATAAATCGTTTAAAATATATTATTAATTTACACTTTTGAAACTTGTTTCAGAACAAACGACAAGGTTTTCAATCCCATTTTATTATTATTAGTATTATGTAATATTAGCGGATGATAATACCTTACAACCGCTACTGAAAATAGAAAACTGCTAAATATAGACAGCCTGGAAAAGAGGAGATATTAATCATACCAACTCTATAGTTGGAAGATAGAAATCATAATTAAGCGACTTCAGTTAATCTCAACTTGGACAATCACTTAAGAAAACTCGCCGCAGCGTGTCTAGAGGACGAACACTTCTGAATCTTTCCGGGGAATTTCAGTAAATTACTTTAATGCCATCAAATGCCAACAGTTTTAATGGGCACATGAATAACCGTTGTAAAATTTCTTAAAATAAAACGTTCGGGAAGGAAAGTCATACTGGGTGGTAATAATAATGAAGCGAATTTAATGAACCAAATTTCACTGTAATTTAAAAAGATTCTTTAAATTGTTCCAACGTGTTTTGTCATATCCTCGTTAGAATCTCTTTCTCAAATACAGAAAGGTTATTTTAAATTAAAAATTTAAAAAGTACGAACATAAAGAAAGTTTGGTTGAACAGGTGAAAAAGAAGAAAGATATAAAAATCTTGAAATTATGAAAGGAATACCTTTTGAACTCCCTTAGCAAAAACAGCTTTCTCTACTGTTTTGCAGGCACAACCCCATTCTTTAATGAAAAGAGGAGTGCCAAGGCAAAAAGGGTTATCCAAGGAAGAAGCAAGCAAGTCGTCCCAATTACTTTGCAAATTTTTACCAAAGGCAAACAGTGCTAAAGGAGATCATACCAAAAGGAACAATGCTAAGCGTATCCGATAACATAATCCAAAAGAAACCACCTGCGATAAGTTGATTATTAACTAAATTTTTAATGAACGAAAAAAAAAAAAAAAAAAAAAAATGTGTGAGCAATAAAACAATTCCAATTTATTTTAGTGAGATTCAGGTAAGGGAAAAATTCACTCTTATATTTTAAAAGTTTCCAGAATACCAAGAACGTAATTTAACAACAATGAAGATCTCTCATCGGCGACAAGGTTAAGGAAGAGACGGCAACAAAGGATTTATTTCAAAGCGAAGCGGGGAAAATGTCACGAACGAATCGATTTCGCTTGGTTGCATGCTACTCACAATTTTATTTTAAATATCTGATAGAATATCAAACATAAAACCCACTATTGTTTGAGAATGACCTTAAAACAAACATTAATATGCGTGATTGCATTATCACCGTGCATTCTTAATTATTGGATATCTGATAGTTTCCTTTGGTAATATCTTCTGTTGCGAAAGAGTTGTAGTGCCCGTCAAAAAATTAGAATTACCTGCTTAATTTTTTGTGATATTATCAATGGCTTTAATCGAAACTTTTAAACAATATTGAAATTGTATCCGTGGTTATATTAAATTGGTCCTGCGGTAAAATATTTTATATGAATTATCAAGTGGTTAGACTATTTAGAGCAACTTCTTAAGATGCTTTAAATTGTACTTTAGATTTTTATTGGACTATTTTTAAAGAAGGGATATTTTGATATGATCACAACTTTTGTAAATAAGTAGAGTTGTTGAGTTTTAAAATGAAAAACACGATTGTAGATAGGAAAATATAAATTTTATAGAGAATGTTTGTAGATTTCGTAATTAGAGAAAGTGAAAGTATAGATATGTTGAAGCAAGTTGTGGTTGTTAACAGGTACTTTAAAATGTAATTCTTAAGCGGGAGGAGTTTTTCTATAGAGGTATATTTTATCAGTAATTAATTAAATTAAAATTTTATTTTTATTAACTTCTGGTGTGTTGAGGTGCATATTAGTATTACTGAAGTAGCATTGTTTTCCTCAACGTTAAGCTAATGGTATAAAAAGTGGTATATGTTTAAATAAATTATTTCAAAGTGTCTGAAAAATTAGAAATGATTTTTACAAACTAATTATAAAAAAAATCATTCAATAATATGAACAAATAATTTCATTCTCTTCATAAAAAAAGTTATTAAAGTAATTATGATTGATCGTTTTAAAAACCCCAAGCTTGAGTAGCCTTAGCTTTCAAACACGAATCCATATCACATACATATTAATTTGTGTTAAGAATTTTGCAACTCAATCTTCTTTTTAAAAATTCTACGACTTCACTCACTCGCGAGACAGACTCTACACTATAAAAATTCTCCTTCACCTCGTTATCAAAATTTTAAAGTAAATTCTTTAGGGTGAGGTTCAAAATAAAATGTGTAAACTTATGCAACTTTTATTATTATTGTTATTATTATTTGAAGATTCCTTTTGCAGTGCGTTATCATCTGCAGGAAGACGACGAGAAGTCTCAACCCTTTCACCCCGTTTCCCATCTTTTATAGGCGATGACGAGAGAGGGAAACGGATGAGAAAAGGGCCAAGGGACAAACGCAGACAGATAAACGCACACTACACATAAGAGACAGCAGGCACACAAAAGAGACCGAAACAGAGAGAGAAAGAAGGAAGGAAGAAAAAAAAAAGCCAAGGAAAATATTCCGTGTAATTGAAGCTTGGGGGCAAATTGCTGCTTGCCTCCCTCTTTTGGTGCGAAAGGAAGCTAGATAGGGAGGAAGATAGGCAGAAATAAAAAAAGATAGACAGAGAAATAACGATAGAGCAACGATAGGTCAATCACAAGCATAAGCCACCGGCGAATTAGTCATTAGTCACCCCGACGCCCAACCAATCAGAACAATGAAGGCATTCACCATCAAGCGCACGTAATCGGGTACCTACAGCAGTCGTTATCATACAGAGAGCCACGGATTGAAGAGAGAACCGCCAATTAACTCATATGCATTAAAAAATTAAGAGGTCCTAAAACTGCTTACATTATACGTTCTATATTTAAAAAGCATCATTTATTAAGTTTGGTCTCTGTCTTCTCTAGCCAATGATTTACACTTATCCATCGAGCAGAGATTTCTATGAAAATAAAAACTGAGAAGTGTACACAAAAACATGCGAATTAATACAATCATTATTAGCTAAATTGCAAGAGCAAACGTTGGTTCAATGGATCCAGCTAAATATTGCAACTTAAAGTGCAATGGAAAGAAAACGCATGAAACACTGAATATCTCTAAATTTTTAAATACAGTCATGCAAAAAAAAAAAAAAAAAAAAAAAAAATGGTTTTTTAGTTAATGTTTACTTACTATTATTTACAAAACATCGAGTTTTATTAAGCAAGAAAATCGAATAAAAATGAAGATAAGCATTTTTTTCTGACCATTTTCTGAAAGCTCTAGTTAAGATTAAATTAGAAAATTGATGACATAGGAGTTACAGAAAGGTTATATTGTTTATTTTTGTTTTTCCTTTTTCTTTAAAAAAAGTTGAATGATTCATCTTTGATTGTTTCTGCTATTTTGTGCAATCTTTCATTGAGAATTTCTTAATTTCAGGCTACACTTAGTTCGGAACTCAATTGTATTGCTTGCCATTGGCATAAACTTCCCTCACAAGATTACCCCATAGATTTTCTATAGTGTATAAATTGGGATTGCATGCTGGCAAATAAAACTGACAAATATCAGGACTCTCCAAGTTAAACAGAGGAGAAGACCATAAGGCCATTAAGTATTCCTGAGTAGTCCGGATGGTAGTCAAATTTATTGGTTTGATTTAAGAAGAGAAGACCAAAATTTTTTTTTAAAGCTGGTTATATTGGCAAAGTTATGGTTATGTATTTCACTTGTCAGAGATCGCAAGAATGCCATTAAGTATCAAAAGCTATTACAAGTTCACCTTCTTCTATTCATGCAATTTAATCTCACAGATGGTCTGATCTTCCAGCAAGACAAAGCATCTTGTCTTGCATCGAAGAATATAAAAACATGGTTAGTGAGCCAAAACATCACAACTTTAAATTGGTCAGCATGCAGTCCTGATCTTGTGAAGCAGTTTATACCAATGGCAAGTAATATAAGTCAGTTGCCGAACTAGGTACAAACTAGCAGAAACAATGAAAAGTAGAATCTTTCAATTTATTTTAAAGAAAGGGGAAAAAAATAAACTACTAAAACCTTTCTAAAACTTCTATGCCATCAATGTTTCCGATTTCTTTTTACAGAAAATGGTCAGAAATGCTTATCTCCATTATTTATTCGACTTTCTCGCTTAAAAATTGTTTTGTTACCTTTTTGCTAATAAATAACATCCATCTGCCAACACCATGGAACTTTCACCAAATCGATTAGGAGAAAGGGACTTTCAACAAAATCGATGTTCTTTCATCAATATTCAATTATCAATCCGCTCTGCTCCGATCAGAAATCACGTGCTTCGTTTCTAATCTCTATTTTTATCCTTCTATCCGAATCCTTTTTTCTTCCTCCCTTATATTTTAAGCGGAATGTATTTTCCAATCGACTTAGGTAAAACTTTTATTTTGATTACACAAATCCACTGAGATTGCATTATCTTGTCTGCTAAAAAAAAAAAGGAACTGCAATGGAATCTAATTGGGATAAACAACCGCGGAAATCTTCTGAAGAAATTAAGGGATACACTTCAAGTATACGAGGTACTATTCAAAGATTCCCGAAATTAATCAATATATAAACGACACACACCATCAGCATTCTTATACAAGGTCGTCATATCCAAAGCAGTATCTGTGAGAGTGCAAACATCGATCCCAACGCTTTTGTCACAAACGGAAAGCATTCTGTAAGTACTTTTAGGTTTATGTTTAGTACCTCCTATGATTCAGCTTCAATCTCCTGTATCTTTCAAATATCTTTGTCCCTTCACTCGATTTTCTTCTTCGAGAGGCCCCGCAGAGAAGCTAAATTGGGCGAGCAGGGCAGATGAGGAACCTTCGTCATAAAATGCTGCACAATGAAAGCGCAATCCTTCGCATGTTTAGTTCTATCTTTTCTATTCCTTTTTCACCTTTTCTGTGTCGAGGACGTTAAATAACCACAGGATCTATTGGAAATTTAGCCTAGTAGAGGATCACCCTACTAGGCTTTGCTTGGTCTTCCAAGCTTGTTAGTAAAAGTACAAATACATGCATCATGCCCTCAGTGGGATTCGAACCCGAGACTTGCTAGTTTCGAGAGCGATAAGGCAAAATCCGCCGACACGAGGCAAAACGAGTCGTTTCCTGCCCTGATGACGAGATTATACCTCGAAACGCGTTGGCTATACCAATAAACCCTACCATATTGCTATTTCTGGACCTGTTATTTACTATTCCATTATTTTGCCGCATCCTGTATGTAGATATTGGAGTTGCGGATACAACTGAATTATTATAATAATCATTCGGAAGCTATTAACAAATATGGATTTCCAGATTTTATTTTTAAAGGCTGTATTGAAGCTCTGAAGACACCATTAAGCGCTTATATAATAAGTCACTTCAGATGGGTTATTATCCCACCGAATGGAAAACAATCAGAATCCATCAAATGCCAAAACGTAATAACCCGCAGAATGCAAATGACTATAGGCCCGTCATTATTTTACATTTCCCAGCAAAAATCTTAGAATCATGTGTGGCCAGGCATTTATCTAGTTTTGTGGATCGAGGTTTCCCTGACGCCCAACATGGTTTTCGTAAGCAAAGGTCAATTCTCTCCAACCTTGCAAACATGGGGCATACCATCTTGAATATCTTGTATACCATCTTGAATTGAAAAATTCTGCTCATTTTTAAAGACTACTTTTAAAGATCAATTGGACAATATTAATATTGACATCATTTTTGATTCAATCTCTTTAATTAATATCCTCATTAATATTTTAAATGGACGGATTTGGATTCTGGGATTCTTGAAAATATCGGAATCAGAGTTCCATCAGAAAACCGTGGACGTTATGGTCATTCAAAAAGTGGAGAACGAATTTTCGCCTCCTTGATCCATCTTTTAAAATCATAAAAGCACATGATTCATTTAATATCACCAATTCCATTGATGTTTTTACTTTTAATTCCTTGTAATCCATTGTAATTTTTTTCTTATTTTCTTCTTTATTATTAATCTTGCACAATTGTTTTAGACTTCTGTATTGTTTTATTGTTTTGTTTTGTTTTCTTTGACTCGGCTTTATTTTGTTTACTCTTTATTCTTTTGCTTTATATGTTATTCATCAACCCCGTTTTGGGCTCTGGCCTGTTGGGGGGCAACATGGGGTTTTACCCTCCGGTATATCTGGTAGCTTATTATTATTATTATTTCTAATCCGCCCCACTTCACAAAATTAGGCGGATACATAAGGAACACCTTGGGTGCTAAGAATATTTTAATTAAACGAAAAGTTATCGCTATAAAAGACGTTAAACAAAATATAAACTTTCATTCTAACTAGACGCGTGTATTGAGTTCAAAAAAAATGAATTTTATCCGGGGGAGCTAACAATCGGTGCCCCTAGCATGCCGACACCACGCCCTCAAACACGTAAAGAACATTAATCTGCCCTCTTCCCACGGGTGCCAAAACCTTTTAGAAAGTATGTTTCTATTACAAACTATGTTCCTATTAAAATTAGAGTTTCTGTCTATTTTTACAAAGAAAAGTAGGAGGTGAAAGAACCCTTATATTACTTGTGAGATGACATTGGGAATTTTATTCTACTTGAAGGAAATTTCTTAATGACCGAAATTCGTGTGAAATCAATCTCAAAGGGTCTCATCTTCTTTTAAGTAAACATAGCCTAAGGAGATGGGGGGAGGGGAGGTTAACTAGTTTAAATCTTCCATTTTTTTGTAAATATCAAATGGCCGTAAAAATTCTTTATCGATAGCGATTTAAAAATGAAGGGGGTCTGATGTTATTTTATAGAAGGAAAAAGGCAGTAATGAGTGCCTCAGTGTGCGGAAGCGAAGCCAACACAATGGGGATAGCTTTTTTTTTTATTTTAGCATTCTCGATTTTTTGATTATAAGACGGTCTTTCTCTCTCTCGACCTTTTCTTAAAACCATCATTATCATTTCTGACGAGAATTCTGTTCGTCGTAATCATACATTAGCCGTTTTCTATTAATCTAGTTAAGAAAAGGGCTTGCCCCACACTTCCACCTCCCCGAATACCCACTTTCCCTTTCTCCCATTCATCTTCTTCTTCGTTGATCCTAATCACCGGCTTCTTTTAATAATATATATCGCCATCACTCATCTGATAATGGCCAGATATATTAGAGGCTTTCTTATTATTTCAACGTACTATTTACTTTGGTTTCAATAATGCCGTTAGAAAAAAAAAAGAACCTGAAAGTAATTTAGGAAACCGGGAAGCTACACACTATATAAAATCTTTATTGATTTTAAAGAAAAAAGGGGCGAGAGAAAAAGAAAGAAGAAGAACGAGAAGACGACTTTTAATCTTTTCTCAGGTTTAGGATCGGTCACGTACTTCTTTTACAGGTGAGAGAAGAGGTCGCCGTCAATTCCTAAAGTGTGTCGTCCCATAAATAACAAAAGCTGCATACAAAGCACTACAAGAACTTCTTCCTTTTTAAACTCATCACCAGTTTTTCCCTTTCATCCTATTTAATAATGACCATCATCATCATCACCAACATCATCGTTACAAGAGAGAGAGGTCCCTGGAATTTCATTAGGCTGCTGGCCTTCCATCTTACCTGCTCTTTGCCACACCTGTATGTGTGTATATGTGGAGAGAGAGAGAGAGAGAGAGAGAGAGAGAGAGAGAGAGAGAGAGAG
>JAHWFO010059370.1:860976-876732 GCA_023313115.1 Rhysida immarginata
GAGAGAGAGAGAGAGAGAGAGAGAGAGAGAGAGAGAGAGAGAGAGAGAGAATTTGAGGCTTTCGGCCGTTGGTGAACAACCGGCAGAGCCGCCACTTACGGATTCGCTCCACTCGCCCAGGCCGTATCGAGGGCATCCGTTGGCGGTTTGCTTTAATTGGCGAGGGCGCTGGTCGCATTTTATGTCTTCCCCTCCCCCGTCAAGCCGTGCGTTATCAGGCACGATGGCCCCAAGGGCCAAACACACATACACACAACATATGAAACTTGAACAAAAAAAAAATAAATAAATAAAAAAAATATAAAAAAATAAAAATAAAAATCAAAACCGAGCGAAACAATATATCTAGAGCTCACCCCGAGCGTATGGGAAAATGAAACTACTTGAGGCTAGAATAAATAAAGAAAAAAACTTTTTCTTCCTTAATCGAAATATACCCATCGGACTTAATGACATAATTAAACATTCGAAAGGAGTAGCCATGCCACTCCAACAATAAAATACGTTGGCATTTGGACGTGACGAGGAAACCTAATAGTTTTCATCCAATCTTATCGATTTCTAATCATTAAAAAAAAATAAATAAATAAATAAAAAATAAAAAATATTTTCATGTAATATCTTCATAAATTCATCAACTCTTTGAACTTTGAGGACCGAAAGGAAATATTGCACAGGTTCCTCATATCCGACAGGCTCGGAGAAAAGCGCAAAATAAAAATTAAGGATTCTCTCTACAATATATTAAAAGGAAAAGCTAAATGTTTACCTTATTTGAAAAAAATTATTTTTCCTCCAGATTTTATGTTTTCTTTGCCCTTTTAAAGGGTAACAGAAAGCCTTAAAGCACCGGTTGTATCGGTTCGTCTTCCAGATTCCAGGTCGGAAAATGTTTTAACATATTTCGGTGAATGAGAATTTATAAGAATGTCTCGAAGCACGAATATAAATGACTCAATTCGGCGTTTTCTCCAATATTCTGACGAGTTTTTTTCCACTGGCTGAATTCACTACCATTATCTGCTCATGATAAAAGTACACTAACACTGAAAGCGAGCATCGTAGTCCTGGTTTCTTCAAAGGAGTCTTCCTTGGTAGTAACATCGCTGAGATAAGGAACACATGGTTAAAACATTTGGTTATGGTATCCCACATCCTCGAAACATGTGAATCATTTGAAATTTATACTGTTTCGCAACCCATTTTTCCTGAATACCTTAAAGAATCCACAGTTTGAAATAAAGCAAAAAGGAAAAACCAACAAACGAACACCGGTCTATCCAATTACGTGACTGATACTCAATTACAGAATCTAAAATATCTAAAATATTAAAAAGGATAAAAGAATGCGGTTGTAATGTCCTAAGTAGATTAATAATAATAGCAGTGTTCTCCCTAGAAAATTTTATCAGGTGGGTGGTAAGCTAAAATAACCGGGCGGACAAAAAATAAAAACTAATAAAATATTATGCAATGTTGTGCAGTTTTTCGTGTATTCAGCCGGGCGGTTGCCAAAGGGCCTGAGGAGAACCCTGAATAGATTACATTAATGAAATAATTTCAACAAGACACTGTAAAGTAGTTAAGGCTCTGATAAGAAATAACAAAGAAAACGACAAATTCCATAAACTTGTTTTAATAATACGTATGCCCATTTCGACGACCAAGTCGTCTTCTTCAGCGTAATACAGAATAACCTCTGCCTTAATATTTGCATAGACTCCGAATTGTGTCCTTTATTATTATTATCAGGTTGTTGCAAAAGTTTCTTCCGGTTCTAGAAACCGTGCTCAAGAAGGGCTCATTTTCCGAGGGGGGGGTGTTCATATTTTTTCAAACAAATTATTGCTTTCGATTCCTGAATATCTTTGCTATATTACATCCAAAAATCAACTTTCTGACTATACATCTGTCAGTGTCATCAACAGCTGGCATATTCGAGCAATAATCTTCTACGAGTATTCTGGAAAGATCAGTGCTGCGCAATGTCAGTAGGTGATGATACTGTTAGTTTATGTACAATAGAAGAATGGTATCGCCAATTCAGACGCGGAGATAGCACTCTTCAAGATGCACCTCTCTGGTCGGCCAATCATGATTTCAGATGGTGACCTACGCCAAGCAATTGATGAAGTTCACAATGTAACAACGAGGGAACTCGCAGAATAGTTCAAGGTTCACTTTTCAACCATTGCCCGGCATCTGCATGAGCTGAATCTGTCATTCAAGTTCAATCGTTTTTGTGTTGGAATAAAAATCCGGAAAAAACTTTTGCAACAACCTGATATTTGCCACGGAGGCTAGCAAATTATGTGGAGTCTAGGCTACCAGATGAGCAGCAGGATTTAGAGCAGGATGTTCAACTCAAACAAATCTGGCGAAATTTACTCATGTTCTTACCTGTTGCTTGGACAATCGTAAACAGATTGATACTATTTATCTTGATTTCGCCAAGGCATTTGATAATGTGAATGTGAATTTACTCCTTGAGAAATTAGCTCTTGAATGGTTCCGGTCTTTATTGACAGGAAGAAGCTGTGTGTTGAATAGTGGATCTCTAGCGGCACAGTGCCGCAGAATCAAAAGCGGGGTTCCGCAGGATTCCCCCCTGGGGCCCATTCTGTTCACGATTTTTATGGCTGATCTGAGGAAAGTACTACCAGAAAGGAATTTAAACTGTCTAATGTATGCAGATGATTTAAAAATCTTTAGTATGATTGAAAGTTGGGGGGATTGCGTTATGCTGCAAGAGGCTATAGATAAAGTCAGTATCTGGGCCAAATGTAATGGGCTTCGTTTAAATGCGGACAAATCTTTATTCTTTCCTATACAAGAAAAGTTGCCCCTTTTATTTATAGTTAGAGGATATGGTATTAGAACGAAAGAATAGCACTAAAGATCTAGGAGTGCTAATGCACTCTTCTCTCTCTTTTAGTTTACATGTAAACTCATTAATACTGGATATTTCCAAAAAAACTGGATATTTTGAAGAGATTAACGGCTTATTTCAAACAGTATAATACGGTTTTAACATTGTATAAAGCGATTGTGGTACCTAAAATTACTTATTGTATATGGATTTGGTATGACGGAAACAGTCAAGCCGTTCAAATACTGCAACGGAAGATCTTGAGTTTTAAAAACTTTCTAAAGAGACGTTTTTATATTTTTAATAATAATAATATACATTTAGAAGAAATTTTTAATATTAATACTATAGTTAAAAATGTTCTTATTAATACATTACTTGGAGTACTCAGAGGCCAAATGCGGGTTGGTGATTTGTTAAATATTATACGTGTACGTCCCCAGTTATCCTTAAGGAATTATAATTTCCTAGAAATTTTGATAAAATGGAGAACAAATCTCTGTAATACTAATCCTTTTTATAAGCTTCTTGTTAATTACCATAAATTTTTTAAAAAGATAGACGTGTTCTTCATGCAAACCCCTAGGCATAATATATTTGGTTAGATTTCACGGTATCTCCTCTTTTGGTCTGTTTATAGTTTACTGTTTGTATAATATTTACTTTATGTTTTTTTGTTTTTGTTTTTTTATATTTATTTATTTATTATTATTATTTTTTTTCTGTTCATTGTTTGGTCTTGATTGATTCGGCTTTTCTTTTGCTGTGATTTTATTTTGTTGATTATACATTTTGGTTGTTTTTTTTGTTTTCATTTTATATGTACGAGGGGCGATTGATAAATAAGGTCACCATGGCTGTAACTTTTTTATTTGTTAAACGATTTTCAAAATTCTTTTTGTATCTTATACTCACATTTATCCTCTATGTAATGCACT
Source organism: Rhysida immarginata (assembly GCA_023313115.1). Taxonomy (NCBI): domain Eukaryota; kingdom Metazoa; phylum Arthropoda; class Chilopoda; order Scolopendromorpha; family Scolopendridae; genus Rhysida; species Rhysida immarginata. Next base: position 864,784 of record JAHWFO010059370.1, read on the forward strand.
ATTCACTTTTCGACATAGTCCCCATCCTTTTGCACGCATTGCGCCAACGCGCGACTAGTTGGGTGAACCCGTGGGAGAGGAATTCCGGAGTTGTTGTCGACACCAGGATTGAACGGCAGCTTTGGACCCTCTTCTGGAGTACGATAACGTCCGCCCGCACACGAGTCACCACACTCCAGAGGTGTTGCAGCGCCTACAGTTCAAAGATGAAAAATTGCAGTTCAAAAATGAAAGACTTTGCACATTGCGACTTTCACCACTTCCCAAAGAAGAAAGAGCCCCTTAAGGGACATGAGTTGGTTCTGACGGCGAGGTAAACCAACATTGAGAAATTTGAGTTTAATTCAGCAGATCTTGAATAACAACATTTTTCGTAAAGGCACCCGGCGTTGCCCGAGATAGTTACAGGTAAGAAGTTAAATAATAACTCACATTGATTTTCAGTAATTCTACAATTTCCTACTGTAGACATAGCTCTCGTTGTTCAGATATTTCCGACGCCTAGATAAATTCTCTTCCCTGACCAATCAATACTCGTTCGTTTTTTCGACATCACCAGTAAGAATTTCGATATATATGAATTAACACATATCCTTCGAACGATTATTAAAGAACACAATACAGTGTGCTTTTTGATTTGAAGAGTCGAGTTGATGTATGCTTTGTTATCGATTATGTCGTAAACTGACTGCCAAGACCGAACTGCGTCCTTATATCCCCAACACAATGGAAGAGGAAGCTGTCGTCGCGTCTGGAAGGTTCTACACTGTTCAAGTGGTTCAGACACCAAATTTTTGACAGTTTTTTAGCTAAAAGGAGACACGTGTAACTCCTTAGCCTCCTCGATAAACACGGCTTTATCTATGTCCTGTCATTGCATCATTTTATGCTCATTGTTAATAATTCTTGGAAACGAACGTTCAATCATCGCATCATGACCATCTCGGTTTCTAAAACATTCACATTCACACAGATTATCGTCAAAATGTATCAGGGATTTTTTAGGAAATGTTTGGATCTGCTGTGCTACCGGCGTTGCTCGGACTCTTTTTTTTGATTAAATTTTGTAATACCTGAATGTGAATATACAATAAAAATGAACACAAGAAAACGCTTAGAAATAATACAGTAAAACTCTACATATTGCATTGTCATCGGGATCTGATCCACCCTGAAAAATTCAGATCATTTGATGGTCGGGAAGTGATTAAATTTTCAATTACAAAATTTGTAGCATTAGAGCCATGTTTTTTCAATTTGTTGGAAACAATGAAGGTTGTTTTGTTGCTCGGCACTATGGAAACCGGCATGGAGCAACACCTCCTAAAGAGAAAGCCTCTGCACGGAAACCGTCATACATTGTTACATCATCATAGTAGTGCAAATTCAGGGCTTATTATTGGTAGAAATACGAATAACAATGCACTACTATGATGATGTAACAATGTATGACGTTTCCGTGCACAGGCTTTCTCTTTAGGAGGTGTTGCATGGAGCAAGAGGAGAAAACAAAGAAAACAATATAATCATCATTGTTATAATCAGCATTGTTAAAATCATCAACAATTAGCGTTACAGCCATATATACAAACTGACAGAATTATATTAGTAGATTAGAAGATTTTATCCGCGCGCGATTTGCGCGGTAATTAGTTTCAATTTTAATTCATATTAATAAATGAAAGGTCTTAAGAGGATTTTTCACGCCAAACCTCAGATGTTGATATTATTGATGAAAAATAGGAAAGAAAATTCCACAGCCTGGGATCGAACCAGGAACCTTCTGCTCACCGTGTAGATGCGCCAACCAATTGCGCCACCGTGGACATGGATACAATTGCATACAATGAAAAAGCTACGTCATTTCAGATTGGAAACGTCACACGCGCTCGCGACACGTTCACGTGGTCCGTAAACTCTCTATTCTTAAAGGCGTGACGGACTGATGATACAACTGGATGAATAAAGATGTTATTTCTTATTTGCCAAGGGACAGAGTTCCATGAAATGGAACTCAAAGAAAAATTTTGCTTTTATATGATGATATAATTATCGTATTGAAATTCGTTTATTTTAAATCATTTTACAACTACGCATCCAATTACACCATTCCTTAATAAACTTGGATGGATGGGTTGATATGGGAAGAGCATTATAGCATTTTTGAAACTTCGTACAAATAGTAGAGACAGGGTCGTATTCACCTGTTTAGATATTCTATCACGTCCTAAATCTTGCTATAGAGGCCCATGCAGAAATTGCATAATTGATAGTTGGAACAATTTTAGAGTTTATCTTAATATATACTGATTAAAAGTATATACATAGACAGGGACTAATTAACAAAAATGTGTTTCTGCGACAAAAGAAAATGTTTTGAAACAATGTCAACATAAATGTACATTTAAAGATCAGCGGAATTCACGGAATTTCCCAAAGTGGAAACGTCAGTGAAAAAAGAAAGAGAGAGAGAGGCCCCTGCAATTAAAGTGCCTGACACCTCGGGGAGTGTTCTCTTAAGAAATTTCAATCAAGGCGATTAGGTTTCAAAGTGAAACTCCTTATCAAAAGCCCGCCGTTAATTTCCATCCTCTGGCATTCACTTTTACATCTCCCCGCCTAATAAAGAAGGAAAGGTGGTAAGCTTAAAAAATAAGAGACGGGAGGAGGGGGAGGTGGGAGGAGAAACGAGTGAAACCTATGATTTTAATTCCTATTTTTTATGGTTATCGGAACCACTGGAACGATTTTAAATATAGCACCGGCAGCCGAATCGAGCATGTGAAGCAGCGGCTGCAATGGCCAGAAGCACCCTCCGATAATCGTCCCTTTTTTCGTCTTCTTTATCTGACTGTCGATCTTATTCGCTTCCAGTCCGATAAAGCGAATAAGGACAAACACACACAGGGAGACGTTACACTCGCAAAAGCCAACAAATAAGAAATAAGTTGCTGACGTGTTGAGATCACTTCGTATCGATAAGGTTCAGCACAGAAGCCGAAACCAAAAAAAAACAACCAAAAAACCCAAAGACTACTGCGTATAAAGGGACTAAATAAAGGCTCTTGACAATCTCCATCTAGAACAAGGATCGGACAGATGTCAATCGTTTCATTAAAGTTGAATGCATGCAACTTTTATGAAGAAAATGTAGTACGAAGCGTATTCAGAAAGAAAAACAAAGCTACTATTCATATTTTATTTTCTTTACCGATTCTATATACCTTTAACTAACAAAAACATAGATCTTTACTATCTGGGGCTCAGCGGACTGATTATTTGGTCCATATGAACCGGAGAAACGTTTTAAGCGAGTCCGTATTATCCCTTTGCTGTAGAATAGAAAACGTAGGTCTTCCGGTCAGGCCAAAACACTGGTCCGTTTAAGTCCTCATTATTCGAGACTCAACTAAAAAAGTTCTACTGTATCTATATATTTAAATATGCAGATCTTCAGAAGAAAGTAAATTTGACAAAAGAATCTTAATAGAAATTAAAAATTAACGAGAAAGTAAACGTGGTAAATAATTCCAAATTTTAGAAGTATCTCGAATGCCGTAGGTTCTACGGTCATTTGAAGTCAAAAATACTGTTGAACACTGTACCGTTTTTCAATTTACTCCACTGCCATTCGTTATGTTACACAGGCAAAAATAGAACACAGAAACCGAATGAATGTTCAAAATAAAAACGAAAACATTGGTTTCAAAATCGTTTCATCTTTAAGGCAGAAGAAATTTATTCCAAAAACCTTTTGACAGGTCCTTTAAACCGCCGAAAGACCACTTTTTCTCTTCAATACGTGCACAAGCAATATCAATTTCTTTGCAAATAGCGCGTAAAGGAATGCCAAGCCACAGCATTTCTCTTTCTCTTCGTCTCTACTTAAATCATAACGACAATTTATGAAAAGTCAGAAACGGCTGACACGCACACGGGTCAACAAGAAGAAAGGAAGAGAGACCGTCCACCCACAACAATCACGACTGGCACTGTCACGTGCAAGGTAACTGTCGAAAACAGAAAACCGACACGACTCGGTAGCCTAAGGGTTTGCTATAGGAGAAGAAGGGTGTCGTAGGTGGCGATCGAAATCTGTCTTCAAGGCTATCCATCTTGGAAACAGCGACAAAAACAATCGGCTGCGCTCTCCACTCTCTCCTCACCGGTTCCCGGCTTTTTTTTTTCTTTTTTGTTCGAAGGTCCGCGTGTGGGCGTGGAAGCCCAAGAATGGGATCAAAGAAGAAAAATAAAAAGGAATTCTTCCTCTTATTAACCTTATCAGACGCGAAAAAGGGCAATTTATGTTAATAAGTTTAGTCATTCACTCGTTACAATTTCTTTCCGACGAGGCCATTAAGTTTATTCAAGTTATTCTAAAGCTATGCTTAAGTTATGAGAATGAACAAGCTATCATAACGAAAACGAATTTAAAAAAAGTTTTCTAGTAAATGTGTAAAAATACGAATGGGTAAATGTGGGGGGGGGGGGGTCGCGAATTAGATTTTGTATAAGAGAATTTATACGTGAATGTGTATGAATAAGCATAATTTTGAGAATGGGTGAATAACTGGGTGGGTGAAACCATAAAAGTAGAATATTTACCTAGGAATTATATAAATGAAAAAAATTCTAGGGTTTGTCAGTTTCAGCAGCGAAACTACATGCAAATATTATTTGACCATGAAAAATCTCCTATTTCATATCATCATTGTTTCAAAAATCTAGCCATTTCATATGGCTCTCAATTGTTGAGTTGATATATTGTATCTCATTGCACATATTGTTGCATTTAACGTCTTATTGAATAACAAGATTTTATCCGAGCGCAGTTTGGGCGGTAATTAGTTTCAAATTCAATTCATATTGTTGCAAAGCTCACACATTCAAATTGTGTCGAGTGACGAACTCACACGTCTTCCTTTATTTATAGTTTGATGATAAAAATTGTTGCTTAAGGCATCAATGGCCAGGTCACTTTTCAGTTCCGGCGTGTGCTTCAAGCCAGCACCAACAATGCTTAAACGTGCAACAACAATACAAAACTGTTTCCGTGACGAACTCACATGTTCTCCTTTTTTTTTTTATTTTTAGTTTGACTGATTGATGACTGAATACCGCAGTTCATGTCATCCGATTGATATGTTAGGCCTATATCTCCATATCGATTGGTCCAATTTTGATTTTTTTTTCAAATTTTTGGTTATTATTTACTCTATGCACATAAAATGTTGCACAACTATTAGCTGCCATACATAAGATATTGAACATCGATAATTATGATTTTTCGATAGTATTTGTCAGAATACAGTTGACCCTCGATTTTACGGACTAATTGGGGGAGAGGGTTGTCCGGAAAATCTCAAAGTCCGGATTTTCCGAGGTAATACAAGTAATGCTGACACATACATACTTCATCTGAACTTTTTAAACAATCTGGAAAGCAACAATACCTTTTAATGGTAATATAAATATAATATTGTTGCTTTCCAGATTGTTTAATAAAAAAATTACATGTCTCCACTATTATTTATTTAATACCGGGATTAGGATTGAACTAAATTAGTTATACAGAATAATTTAATCTGTATCACTAGGGCTCCCAATTTTAATTGTCATGGGTGTTTAAGATGAAGATGGACCAGGCTGAGATGACAATTGAGCACCAGTCAGCGCACACAACACAAAAAGTAGAAAAAATTTCAGTAGAAAATATGTCCGGAAAATCCGATATCCGAAAAATTGAGGTCCGTAAAATCGAGCGTCAACTGTACTGACCAATGGCCGATTGCAATAATTTATTAAGTTTGTTTACAATTAAACGGTTTTGGTTCCATTTAGCTAGGACTCGGCATTTTCGAGAGAACATATTTCGGAAATTCAATTTTGCCAATATCTCGGGAAGTATTAGTCCCACAGAATTTTGGATGCGATATTCCTAATCAGCGATGAAAGAATCATTTATTTCATATATCGTATGTCCCACATCTTTCAGACGGAAAAAAAAAAGTGTCTTTGATTCTATAGTTTGTCCAATGAAAGAAAACACCGGCGTATCCAATTAACCCAATTTAAATTATTAAACATCGTTGGATTTTTATTGCAACAATCTCCAACAAGTAAAATTTGGAAATTAATTAGACCTGCTCAGGCAGAGAGTAAAATACTTTTATCCCCAAAAACATATAATGCTTGTAATAATTTTGTTGGCTGCACCATTGCTTCTGCGCCATCCTTGGTATAAGGCCCGCAAGTGTACAGATGAACAAGGAGAATTCTCTTAGCAGAGAAAGCGTGCCCAGCCCACTGATGCGCCACAGTCATGTTTAATATCATAAAGACATCAGATGGAGGAAAAAAAAAAAAAAAAGCCCTATAATTCCCCCAGTTAGGAAAGCTTTTTTTCTTCCTTGTGATACTCGAAAAATGCGATATACATTATCATTCGAAAATCACATCGCTAGTTCATTTTATGCGTGCATGAAAATGCAAGATTTCAAGATTCACAGCTTCCTCTGTAAGCGTTCATCAAAAAGAAAATTATTTACCGGAAAAAAAAATCTACGAACGGCATTGCTTCGTTTTTAATTGGAGAAGAACATCGTAATTATTGGCGGCTTCTCAACACTTGTTCTCGGGAGCAAATCCCTTAATGCAGAAACAAGAATAATCCTAAGGGTTAAATTTCAACATGAGAAGAGTATATTAATCTTCGCACACAAGTCATCGATCAAAGTCTTCTACCCGGTGCAATGACTTAATTGAAAGTAAACTCCAGAAAGTCTCCGGGCGCAAAATGGACCTCTTCCATCCAAATATACCTCAAACTGGCAAGCTGGGAGGTAAAAAATTTTAGCGTATCAATACTAAAATTGGGAAGCAACAACCTGCTGTTCAATAATGGCAGCGGTAATCATTTATAATGGTTACACAAGAGATGAAGGGAAGAATAGTTCACCACGCGGAAGCTATGATTAGTACGAGAATGTAAATAATGAATGAGGAAAAAAGTTACTCTCTAACCCAAAATGATCAGCGACTACCTTTCTATATCAAAAATTATCTAAAGAAAACATGAACAAGGAATGTTCAACAGAAACATGTTTGGACTGCGCAGCCGCGAAGGTATCCCCTAGACAACGGAAAGCCGTTATTTATATGCAATTGTTTAAGTACAAGTGAGGCGTCTGTCATACAAATTAGCTCATTGCTTCTTTCTAAGAGTTGGAAGATGGCGTTCAAGGTAGATAATCCATCCAAAGATAATCCGCTTACTGTTATTCAATTTTTGGCCACTGATGAATTTTGTTATTCAATTTCTAGTGTTATTACTACGAACTAAAATTCAAACGCCACAGTATGGAACGGAAGCATCCAGGATATCCATAGGCGAAAAAATCTCTATTTCAACTTTCGGCAGGAAAAGTAATGGTGAACGAGTATATTTTGATTACCAAGGTGTACTGCTCGTACTTGTTAGACCAAGAAATCTGGTGTCAGCATCAATGCTGATCGATCAACGTTTATATCGTAGCAGCTTCACGAATAAACTAACTCACAAATAGTGCTATCCTTCTGCATGAAAAGCCCATCCTGATGTAACCCGAAAGATTCAAGAGTTCCTCGCTCGCATACACTGGGAAGTCTGAATTTACAGGTCCTAACTTATCTCCATACGATTTCCATGTTTTTAGCCCTCTAAAATAATTACTAAAAGGACGGAAGTTCAATTCCGACGCTAATGTAGAGTGTGCTGTTATGCAATGGTTCCACCAACAACCGCAAGAATTTTACCACAAGGAAATTTATAGATAAGTGCACCAATGAGAGTCGTGCCTTAATATTCGTGGAGGTTTCTTTAGTATATTATTGAAGAAAAACTGCTTCCCAGCCTCTAAACGGGTTTCTATTGAACAATCCTCGTATTAAATATTGTACTGTTCAATATTATACCTATTCCATATACAAAGGTAACTAGGAGGGAATTATACAGGGTGTTTCTAAATTATCTCCCGTATTATACATGTTTATTATTCAAAAACTATTACAGAATTAAAAGTGATTTTTTTTTATTCACAAAGAAAAACTCAAAAAGTTTCTTAGCATTCCTTAATAAATTTCAATGTACCCTCCATTTATGGCGTGAAGGACGTCAAAGCGAAACTCGATTTCCTCCCATGTTCGGGCTAGCATTGCGGGGGTGATTTCAGCGATTATTTCAATTATTCAGTTCTTGAGAGTTTCAATATCATCAACGTTGGTCTTGTACACTCTGTCTTTCACACTTATCCCCAGAAGAAAAAATCCAGAGGGTTCGCAGGGGGGCCAAGGGTTTGGCCCGTCCCTTCCAATCCATCGTCCAGGAAAGTTCGTATCAAGGCCCCCGTGAGGAGGTGCTCCATCTTGTTGGTAGACTATGTTGGGCTGCAGTTCTTCCACCTGTGGAATCAGGTAGTTCTCCAGCATATCGAGGTAGGTTGCAGCGGTAATGGTGTCTTCAGCGAAAAGGAAAGGTCCGATTACTCGATCATGCATTAAACTGCACCAAACTGCTAGCCTCAACACGGGATGAAATCGAGTTTCGCTTTGACATCCTTCACGCCATAAACGGGGGCACATTGAAATTTATTAAGGCATGCTAAAAAACTTTTAAGTTTTTCTTTGTGAATAAAAATAAATCACGTTAAAATCTGTAATAGTTTTTGGATAATAAACATGTATAATACGGGAGATAATTTAGAAACACCCTGTACATATTCCTATGTAATGCGGCAAGACAAAAACAGGCTACTCAGAATCCGCACTGTCTTTGAAAGCGTTGGGAGACTATTTACGTTGCTGTGGGTAGCTAATTCGAATAGCCTCGGGGGAGAGCACATTCGGATCTTCGTCTACCATTGAAATAGCACAATGAAAATAAAATTTGTGTTAAAAAGTAAACTTTCAATCACGATAAGATCTCAACTACCACTGAAACCATAAAGAGTTATAGCAGCATAAGACCAAACTTAGGCATAAGACAAAATGTACGGCATGGCCATTAAAAAAAAAAGTTGTGCACAAGTGAATTTGGTTGGTTTATTTTATTTAATGTCTATTTATCTACAAGAAATCGCCTGTTAAGGACTAATATTCTATACGGTCGAAACTTCTTTAAGTGAATCCGTTATTTCGAACATCAAAGGCTGATGCTACCACGGAAAATAAATTAAACAAATTAGCAAGCAGAATTCTTCAAACCAATTTCAGCCTACATGTTATCGATTGCGCTTTTATTGATTTTCAACTGCAACTGCGAAAAAGTAGTCGTCAACGAAATCCTAAACGTTACGTTTTTGGATAGCGGCAGAATACACTCATTTAAAAAAGAACATTTTTAATAAAAGAAAATTTATTTACAGTATCTTCTTATTCTAAGATTAGCCTTTCCACTTAGCCTTATTGCTTCCCTGAGGGTCTTCCTTCCTGCTTTGTGTTTTTAGACCACCGTCATAAACCTTCGCACCACGAGGAGAACCGTTCCAGTAGCCGACGGTGCAAAACGCGAAACACGGGTGGCAGCCCAGGCACTATCATTGCCGACGGTGGTGTTGGCCGACGAGGGCGGAAGGAGTCGACTGTGATGGACGGCTTCTCCACCCAATCAATTACGGCCACAGAAATATTCCATCACCCGAACGCCTTCATAATAAGTGACTGAGTGAGTGATCGATATCGCGAGCTAACGACCTTTGTACAAACTTTACCAAAGTTGCAAAACGATTTATCCTATCCCTTTCTGCAAACGCACTTTGAAAGGCAAAGCTGAACCCAAAGAGATAATTCAAATCTCCCTGTCAATTTAAAAAAAAAATAAAGAGCGAGGAAGTAAATTATAAGATCCATTACATTATACTTTTGTCTATTTACATTTCTCGAATAAACAATTTTTTTCAGAATCTGAGCAACTACCCATTACGCAGAAAAATCGGCCGATTTCACAATTATCATCGTCCATAAATTAAAAATTGAAGGTGTCCATGAAAGAAAGAAAAAAAAACCCTCCCCAAAGTGCAAATCCACGAGTTAAAAAAAATTTATGATGCAAATTAATACCCATTTATCAAACTGTGTGGTCTCCTAATCTTTAAGTCGTTTATAAAAAAACAAAATCCTTCTACTTCATTTAATATTTTTTTACATCATTGATTTGGTTTTTTTCCGCTTCCCCCTTTTTCTCTTGATTAAGTTTTTATATTTAACAATTATTATAATTTACGACAACCGCGCATCCATTTAACGTGATTCCTGTTTACATTTCAAATGAAATTTATTAAAATTTTATAATCCTATAAAGTAGGCAGACTGGCAGGAAATCGAAGTTTTATCACCAATGGAGGATGGAAAATGCGGATGTTCTTCAATATTGATGTAATGAAGATGTAACGAGATATTCCACTAATTACATTTATAAAAACAAATGAGATGACTTATTATAATTTTTATTTTACTGTCCGCTCAAACATTAAATCTCTGAGGTGTTCTTTAACATAAAAAATTGCATACTTCGTCGAAAGTCGTAATATATGAATTTTAAGCCGTGTTCGTATTGAATAAAATTAAAAGTCGTCCTCTTTTCAATTAATATTTAATAAAATGTAATATCAAACATAAATTCTATATACTACGATATATCACAGAAATGAAATAGGATATACCGTTGAGTCTTGAACGGACTGGCTAAGTGGCTTCAATCAAATGCCTTTTAAATATCATTCCTTTTTGGTAAGCATTATTAATTTAATCATAAATCGATGTCACTTCATACTTTAACAGGAACATGTACAGGGTGCGGCAAGTATTTGAGAACACGTGAGTATAACGTAATAATCAATACGTCATACAATTTAACAATTCCGAAAGAGGCAGATAAACATGGCGGATCTAAAGATAATCCAACAAATGAAGCGACCTTCTGTCATCTTCTCCTTGGCTGGAGGACACTCCGACTCCGAGATTGCTGCATTCCTGAAAGTCGCCCGTTCGTTGGGAAGAGTTGTGAAGCTCTGGATTACTCCTATAGCACGTGGTAGGCCGTATGTTTTTCAACAGGACTTTTCTCCAAGTCATAAGGCCCACAGCACCCAAGCATGGATGACCTCGAATCTTCACGACCACATCCCTCCTAACATGTGCCCCCCCCCCCCCCCCCCCCCGTGGACACCTAAGGGGTGGACTAGATGTATTACTTCTGGGGCGTCGCTGAGAAGGAGTCCAGCAAGCATCTACACAACACCGTTGAAGCTCTCAGGCCAGCTATTGTGGGGGTAATGGCAGAAATTCTCATTGCTACCTGCCAGCGATTCCGACAGCGTGTAGAGGCTGTCACTGCGGCGGACGGTGGTTTTATTGAATAAATATTGTCCTTTGTACAAAAATGTAAATTGTATTAAAGGCTCTGTGGTATCTTAAGTGTCTGCTCCTTTTACCTGCGGACGTCGTTTTGTTCTCAAATATCTGCCACACCCTGTATTACAAAGACAGATTTCAGACTTTTTGTAAGCTCAGGCTTAGATTTCATTAGAATTTCTTTTTTATAATTTTCTTTAAATTCTATTTTTTTTTATTCTCATTAACAGTTATTAGATCTGGCCATTGAAATATTTTCTACAGAAGGAAATCCTGACATTGGTATCCCATTATTACCAGCTTGGGAGCGCCAGCCTACTTTCAGTTTGCCAAAGTAAATTATAATTTTGTTCATGATTTGAGTTTTTTTTTTCTTCTTATTTGTTAAAGATTACTACAGGGGTTGGACAAAATATTATGAACACCTTTGATTTTAGATGTTTTGTCGAATATCTAGAAAAATACTTGACGAATTATCCTGAAACTTCAGGGGTGTAAAGAGCATATTGTACCTCATGTGTTTCAGGGAACCAGCAACACCATGGGGGGGGGGGGGGGGGG
>JAHWFO010059370.1:876832-905288 GCA_023313115.1 Rhysida immarginata
CCCGGAAGTATTGTTGGGATCACCCTGTAAAAAATAATGCTTGAAATGCATTATAGCTATAGCATATGATTATGAGGCTTCTTTAACTTATCTGTGTTCATTTGTATGCGAATAGCCCATACATTCATGGAGATAATGTTCATAAGTTTTTTGTTTATAACAAGGAGAGTTCAACCCAATGCAATGCCATTTTCAGGAAACGTGATAAACTACAATAGAGACAACAACCTGCAATAACAATATTAAAATATTAAATATTTGATGAAATAAGAGCATTTTAACTAAATAATGTTTAACTGCACATGTGCAAGTATTACCAAGATGCCTTTTGCATAATTTATTAATCAAATGTATAGAGTTACTCTTATAAAAAGCCCAAGCAAATACAGTAAACTCCGTGTAATTCGAATCCGCCAAATTCGAATTATCGCTTAATTCGTATAAATTGCAAGGAACGTTTGAAATCCTTTACATTTAATGTAAAATATTATCGCATATTTTCTAATTCGAATTATCGCCCAATTCGAATCAATCATCAAGTACATTTAATACAACTAATGTATTTTTCATCGCCTAATTCGAACACCATAGTTACTCCGAAAATAATTTGTGACTAATTCCCAGATTGATCTGAACAAGTACTGTGCTACTACATGCGGAGTTTACTGTAAAAATATAATTGGCCGATTCCTCTTCTACTGGATTATTCTGTACATCTGCATGCGAGACCATTCTTCCTTAAATTCTTCCAGGATCTATACTTTTGCGACTAAATTATAGCAGGATAATGACGACAAGATTCCTGAAGTCTAACATTCGAAATTCAGTTCCTGGCAATTACAAATCGAGAAAGAAGATACACAACCTCTTGGCCACAAGTAATTTTATAGATAGCTTGGATGTACACATAACATTAATTAAGGCAGGCGTTCCATTTAACATTATGGTAGCGTTCTTCCTTCTAGAATCGCTCATCCCTTTGTGGACCGTTTCCATTGGACTTAGAAATTTTCAGTGGCGAGTTTTTTTTGGCCCACCCTGTATATTTATACAAGGACACCGGGCAAAAATTTAATCACTTTGAGAGTTCTACGACGCTCCTATCTAAATATAGTAAAACCTGTGATAACGATCACTTGTTTATAACGACCACTTGAACTTAACTTAACGATCATCATTGTTTCTTTTTAATTAAAATCATTGGAGAGATGCAAAAAATCATTTTAAAATGCAAGAGTATAAAATAGAGATGGGGTGTAGCCGCTCAAGCTTTTCCCTAACGAGCCAACAAACTATCGGAGAAAATTTATTTTCCATATGGTTTTTGTAATGTAATAATTTTCGCAAAGAAATTATAATGTTTACACGAACATATTAGAAAACTATAAAAACACAATTGGTTGTGAGACGGCTAAAACTGACACTGTCAATTACGACAACCAAATTCAGGATAGGATTCCACGCTCTGTGATTGAATAAAATTCTATTGAAAACAGTTACGGATGTTGGTGAGGCCGTAAACAGAGTTCCTCAAGTCTCTCAATACATCTATGAAACATTTTCTAATAAAGAAAGATTAATTCAATATTCGTAGCCCGTTTTATATAAGGATGCAATGTCGATGTTTCCTGGACAAACCTAATGTGGACACAAAATTCCAATGCGAGCATTTTAAATAATTCTTTTCGGTTTTCCAACGTGAATATTTACTGTATTAATTCTAAATCTTTTTCATGTGTTCATACATAAGTTCAAATTTAGATATTGCAAAATTTCATGGAACAAAGGCTCATAAGAAATAAAGAAATTAAACTGGAGCTAACTCCAAACATCAGGTAAATGATATTAATTAAAAAATGGATAAAAAAATTTTCCGACCTGGATTTGAACCAGGAACTTCGCCTATCATAGTCGACGCCTCTACTAATTGGGCTATCCATTTTTTCCGAAATGTGCATACGTCATAATAATCATCTTATGTGGATGAGTGGTTTCCTGTCTTCCTTGTTGAAAATTGTCCACAGTGTTTGGCTCCATCTACTTCTTGACAACGTTGCAAATTTTTAATAACACGGGCGTTAGTTTAAGGACTGTAACATTCTCTCTTTCCTCTTTGATATGGCAATGCATTGTAGGCTATATTTGTTCCTTTTCGTTCTGAATACATCGGCGAAAAAGCAGGCAAGTGGCCTCATCAACTAGACTCTTCAGATCGAAATCTCGTCTTTAAAATCCGAAACAAAATCGATTTTCATGAGCATCAAAAATCGTTCGTTCCGATTACTTCAATGTTTACATTTTTAATACACGAGTCTTGACATTTTTATCAGTGCTCCAAATTTAATCATCAGAAAATATCTCCTAATAAAAAAATACTTCGAACCGAAATAGCAACAAAACAACTCTAACTCCAACGCGGTATTTCTAATTTTTAAAAATAGACCCATGTTCTTATTTAATCTACTTTTTATTTAATAATGATATAGTTTTTCCCCTTCCGGTGGAAATATTTTCTCATTCTTATTTTCCCACACCCCCACCTTTCGACTTTTGGGTCGCAAAACTCCCTCACTCGTTCAGGTTAATAGTGGGTCAGGTCGAACTGTTCCCACACTATAAACTTCGTATGGAGAGCAGCAAACGGCAAGTGGCAGCACCAGCAACAAACAGCAAATGAATCGGGAGGAAGAAGAAGAAAAAAAAAAGCCAACAAGAAGGGGGAAGGAATGCAGCAAACCTCATCATGTGGAGCAAATCAAGGCGATAATTAAACGTTTCAAAACCGAAATACTTCTCACCGAACAGGTGCCTTATGAGGAGGAGGTTTCATTCGAGGCCTTCCCTTCACCTACCGTCTATCTTTCAACAAAAATTAAAATAAAAATTAAGGATTGCGGGGCAAAAAAGAGTTGCAAACCTTGGAACTCATTTGCAAATCAATGCTTCCATTCGTGATCACAAAGGAAATTAAAATAATAAAAAAAGAAACAAGTAGAAAAGAAAATTTCATCATTGTCGATCGACACCATTGATTCGTGTCAATTTAGGTTCCGATTTCTGTTCTAATTCAGAGAAGACTTAAAACATAAACGGGTCAAAACATAAACGTCTCATAAAAAAACTCGAAAAACATTATCGGAAATCTTTTAATGAATATTCTATTTAAACCAAATAATAATAATAATAATAATAATAATAATAATAATAATAATAATAAATAAAGCGATTCCAAAATTAATTGGGTCATTTCCCGCTTTAACGAGTTGCAAAATTATTGCTTTTTTCCAGAAAAATTTCGAAATAAATGTCTTAACCACCCAGAGCTACCTTTTCCACATTTATAAGAAGTTTCTCAATCTGCAACTTCATGACAGTTCACATCATAATAGGTAACTGAGTACAAATTAAGCCCATTTTGAATCTGTTTCTGCAAACTTCTTGGAAAACGAAACAAAATCTCCGAAGTTTCAAACCATACACTTATAGGATTTTCGGAGAATAGCTAACAACAATCTTTTATCATATACACTGGTTTATTGAAGTTAATTATTGAAAAATAATATTCTTCACATAACACTAAAAATATTCAAATAAAACTTCAAAAATAAATGCCAGTCCGAGATTTTCGTAGACAGCCGACGAGTACGAGAATTGTTTCCGGTACCCAACTGTTTTCTCGTGAAATTCCATTTCGCTCTGATAAACGATAGCTCATTGCCAGAGTAAATAAATAAAAATAAATATGGACTTTCGCGAGAAAAAGAGTTGGTTTCCAGAACAATTCCCGTATTTTCGGCTGTCTACGGATTTCAGTCTGGCCTTTATTTTTGAACTCTTATTTGAATATTTTTTATGTTGTGCGATGAATACTATCTTTCAATAACACTGGTCAACACATATTTTGCTGCCAATCATTTAAAAGTCATTTTATGGTTAATTTGTTGCACTGATTCCCACTATGATATCAGTTTTTTTTTTAAATTGGCTCTACTTTTTGAGATATTTCATATAGTTCATTTTCTACGTTTCAACGTGTATATTTATCCAGTAGAACTGCAACTTTGACAAATGTAGATATTCTAGACTAATTTGAGTTTGCTGATTCCAAATCTGAACTCCAAATTTCTCTATCACGTCAGGAAGTTAAGTTTCAGGAAGTTAAGTTAAGAGGAATTCCGGGGTTGTTGTCGACACCAGGACCGAACGGCAGGTTTCACCTCGTCGTCAGAACACAACTCATGCCCCTTAAGGTGCTCTTTCCTCTTTGGGAAAGTGGTGAAAGTCGCAAGGTGCAAAGTCTTTCATTTTTGAACTGCAGTTTTTCATCCTTGAACTGTAGGCGCTGCAACCCCCTCTGATAGGTGGCGATCGTGTGCGGACGGGCGTTATCGTGCTGCAGAAAAGGATCCAAAGCTGCCATTCAATCCTCGAGTCGACGACAACCCCAGAATTCCTCTCCGACGGGTTCACCCAACTAGTCCACGCGTTGGTGTAATGCGTGGAAAGGAATAGGGACTATGTCGAAAAGTGAATAGTGCATTACATAGAGGACAAATGTAAGTATCAGATACAAGAAGAATTTTGAAAATCGGTTAAAAAATAAAGTTACGGCCATGGAGGCATTACTTTTCAATATGCCCTCGTATAATAAATAATAGCTTACGATAACAGAAACTGGGTTCATCACAAACAGTGTTGATTGTGCTTATCCGAATTGATGCGACATGGGTATACTGTTTTCTTATTCGGCTATACATATTTGGTGATATACGTCTGGATTGACGTCTGGATCATGATTCAGATGTGCAATGTGAACGAGGTGTTAGGAGAACCTTGTAGAAATAAGAAATAATTAAAGTCCTAAAAAAGTGTGCTAATTCCTAAGGTAGAGTATGGAATTGTTATATGGGCTGCCGCATCTAAAAAGCAACTGAAAACGGTTAAAACAGCATACAATGATGTTATAAGAACTGCCCTAAACATGCCGAGGAGTACTGAAAATGATATGCCGAGGAGTATTGAAAATGATATTCCGACCTTTGAGTACTGAAAGATTATGCAGGACTCAAGAGTATTTTCTTTGGTGTTAATGAGTGATCATTTGGTTGGGAAAGTATTTTCCTTATAACACTATTATGATGTAGAATTCGTTAAAGCATACTGAACGCTCTCAAATATTATATTGTAAAACTGACCATTGTTCTAATCATAAAGAACATATTTCAATAAATTGGGACTCCTTAGTGTTTCTATCAATGAAACTGGTAGAGACTTTACAATACAATAAAGGGAGAACAGCGTTTCTTGATAAAGCCAGGAATAAATGGCGAAACTAGTCGGAAACTTTGTTCTCCCTTTATTGTATTGTAAAGTCTCCACAATTTCATTTCAAGAACATATTTGTAATATATTATCTCGTCCTGTCCATATTAGCTGTTATGACAGATGATATTTCATTATGACATTTTATATTTTACTCTATTTCTATTCCATATAGGAATGCAAAATAATAATAATAATAATAATAATAATAATAATAATAATAATAATAATAATAATATCCAGTTTTTCCGTTGTAATAATTTTCTGAAGATTAGAGAAACACGTACACATCTTTGTGCATATCTTTTAAAAATTTAAAACATAAAACCTTGCATACCCATCGAACGTCGATTCTGACACGGATAAAATCTGAGCAATTCACAATAACTGCCTTACAGATAATAATTTTCAGAATTTTCCTTAGGAATTTAGCCAGATATTATTATCGATCATCTTTTTAAATTATGGATGATATTTTTTTTTTCAAATTGAATTTCTAACGGCAAGCTCATCAACTCTTTTGTCTTCAAAATGGTTCGGTTAGCTTATCGTTTTGGCGCCGTGTTCTAACGTGATTTACGTCCGTGCGACAGCCGAAAACGCCATAAAAGTCGAAGGGAGTCCGTGGAAATGCGCAGATTTATTGGCAGATCGAGGAGCTTCATGCTCACACACACACACACACACACACACACACACACACACACACACACACACACACACACACGTACACTATCAACAACAACGGACGGATGCTAATCGAACACAGAGGAACGAATAGAAATTTATAGGAAGCAGATGAGAGGATAAAAATTTTTCCAAAACTTACAGCCTTATCTCTGCGTCATCTGGTGATTTTTAATATAACAAAAGAGAAAGGGGAAAAACACCAAGAAAACTGAAATTACACAGAGGCGGGACTCTAACTGCCTACCAGGTGCCTAGTAGAACTTCACCTTCATCCATCGAAATTTTTTCCAGTTGTCTTGGTCAATTTTCGCTTCTAACAACTTCCATTAACCAATCAAGACATCCCACAGACATCAAACCTTCTAAAACTTTCATCTTTAATTTTAGTTTTACGAATAATTTTGAAATAAGCCGGCAATGTGTCTTTTTCATTGGAAACGCGCAAAAAAGGGGAAACTAAAAGCACGCGCACAAACATTTTAAATCTTGTTATACAGGGCGTCTCAACAATTTAGGTAATGGTGTTTTTTAATTACTGAATGCAAAACAAATATTAACCAATCTTAACTCAATTATATATTTAATCTAAGCTACAAAACAAAAGCACTTGCCTCTAGCTCATTCACAAAATTGAAAAATCCACTATCTCGAAAAGTTTAGGTAACTTTATTGAGTTTTGCGAAAATTAACTTTAGTAGTCAATGTGGTTTTTTTCTTCACTACGACGAATCAAATAACACACGGTCATTCATTTTTGGAGATTAATTATTTTCCCATCTCACCGATTCTAGCTTGAGATTGCTCGTGTGAGTTCTCTAATGAAGTAAACTGACGACCACCAGGATACAAAGGACGTGACGTGATCTCCCAGATTTCTTAGCAATCACTTCATAATATGAATTTGAGCAAACGATTATGGGTGCATTTTTCTGTTGAAACACCCAATTGGTAACAAATGCTGGGACAGTACACTTTGATAATCTTCTGACTCGTCTGCCAGTAAGAACTGCTAAAGTTGTCACTCCGTTAAATCCGAATGCGCTTTACAACATGGCCGATTCACCCCCTGATAGACTATAGATTATAGAACACTTTGGATTCGATTCGTAAACCGTGCCAATAACGGTAACGATCTAGATCATCCAAGTTCCATTTTTATTTTCTTATACGTAGTATAAGGAACCATTGTAATCACGAAAAATTTCGATCTCGAGATTTTCACTGATCTTCACGTTTTCAGGTACCTAGATTACGAAAAAGTGATTTTTGGAAAATGTCTGTGTGCATGTCAATCTGTGTGTGTCCACGATACCATCCAAACGGCTAAAGCTATCGAGACTAAACTTTAAACTTAAGATTATAATCTTCCTCGGGAGGTCTGATTAGTTTTCCAGTGGAATCGATGAGCCGGAAGTATCAGTTTTCCCAGCGCCAAAATATAAATTTTGAAATATTAACCATTGCGTTTATGAAAATTTTGAAGGGATTGAAAAGTGTTACGTTCACAATTTTAAACAACTTTTGCTAACGAAATTTTTCAAAATTCCAACCGGTAGTACCAGTATTACTCTTATCAAAATCCAATTTTTTGCTAATATATGCGAAAGAAGATGGCTTAGGAAAATTTGGAATCTATACCGAAGTGTTTAGAAGCTAATTTCAAGCTAACTTTTATTCACAAACTTTTTCAAAATTTCTATCGGAAGTAGCCATTTTAGACGGTTGTTTAATTTTTTTCTGTATTTGGACCAGTACATTTACGTATAAGAAAGTCGTCTGGTGACCACACCTCATTTTTTTCTTATCATTGAAAAGCACAGCAGACATTCATCCTTCCACGATAGGTGACTCATAGGGCCGTGTTTGAATATGCTCAGATTTCAACGGTGCTTGACGTACCATTTTAACGCATTTCAGGTTGGGGTTGCTCTTAAATACCTGTAGACTGTAGCTTAGGATATTTTCAAGATGGGCCGATGTGGAATTTGTCGCAAGGAAAGATCCTGCCCAGTTGCCATTCGCACAAGCTATCTCTGGAAGGTGTGCATTTAGGCTTTCCAGATCGAGTTTTGGCTTCGTATCTTCACCTCTACCTATTATTTTGTAAATATCAGATGGAGAGTGTGCAACCTTCCCTGGATTTTCATTCATATCCAAACATTAAAAATTTCAGCAGGTATGAATTGCTTCTCTTTTGATTAAATGGCTCTTATTGCTGATTATGAACTTTAACAAACAGCAATAAGAGTATTGAACTTTAAACAGTAACAAACAGCGAATTATGAACTTTAAATGGCTCCTACGTACTCGATCTTCAATAGAGTATTCCGAAGTATTAAAGGTGATTACATGTAATTTTCATAAAAATTAATTTTTTACCAGAACCTCTATAAACCATTACCATTAACTTTTGAGACAGTGGATTTTCCATTTTTGTTAAAATCTTCTTTAAAATATTAGGTAGAGGGGTAGTGCTTCTGCTTTGTAGCTTAATTCTGTTAAGAATGTTAATATTTGTTTTGCATTCAATAATTCTTTATAATCATTAAAAGACACCATTACGTAAACGTTTGAGACGCCTTATAGGATAGCTCCACGAGTTTCTGGAATGACCAAAATGTAAGTAGAAATCGAACCTTGCGATCTCTGGCCTCTGCTCGTTCTTCAAATAAAGTGCAATTTCACTTTAAATCATAAGTTAGAGATAATTTTTTAAATCATATATAGGGACACATTTCTTTTGAATTTCTTTTAAGCGGAAGACAGATCTCTCAACATTCTAAATTCAAAATTAAAAGCGAATAAAGAGTTTGCTCAATAACTTAAAAGCAAAACAAAGTAAAAACAATAACCGCAATTTGGAACAATTTTTCATGAAGTAGAACGATGCGTGGAAATATTAGCGGAGTTGGCGGTTATTATTAAACCTCAACCCTGCCTCACTCTATAATCTTCATTCCTGTTCTCTTGAAAGCTCCATTCAGCCGCGATTCAATCTTTCAATCTCGATTCTCATCACAAACCCGAGCTGCTTCTTCATTTCATGCTCTCTGTCCAAACATTTTGATTTATGACCACACGCCCACAAAGCACTTTCTCTCTCTCTCTCTCTCTCTCACTCTATCAAGAACATAAAAGCTTCGCATCATCATCGTCGTCGTCATCATCATCCAAAGTTTAAGGAGAATCGGGCCAGTGGAGCAACTCACTTTTGTTATCTCAGCTGGCTACTTTCAGTCTGCTGTCGTTGTCTCCTCATTCGTATTCTAGTATCAATCTTCAAATGCACAGAAGGATATTCCACAAGTCAACGGACGGAATGGAAGCGATACGAAAATACTTTATTGTATACTAATTTACAAAATTAAGAAAAAAAAAGGAACCATCCACACAAAAGTCTTTCGTTAAACAACGATCCAATTCACAAACTTTCTTTTCTTTCGATACATCCGCCCAGAATACAGAATTGCTTTCTAGTTTTATTGAGTTACGAAGCATGAAAAATAGGTGAAAATAACTTTTAGAAATATTTAGCATTCTGCCCCCAAGGATCTGCCCCCTTCCAATTTACTTGATTAATGAGTATGAAACTTAATTACTCTATAATCCAGGATGAGAAATTGGTTTTAACCGTCACCCTTTGGGGCGGCGCTGGGGCAATAAGGGTGGGAAAGCCTGGGATCAATTAGAACTTGGTAGGCAAGAATTCCATCTTATATGTCCAGAATGGCCCTACCACGTGGTTTATTAAAGAGGACGTAAAGTAATTTTATCTTTTCTGCTAACTTGGAAACACCATCTGTTTTCTGTATTACTCATTTCTCTCTTATTTCTACGGTTGTTTAACCTCCTGCATACAGGTCATATTTTCTTGAATGGTAAAAAAGGAAAAACTCGATTTCGTGCAATAAGACCGTATATTCAGTGGTTGCATTCGAATAATAAAGTTAAATGACAAAAAGCGATAAAGGTCAAAAGAGACTAAAAGGTCATATTAATAAATATAAAGAAAATTTCCTGAAAAAAAATGAACTACCCTTTAGAATAACTGATTGTCGTATAAATTTGTCGGACAGTACATTCTTACTAGAATTCAGAACATCAAAACTGCACAGGCAAACTCGTTTCCATCTACATAAATTCAGTTGAGAACGTTTTAATCCAATATCTAGCGTAAATATTAATAATAAGTATACACATTTTCAAAATTTTTACTTAACTCACAACTTCTGTTTCATTCAAAATGTTACAATCAATTTTTCACCTACAAACAATTTTCCCGTTGTTCAAACGACTCCAGATTTGGCAATTGATACATGTGGGTTTCATGCCGAAGTGTTAGGAAAATACATCACAAACATAAATATCATCCATACCATCTAACCCCTGTTCATTCACTTCAGGACCAACAGTTCAGGATGAATTTTTGTAACTTTATGCTTGCTAAGTTAGACGTCAACAGTTATTTTACTAAGCACAGTCTCTGGAGTGATGAGTCTACGTTCACTCAAGATGATATTATAAATAATCATAATTTACATTTGGAAACAAACCATCAATACAGATGGTCAACTAACGTCTGGTGCGGGATGTATAATTCGACAGTAATTGGTCCATTTTTTTACGAGGGTACATTGACTGATGCAGGCTATGCTAACTTTATTATTCAAAATGTGGTTTGTGATTGAACAGAAAGTTTGTCTTTGACTGAACTTCGTCGAGTATGGTTCCAGCAGGATGGGGTACCATCTCACAGAACTACTGACGTGTCACAACTCTTGAGAAATGCTTTTGTAACAAATTGGATAGGACAGTTTAGTCCGATCGGTGGCTCCCAAGGTCACCTGATTTGACTCCCATGGATTTCTTTTTTTGGGGTTATGTGAAGGGGGCTGTGTAT
Source organism: Rhysida immarginata (assembly GCA_023313115.1). NCBI lineage: Eukaryota > Metazoa > Arthropoda > Chilopoda > Scolopendromorpha > Scolopendridae > Rhysida > Rhysida immarginata. Next base: position 887,745 of record JAHWFO010059370.1, read on the forward strand.
GAAACTCCTCCCAGAGACTTGGATGAGCTGAAAGCCCGAATTCAATACGCATGTACAAACATTTCTCGAACATTTACTAATGTGTATGAAAACCAGGTGTTACGATTTCAATTATGGTAACCAAATTGAACATTTTCTGTAATTTTCTTGTGAAATAAAGAAATCAGTTATGTAAAAATGTTGATTTAGGGGTAAACACGAAGTGTGTTCTATAAGTTTTCCATTGTCACTTTTATTGTATCTTCCACGTTTAAAAAGTTAGTCTGATTTGACCCCTTAAAGAGATCAAAGGTCAAATTTGACGCGAGCATCAGATTGCGCATCCTCACTTTCCTATAACATTGTGTTAACAGATTCTTGACAATTTTAATAGATTTGTTTGATATTTGGGCGAATCACTTCAAAGTAAACACCTGTATAACGCTACACACTTTTAGGACCATTTGATTTCAAAAAAAAAGGCCAATAAAATTCAAGCGTGCCCAAAGAATCCCAATTCCAATTTGCGGATGAAAATTCTTTTTTAAACGCCCTTTCTTTTTCGACTTTCAAGTAAATTCAAATAATTCTATCGAAATTCCATAAACCATCCACCAGTTATCGATCAAGATACTGGTCAACAACAAAACAGCGGCAGATAAACCCCATATTTATTAATACAAGGGGGGAAATACGGCATGCTTAAAATGAGAATTGATAATTTTCAAATATATTGGGTTGGAAAGAAAGCTTTCGCACAATCACTCTAAATACGAATCCGTGGCGATGAAGGAGGGGCGTGATTCACTGGGAAATGCTGCCACGCAATCAGACCATCAACGCCCATGTATACTGTGAACAACTGCAACGTGTGGCAGACGGAATTGCAGTAAATCGTCCTGAAATGACTGATGTCATCTTTCTTCACGACAACGCGCGAGCACACGTTGCAAATGTGACCCATCAAAAACGTCTGGAGCTAGAGTGGGAAGTTCACCCTCACCCACCATACTCGGACGACCTTACGCCTACAGACTACCACTTATTCCGAGCATCGCAGAACTTCTTGAATGGCAAAAACTTTGCAACTGATGCGGACCACACAACTCCAGTACGTGACTTCGACGGTAAACCAATTGCGTTTTAACATAATCCGCCCCATCGTTGGAAACAAGTGCTCGACAGTAACGGTGAATACATTGACGATTGATATGTGCCTTTCGCTGCATTATTTTTGTGTATTTCGTCATTAAGAAACATTACGCAGGAATAATCCAATACTAATCAAGAAGGAATCTATAAAAATGTCGACTAATTCTGTGTAATTATCGATTTGACATTAACGAAACTATTCAACTTTGCGTTAAGTTTGCATTAGTATGTGTGAAGATTAGCCTAAAACATCAACCGAAATACTTAAACAATAAAAGTTCACAAGCCAACAAACAAAATGATTTCGTCATTTCTCATTAGGTGCTTTCCAAGGTAATTTAGTATCAATACAACATCCAATGTTTTGCAAATTTTTACGAAATCTTTTGGTACATGGCGTGCAAAATGCGGCAAAAATCGTAGAACATCAGTGGGAAGTTTTACCGGCAAACAAACTAAAAGGTTTGCAGCTCCAAATCAGCTCCGGTAGTTTTGACTACTGAAAAACCGTGACAAGAAACATGGGCTTTGAAGCACGTTTTTGGAGGGGTGGAGGCTTCAATTCCAATTCAAGAATTCCGTGAAACATTTCTACACGGAATTTCACACAATAACTCACAAACACACACACACACACACACACACACACACACACACACACAAAAGTAGTATGTTTTATATATATTAAAAGCAGTTGCTTTATATGTTAGTATGCTGGTGGTTTGTTTGTGGAGGTTATGATCCAGAAACTCAAATGAATCCTTTAGTCTCATTGGTTAGGAAGGGAAAAAATAAATAGTGAAAAAATTTAAGTTTCTTAAACCGTAAAGTCAGTCACCAGCCCAACTTCTAAAGCAAACAGAATATTTAAAATCCAAGAGTTGTTTCACCCGAAACCAATCGTGACTTTCCAAAAAGTACGTCTAAAGTAGTGGTTCCTAACCTTTTTCGAATCGTGACCCCTACCTCAAAATTTCAATTAAAAAAAGTATTTTAGCAGGGTGGCATGACGGAATAAAAAAAAAATCTCTAAATTTCCTATAAAAATAAATGCAAATAATCATTTCACATACTTATTAATCCAAGTATAATCATTCAAAATCTGACCTCGATTAACAACAAGTGACAAATAGAGAAAAATGAACATAACCAAACATCGAAATTCTGTCTAACAAATTTTCAAATTATATCAGGGCTGCAAATTCTGAGGACAATTTGGAGTGTACGAGATGTATTTTAAACATATGATAAAAGATCAGAGATGTATAAAAGAGCATTTTATAAAGAATTTAAAAGTGCCGATCTTATATTGTATTATAGTCGATTCTGTAACCAAAAAACATTCTCATAACACAGATAATTCCGCTTTTTTCACAAACATTTATTACACATGGATATGCATATTTCGATCACTACGTAGTCTTCTCTCTGTGTTATGAGATGGTACCTATATCCAAGGAAATAATTTTTGTTTTTTCTCCTCATAAAAAATTATTTTCGTAAATTCTAGAAAGCGTCAAATTTTAATCTCCCGTTGAACAATGGGTACCACAAGAAAACGACAGCGACAAATCGTGATATCTAGTAATTCTGGAGAAAACAGAGGCTTCTAGACCCTTCTATAATAATAATAATAATAATAATAATAATAATAATAATAATAATAATTTCATCTATTGATGCCCTGTTCTTACGCAAAACACTTCTGCCGTCAAATTTCTTTAATTTTTTCCTCCTATCAAGCATGCTAGGTATGATACAATAAAACAATAAAAAGTAGAAATACAGTACAAACTATGAAAGGCAATGGAATTTTAACAAAAATTGTTATGAAAAGTAAAACAAAATGAAATAAGTTGGAATGGCGGAATGGTACATTCGTACAGGCCTACCACGAAATGATGATACTGATTCAAAAAAATTGTATTTTTCAATAAGATGAAGCTGTTCAGGTCGTTTTTATTGTGTTTGGGGTGGAGAAATGAATGTTACTGCCATTTCTTCATTTTTAAAAAAAAAAAAAAAAAAAAAAAAAAAAAAAAAAATTCTCTCTAAAGGCTTAGCCTATTTCCATAAAAAAAATGTCAATGCATAGTTTAAAGACCCCTAAAACTAAAATATATTAAAAAAATTGTCGGGGGGTTTCTGGGGGAGGGAATAGTTAATAACTCCAAAACGGCTCATTACAGCCAAACAAGATATTTACAAAAAAAAATTTTTGCCTTAATCAGAGGAGTAAGTACAGTCGGGTGCATAAAGGTTTTGACCTAAGATAAAATTGTTCGGCTTCCTTACAATACTTCAATTCAATGAGGTTACTTTTTCCAGGTATCTCTAGTCGAGCACGCTTACTATGGAACGATTCCATTAAGTTTTTGCTTAGCATCGGGGGAAGGCAGGTTTTACGACCGTGCTCAACTATGTTCTGATGAGAATTTTTGTTTTATTAATAATCAGCTAATATATTTGGTTAATAGTGTAACATAAATGGTGCACAGTATCGATATAATTATATGCGTATTCAAGAGATAAGCTGATGTAGCGCCCGTTATTATGTGATGCGGAAGTGATTTACAGGTGTAAGTGGAAGCTATCTTCTTTTGACTGCTTGAAAGGTTACAAGTCTCATTTTTTGTATATTTTGTGTATATAAAATAATCAACGACAATTATGCCAAAACTATCCGAATTTTTTTTTAAATTTATTATATAACTAGATGGATCCCATCAAAATTTGACGGAGAACAACCCATCTTATTATTAATCCCCATCTCTTTAATTAAAAAATAATAAAATAAAAAATTGTCAGAGCCTAAATATCTCATTATGCACAAAGAATAAGAAATGAGTTAATTTATAAAATCAAAATAGCTTTAAACTAAATTTCTCTGAAAGTATTAAACTGAGACAAACTGTCAGAGGATAAAGTGATCAGTTTTTAAAGCTCTTTCTAAAGAACATTTAACATAACATTTTCAGAGTTTTTCAGTAGTCACAAGGAAACGTCATAAAATGATCAAGGCAGGATTTTCTTTCTGCAAATCTTCAGTTTATTTAATTCAAAACAATGATTGAACATTGTCTCATTACAACAATCCCTGGCTTCTGATGGATTGTCGTAACTTTCTTTGTTGGCTTCAGATACCCATGCGCAGAAGTGCCAATTTTGCTCTTACAAAAAATGCTTTGCATTTTAATATATAGGATTATATATTTTAATAGTAGAGAATATTAAATGATTTGAACAAAAGAGGATTTTTGTAAAAGTAACGGTGGTATGAATTAGTGTAGTATATTTTATTAAAAACTAAAATATAGAATAAAGCATGCCATGACAATTAACATGAAAAGTTTTTTAAACCCTCAAATAAACAGATCAATTTGCACACTAGGATGAAAAAAATTTAATCTTTTTATGGTGTTCTTTACATACACCGTTTAAAACTTAGACGAAGTCAAAAACGCGAAAATGAACAAAAAAAAAATGTCTATCCATATCGGATTCGAACTCTGCTATTCGGGGCAGTAGGCAGAGACTTTAACAGCCGCTATCGCTTATTATTGTCAGGAGAGAGCCCGTGACGAGCACATCCCAGGCGTATACCTGCTACCCTATTTTCATTAAGAAGGGACAGGTCCATTCTAATCTGCCATGACTTTCAGTACAAGTACCTGATTATGCAACCGATCAACATCCGCTAAGCTCAGCCCCTACGGAGCAGGTAAAAACCTTTTTGCACCCGACTGTACATGTCGAGTATATTCCGATTGGTTCGCTGGTTTGAACGCTACAGCCATTTTTTAATTTTTAGAAAAAAATAAATTATATCTCTAAAAAGGCTTACCCAATTGGCTTAAAAACATACGCTAAGGCTCAATTTAAGGTACCCTCTAAGTATGTATAATTTTTATTTAGTTCTGCTATTTGCCGTTTCAGAGGAGTTAGCTGCACAAAACTGGTCACATGCCTTTTTTTTTTCAGAATATCCACACATCTTTTCGAATCATGAGTTTTTAAGTCGATTTCAGCAAAAAAAAAAATTGAGTTTCTGAAAAGAACACATAGGCCTTCACTCTTAGAGAGTAGTAGGCCAATATACTGTTCAACAGATATCAAGTAATGGAACAATTATACTGTACAACATGAAAAATGTCCTTTAGATGAAAATATCTGTTTCTTGTATATTTTTGGCTGAAAATAACGAATCTATAATTATTTTTTGTTTACCGCGCACCTTTTTCCAAAATAAAATCTCAATTTTCGCTTTTTACGTATCTATATTTTAGCTCATGTAGAAGCGCTATGCAACCAGTTCCTCATTCTGAAGATCTTCCTATTCGCCTCTTGCAAGCTGCACGGGCGCCACCATCGTGAAGTTTCTCAAATTATTTGTGGCCATGAGATTGGGAGCTGAATAAAATGAAAATGTTCTTTCCTTATTAAATACGGTTTCCAGTATGTTAATTTTAATTATACAAGACCCGAAATACTTCTTTCCTTTAATCGCTTTGTCCATAGCTGTCTTTGCTGAAAAAACCTATTTTCAGATGGAAATGAATAATATTTTGTTCCTTCTGGGTGTCTATAATATGAATTTGAACATTCTATTACGCAGCACATCATACAGGGCTTATTTGAGTCAATTCAGAAAATTTATACACAAAATAAAATCGTTTAAATTGAGATAAATTTGCGAGCCCCCATAGAAGACAAGCATAACGTATCCACAAATAGTTTACTCACATTCCCGCCCGTGGTGCTTCGATCTAACTTGCAAGAGGCGAATACCTACAGCTCCAATAAATATACTAATATACTGTTGATTCAGAAGTAGACACCTCCGATGAACCAAGCCATCAAGATCCTGACTTTCAACCATCTACATCTATGACATATTCACATCATGAAATGACACAGGCAGAGCTTAACGATGGAATGGAAGTATGCTAACTGAATATTGCTGGTCTGTTATCAGCGACTGGTGTGTCTACAAGAGGAAACTGCCAAAAACCATTTTAGAGTTTGTGTTTTCTATAATCAAGCCTCTGTTACATTTCTCTGAGAAGTAGGTCACCTACAAAACGTGATGGACCATTTTGGTTTTGATATATAAATCAAGCACCTTTTGTTTATACAGGATCACATAGTTTCATCTAAAGGACAGAAAAAAAGTTCAAATTTGTTGTACAGAGTTATCAAAACCACGAAAAATTGAACAATAAATCTACGAAGAAACTGTGGATAGTCATTCATTCATTCCTGGCCTTTATAAGCCTTACGGCCTTTAGCCCCAAGCACCACCATCGGGTGACTGCTTGTTTCCAGACCTTGTTTATTTTATGTGGCAGGGGGGTCGGCCCTACGCACAACCCCCATTTCTGGGGGATGATGACGAACTTAACGACTGCTGTAAGGTGGTCGCAGCAGCCGGGACCGACGGCTTTACGTGCCCTCCGAAGCACGGGGGGAGATGGAAATTTCCAGGTGGTCACCCAACCTGTACTTAGCCGCGCCCAAGGTTGCTTAACTCCACCACTGCATTGAGCAAGGCGAGACAACTGGGCTACGGCTGCCCCCACTGTGGATAGTGATAAAGAAAAATCTCTTCAGCCACAACAGCATGTTGTGCATGTTCTGATAATGTTGATACTGGCTTTTTGGTCACGTATTCTTATATTTTATTTGAATAGTTTACCATTCTAGATAATAGCATATACACATTCACGACGCCCATCTGGAAGTTTGAGAGTTTCTTCTAATACGAGAAACTTAAATAATTTTCATCAACTCTCGATTATATATTTATTTACGGTCATGCTCATACATTATATACTACTAATATAAAATTTGTTTCGGAAAAAAATTTGTAAAAAAATTCTAAAAATAAAGAAAAAAGTCAGATCGATATTTCTCCCTCTTATTTACCGCTGAGAATAAACGACGTCATTTTTCAAAGATACAAAAAGAAAAAAACATAGGAAGAGTGGACTTCATTTCGTGCTAATTGTGACGGTTATTAAACCCTTCCGAGCAGCTCATCAACAATTCAAAAGACACCGAGAACAGAATATTAATTCCTCGAAGAACACCTTAAAAATTAGCCACATCACTCGCGGTGAGGGAAACATTAGAAGAGTTTAAATAAAAATAAAAGCGACACGAACAACAAATGGATTTTTTTATCCAAATTTGTGAGAGAAGGCAAGGATTTTTTTTTCTCTTATTCTAACGGGAAATCGCCTACCATCAACCCACACGCTTTCTTTTTTCTTTTTTATTTCTCTTGTCTTTAAATAGCTAATAACACCTGACCCTCGTTTGAAGGTATATCGACGACGGCTTTCAATTGAAATCAATAATGACAGGAGACTTCACAATTGACAATACAAAACACGAAAGCGAGAGAGGAAAAAAAAAGTAATCGAGACTAAAGATAAATGGGATGAAAAAATATGTGAAAAAAAAAGAAAGAAAGCCAACCTAAACAACATTTCGAGCAACAACAAGTAGTGAAAAAAAAAAAATAATCATAAAGGACAATAAAAGGGGCGAGGGTTTCAACCCACTCGCCTGAGCCTCATCAGGTGAGAAAGAGTTCAACCTGGGTTTCTCATAGAGCACTCTCGCTAAAGGTGCTTCAGTAATAACGACTAATGCCGCCTCGGGTCGGTCGGAGTTCGGGGCGAGACCAAAAAGGCGGTTAGAAATTATGTCAACGGTGGCAACACTTTACTCTCTCTTACTCTCTCCTACATTTAAAGCCAATTAAATGAGGGAAGAGAGGAAAAGAAGAAAATTACACTTTTTTGTGCCTTTCTCCGTCGATCCGCAGGAGAAACGACGAAAAAAAATGCATTATCCTCACACATGCACATATAATTTGACTGAGAAAACCATTCAGTTTGCCCTTCGTAGACCTCCATTGTTATAAAAGGATCTTTTCCGTCTGCAAAAATGGCAAAACATAAATAAGAAATGGCCCTCCTTTACAAGTGAAACCTCTTCCAAGCTCTAATCTCATTATGGACTCCCTTCTTACGAATCAAATGACTTCAAATTAAACAGGAAAAAAAAAATTCCCACATCCGTTTTATTCCTTTATTACAAATATCTATTCAGTAACCCCTTGCTTTGCGCAATCATTATCCACAATAATTCCTCTTTTGAACAGATGAACTTATTTCAAATCATTTATGTTCAAAATCGATTTTTCAAGTTAGAAATTTCCTTCCTGAATTGGCGTTCTCTTGTTGGAAAATTCATTTCGTACCACAAAGGCTCGCCAAGTCCTCGAATCCCTTTGATTGCAAGTTTGAATTCCGCATGAGCAAGAATTAGGATATTAGTCGTGTGAAAGGGTGCAAAGGTTAACACGCCCAAAAGCGTAACAAAATAAAGGACAGTTTCGGTATCCGGACCCTCTATTATTCAGTTGACTAGAGGGAAATGTGATGAGCATGTGAAAAAAGGTTAGGTTAGCCAAATGTGAAGAAGCTGGGATGAAGATCAGTGTGGCTAAAACTAAGGTTTCTGGTCCTTTCAAGACAGCCTGCTCAGTGCGCTCTCCATGTTAGGGGAGCCTCATTGAGACAGGTGGAGAAATTCAAGTATCTCGGGATTGTATTCACGAGTGATGGACGGCAGGAGAAAGAATTGGATGCTCGGATCGGAGCAGCAAGCTGTGTCAGACGTGAACTGTGGCGATCCGTGGTAACGAAACGCGAGCTGGGTAACAAAGCCAAGCTCTCCGTCTTCAAATCTATCTTTGTCCCCATTCTCAACTATGGTCATGAGGCTTGGGTAATGACCGAAAGAGTGCGATCGCGGGTACAAGCGGCTGAAATGAGATTTCTGAGAGGTGAAGCAGGTGTTACCCTACTAGAGAGAGTGCACAGCAGCAAAATAAGGGAGTCTTTAGGTGTTGAGCCGCTACTTCTCCGCATTGCGAGATCTCAGTTGCGCTGGTATGGCTACGTGATACGGATGCCGCAAACAGGCCTTCCTAGGCAGTTGTTATTTTCCAAGCCGATGGATAAGAGACCAAGGAGTCAGCCTAGAACCAGCTGGCTAGACTACATGGAGAATCTGGGTTCGAGTCGCTTGGGTATTACCAGGGAGGACATGCGCCTGATGGCGGAAGATCGCGATCGCTGGAGATCCTCCATAGGGCTGTTGCCTCCGCGACCCTAACGGATAAGCGGGTTTGAAAAGTAAGTAAGCTTTCTTTTTCTCACAGTATGGAATCCTCAAAGTTTGAAGAACTAAATGCATACGTAGGATAATTAGATGATGGAATCCGCTACTTAAGTCACTGAATGTCTTTTTAGGTTTTTAAAAAAGTAAAGTGTTTCTTTACGCGAATTGAATATACAGTATTGTATTTCTTTGGAGTTTACTGTAATGTAATACTATGGCAACTAGTACAAAGCAATGAGGGAATGGTTTGGCAACAGACATTTTCCCTGTACACAGTGCTTGGGAGAGTTACGATTCTGCTGAAAATTCTGAGGCACGCTGCAAAGAAACAACCACAAAACTTCATCGGAATGGGTGAAAATTTCATGATTATTAAGTTTGTCGAAGAGAAAACGAGTAGTTTTATGTTTAAACGAAAAAAACATTTTGAACCGCCTTGAAAAAGATGAAAATGGCGTACAGGGAGTTGCAGATAACTACAGGGCAGTATAACGGGAAACCTACCCATTCGATTGGAACGGCCGGCTCAGTCGATTGGCAGAATGGGAGATGAAGGTGGCCTGCAGCAGCCAGCAGTTTCCACAGTCGGGAAGGGGGGGGTGAACGTCAAAACTGTCATGTTTTTGATAAAATTACCCAATTATCATTTGATGTGGAGCCGACCTCTGCAATCGAGCGGGCAAGCTTCCCGTTATACTGCCTTGTAGTTATCTGCAACACCCTGTATATGGTTACTATATTTGTACAGCACACAAAAATAAAGCTTCTCTTACAAAGAAATAATACACTTGAAATAAAGTCAAGCTCTGTTTTCAAATTTATCATGTCCCCATTCTCACCTATGGTCATCATCGAAAGAGTGCGAGCGGGTGTGCAAGCGGCCGAGATGAGATTCCTGAGAGGCGTGGCAAATGTTACCCTGCGAAAGAAGGGAGTCTTTAGGTGTCTAGCCGCTACTTCTCCGCATTGAAAAGTCTCAGTTGCGTTGGTTTGGTCACGACATACGGATGCCGCAAACTGGTTTTCCTAAGCAGTTGCTATTTTCCAAGTTGGTGGGTATGAGACTAAGGGATTGTCTAAAACCAGGTGGCTAGACTACACAGGAGATGTTTAAACTTGCGCCTAAAATGTTTAAACTTGGGCGAACGAATTGCTAACATATAGGAGTAAAAACTTTTTTAGCCGGAATTTTCGATTATCCGGATTCGCCTAACGGTCAATCTGGATAACCAAGACTGCACTGTAAAATGAAATGGTACATTCTCCCAAACCTCCCACTATGACTTAAAATTAAAGTACATAATTCGAAGTTTCCTTCTTGCATTCTCCTACGTCCAATTTGCAGCGTCAAATGTCAAATTTTGTAATGTAAAATTTAGAAGAAATTTAAATAGAAATTTAATTCAAAGTTCTGTTATTCCAAATGTTCTTCAGAACCCATCAAAAATAATTCCAAAGATTATTGTGGAATGGGGCGCAATAAAAACCTTAACAAGAAATTAAGCCTCCCGAGGAAGGTATAGGAAAGTAGCGGAAGCCTTGAGTTCATCTATTTTTATTCCTTCATCTGCACTTTTTAACCCCCTAATTTTTTTTTTAATCTAAAAATTGATTTTCTTGAAATTAGTGTTTAGAAAATATAAATGAACCCTATCTTCTTTCCTTTCTCATCATTTTCGTTCGAATGATATATCACACGGATTATTGTTGCAATAGTTCTAAAGACCAAGTGACTGCCATCCCCACAACTCCGACCCCACTGGTACAATTTGGCCCAAACTTCATAGGAATGTAGATTTTACCTAGAGGAATATGCATATTGAATTTCACTCCCTTACATATCTAAATCCACATAGACCACTTGGTCCCTCTAACTCCCACCCCCGTAATTCCGACCCCAGTAAGCAATCAAAACCAAACTATATGGTGAAGGTACTCATGCCCATAATAAACTACATTCCTATAAAAATGACCTATAAAAATGCAGAAATTTCGAAGGGGACGGACAGACGACATTGTGAAACCATTAAGTAGCTCCATTCTTCCGCTACTTAATAATGTAACTCCAATATGGCTCATCAGAGCCAAACTATTTATTTACAAAAATTATTCGTCTCTCTGAGTTCGTAGATATCAAATTTACTGATTTTTATTCGCTGGTATGAATGCTACACCCATTTCTTTATTTTTAGAAATAAAATATCTCTTAAAAGGCTTGATCAATTGTCATAAAAATGACATTATGGCACAGACTAAGGAACCATCTAATTTCGTTTGGTTTGCTGGTTACAGTTTTTTTAGCTGCAAAAATTTGCTCACATAGATAAAGACAGAATTTTCAATTTGCGAAGTCCGTCAATTCTGTTGCCAATTTTTTCGATTTTTTTTTATATTTTCACTTCAGATTTGGATAGAGCAGTAAAAAGTAAATATAAGTTACAATTGCACACATGTCCGATCTATTCGGGAACATCGCTAAAACGGCTATCAAAATTTGGTCAAACTTTTAAGTCTGTGATATTATACAGGGTGTTTCAAAAGGTATAATCCAAACTTCACACAGATAGGAGGCATGAAGGTAAAAGATTCTGTTAATACATGAGGGGAGCAGAATTCAACCATTGTCAAGTTAATGGGGGGAGCAAATGACAAGTGATAAAGCATGCAAATAATGGCACAGCACAAACAGGTTGCAGTTCTTTGGCAAGGATTTCTTTTTTGGGGACCACATGATTTCAGTTGTGTACCAAACACCTGTGACAAGCACTGAAGGTCTGACAGCTCGCATCGAAGTTGTTTAACTTGAAGATTCAGATGACATCAGAGAAATGCCCGGAATCTTTAACCGCATATGGGAGTCTATGTTGCGCCGATACCAGGCATTTTGAGCATCTTTTGTAAAGCTTCAGTGAATTCGCTGTTCCATAATAAAAGTGTCCATAGTGCATACTTACTCATGTGTTTTCATGTTCACTCTGATTACTGCTCCCCCCTTAACGTTACCTTGGCAATGGTTGAGTTCCGATCCCTCATGTATTAACAGAATCTGTTCACCTTCATGACCCCTGCCTGTGTGTGAAGTTTGGATTATACCTTTTGAAAAACCCTATATATGCAAGCCAAACAAATGGCATTTCACACCAGTCCATTTAATGCCTATTCCGGTCAATGAAATGACATTTCTGCCATGATTTTGCATCAGATGCTTCAGGAAAATTCATTGACCGAAATAGGAATTTCATAGAAGGAAAGAATCAACATCTATAATATCACAGACTCAAATTTTTGTTAAAGGATAATTCATGATGTGTCGATGAGGGATGTATCATACACCGTACTTCAGATGTTTAATTACTGATGAAAAATAGGAAAGAAAATTTTGAGGATTTTATCATTCAAGAAAATTTGGACCAAACCTAAACCGCCATTTTAGCCATGTTCCCGAATAGATAAGGCGTGTGCCTTCAATGACTTTTTCTTACTCTACCCAAATCTGAAGTCAAAATAAAAAAATAAAAAAAAATCGAAAAAATTGGCAACCGAACGACCGACTTCGCAACTAGAATGACGACGTTTTTAACTGGCTTGCGTTTTGACAATGCAGTACTATGCATTCAAGTGGTTTATTTGTTTTGCAAATTTTAACACATTTTTGCAAATCATGAGCTTTTAAATCGATTTCAGTTAAAGAATAAAATAAAAAATAAAATTTGAGTTGGAGTGGACGAAAACATAGGCCATGGTGGTAGACCAATCAACCATACAATTAAGATGCCCTTCTTTTTTAAAATTTAAAATAAACACGGCAAAACAATTTAAAAAAAAATAACGAGAAATTAATTCCGATTTCCCAAATTATTTTCTAAGAAGCCATTTAAGCAATTTCACCAGGAACAGCTGATAACAAAAATACAAATTTAAACAAACAACAAATCACGTCTTTTTATTAATGTCAAACAACTTCATGTTCCATGCAGTTATTTATAATATAATTTATACATTTAAATCACAGGTTAATCACGCCCGTTTCCTATACTATAATTGTATGAATTTGGTCCTTATTTAAATGACATTTATCGATGTCTGACACGAATACTCTCATTTCACATTCATAAGGAGTTTGATGTCAAATAAATTAAAAAAATCCAAGAAACAATTTTTTTCCTGCATCTACAAGGAAAGAGGGCCTCGTGATTCGGATAAAAACCGGAAGACGGAACAAACAACAACACACCAATCTCCGTGCCAGAAGGGAGAAGAAGAGATGGCAGCAGGGAGATGGGGAAAAGAAGAACAACTGCCCATGTAAACAGGAAAAAACCCCACGGTGGATTTGGCGAGAAATTGGAAATTTCCCCTCTCCTATATTCAAATAGATACGCGTTTTTAACCTTAGGATAAAATCCATAGCTGTAATATTAATCGATAATGCATATCAATGTCCAAATTCATGCATTTTCCCCAGGAAAGAGATGATCCACTTTTACTTTCTCTACAACATTAGGCAACGAACTGTTTATTTGCTCGTCCAGATTCTTTCCTTCGCGCTCAATCCGCGATCGACATAATGGTGCTTACTCCATATTTCCACGATAAAAGTTAAACATTTTGAAAATTACATTAAAACAGGAAAACGATTTTTTTTTTTTCTTATTTCATCTTACTTATGACAATATGAATCCTGATCATGAAAGAATTTTTTTCATACAAGCTTATCTGAAACTTTCCTTTTCTGTTGGTTATAAAGCGTGTCATAATTTTTTTAAATTAAGTTTTTAATTATATAAAAATTTGAAAAAAGTTATATAAAAAAATTATATTAAAAATTGATTAAAAGGGCTTTGCGCTTCTTTTCAGATTTGAAGATTGCTTATGTTATTCAAGTCATTTGCTATCCCTAGAATTATTTACTGCACCTGGATTTGGTTTGGAGGCAAATATCAAATTCTAAATAAAATCTAGCGTCAATGTGCTAGCCTCAACTCTTTTGTAAATAAATGGGGAATCAATTTTAATTTGGGACATGATGGTTTGGCTGAGTTTAATGTTAATCGCATTATCAATATTTTTATTTATTTAATGTTTTATTAGTATTGTTTTCCCACAAAATTTCTGTGTTGTCTTTATATCCTGATTTTAATTTTGCCTCATTTCGTAAGAAGCAAATGAGCTTCTCGTTTGGAAATAGTTTCTTTCTCGGATTAATCCTGTCAACAAGTTGGTCCAAAATTATCTGGATCACTTTAATGACATAGACCTCTCATGCAGAGGGTCTGCATTTGAATTTATTTTCCTATGTCTGTTTTTTTTTTAATTATTTATTTATTTACTTATTTATTTTCATTTGTGTTGCCTTATCTTAATTTCTATTTACATATTCTTCAACAACCTCGTTTTGGGGTTCCGCCTCATGGGGGACAACGTCTGGGGGTTCTTCTACCATGATCTTTTTCTGGAGGTTCTTCCCATTGTGCTGTTACATCATCATTATTATTATTATTATTGTTGTTGTTGTTGTTTCGGGAAGCCAAACTCGGATCAAGCCCGGAAGCCAATCCCAGAGGCGGACCCAAAAGAGCGCCAAGCCCAAGGGATTCAAATGCAAGGGAGGGAAAGTTACGCACTCGTGGGAGTGTTGATGTTTGGGTGTAGGAATTATTAATGTTATTATTATTATTATTATTCTTTACTTTAATTTAAAAACTAAACCTAAATAAATTGAAATGGTGGAACGGTACATTCGCATAGGGAATTAAAAAAAAAAAAAAAATGCGGGGGGAGGTTGGGAAAGACTATTAAAAACCTTTAAATAACTCAAAATTTGCCCACCAGAGGCAAACAGTATTTACAATAACTACATGTATTTGACTTTGAGAGAGGAGTCCGTACATAGTCGAATTTAATGATTTTGGTTCGCTGGTTTTTGGTTAGAAAAAAAAATAATATCTCTCTTAAAAAATCTGACGAACGAAGAAATAAAAAAAAAAAAAAAAGGCATAAACAACTGTCATAGAAAAACGTCAAGGCTCAGTTTAAGGTACTCTATACCAGTGTATTAATTTCATTTGGTTCTGCTTTTAGTCGTTTCGGAAGAGTTAGATGCACAAAATTGATCAATGACGTACAGATAGGATTATTATTATTATTTTTTCTTTCAAAATTTCAACATCTCTTCTAGAAACATGAGCGTTTAAGTCGATTCCAGAAAATAAAAGGGTTTTGAGTAGGGGAAACGAATAACATAGGCCACCACATTTAGCGAATATTAAATGTTCATTTAGAGAACATTTGACAAGGAAATCAAACGAACTTAAACTTTTAAGATCTCGAACTAAAGGAAGTGCAGGATGATCCTATAGACCCTTTACCCGAAAGATTTTGAATGTCTCAGACTATATGCATATAATATTAATGAAATTTTTATGTTCTCTGTGTTATCTTTAGTAGACGAGTCCACAGAAATATTTAAAATGCTTCCTTCTACCTCTTTACCCCTACTTTGAAATCTATCTGTTCGGGTCAAGGGAATTTTTATGATCACCCTGTACAAATGTCATTCTTATGAAATGACGAGATGCGCAAAGCAGCAGCAAGAGAATCGACGTTTAAAGAAAGAAACGATTGTTGTATGCAGTTCTTTGGTGGAAATGTTTTAGTTTTCATTCAAAGAGGTAACAAATGACGCAATTTTTTTCCAAGCGGGTAATTTCTAAATAAAAAAAATAGTTGAAAAATTAAGTTCTTGTTCCAGTATCATAAAAGTAATTTGGATGCCGATGGAGAGGCAGCATCCTTTGACAGCATCGTGACGTTATCAGTAGAAGTCAGACATTCGACATATATGATGGTCTGTGTCAATTCTGAAGACAAGAAACCATCATAATTGCGAAATATCAAAGTTAAATGCAGGACCAAAATCTTTTTGTCGCATTCTTTGTAAAACGGTTTGTTTTCATTCTAATTTCCTGTCGTAGACCTTTAAAAAATTCTCAAAACACGAAATTCGTATCCTTCCTGATTTACAACCATTGAATGAATACTAAATTTAAAAACCGTGGATCTTAACCTACACCACATGATTTAAGTGTGAAGAAGGCAAAGCTGCATACGCTTTACTTATTCCATCAGAGTTCTACACAGAATAGGTGAATGGCTCGGACACCTTCCTTCAGGGAGACAAACTTTCATCCTAAAACCAAAAGCTGAATGAATATTCATAATGGCAACATGATTATTTAAAAACAAATCGTTATCAGAGAAGAGATCACGAACATATGCACGAATATTTTTGGCTTCCAATTAAAAACCAAAACGGCCATAACTTTTAAAGCAAAGTGGTCAGAGGTTTACGTGAGGTGGAACGGAGGCACGAAGGCCTCGGTGGAGGTTTTGGCCCGTGATTGATTCCCGCACAGGACTGGCGGCCACCGCGTCTTGCCGCTGATTCAAGGCAACAGAAGCCCTAAACCCATCTTGCTAAATTAAGTTTTTCAGGGGAAAAATTCACCATTTCCCCCGCCAATGCTTACGGAGATTCGTGACTTGTCTTCTTTTTCGAGTTTCCTGATTTTAAAGAATATGACATCCACAACGAAAACGGTGCTAAAGTCCGGGAGCTAGTAAAAAAAAAAAAGGCAAAAACTTTTTTAGACAAACAACCTGTTCATTATAGTAAGCTCTTTGATGTGTATCCTACTCCAAAAACTAAAAAAAAAAAGTGTTGGCACCCGTGTTGAACCGACAGCGAAATTTATTTTTTCCCCCAAACCCAATTTAAATTTATTTAGCCGCCTGCAGGGAAAAGGCGACGGCTCATTTTAAAAGTCGGCAAAAATATGAATTTCGTTGATGATCATTAAACCTTAGCAAAAAGAAAAAGTAAAAAAAATCCTCCATACTTACAGAAAATTTGACGGATTTCAAAGAGGGAGAGGAAGACAAGGTACCCTTTTTAACCTTACGAAAGTTTGAATGATTTACAGCCAACTTGGAAAATTTAAACGTGACAAGTTAAAAAAAAAAAATTAGTTAACATCTCGTAGCTTCGCAGAAAATTTCTCATTGCACGCATATGATCATTGGGATAAACAAACTAACATTACAACAAAAGGATTGGCGTCTTTTGAAATTTTAATAGACCGCGTCTTAATGCTCAAATGCGATGAAAACATATTTATTTAAGATGAATGATTTATAAGCATTTAAGGAAAAAAATTA
>JAHWFO010059370.1:905688-920090 GCA_023313115.1 Rhysida immarginata
AGTTCAGGTCGTGAAATTATCTTTATTATTTTTCTCCATTTAATTATTAATATCCGAAGTTATGCGTGACTCTAACTTGCATTTTTAATTATGTAAAAATAAATTGGGAATGGCGGAATGGAACATTTGCACAGGCCTAACACGAGTTCATGATATGGATTCAAAAAAGAAATTTGTATCTTTCAATAAGAGGAAGCTGTTCATAACGTTTTTATTGTGTTTGAGGCGCTGAAATGAATCTTTTGCCATTTCTTCATTTAAAAAAAAAAATAATTTCTCTAAGAAAGGCTTAGCCCATTTCAATAAAAAATATGTCAGCACACAGTTAAAGGACCCCTCTATGTTTGAATCAGTTTTTATATTTAAAAAAAAATTGGAGGGAAGGTCTGGAGGGGGGGGGGGGGGAGTAAAAAAACTCCAAAACGGCTCATCACAACCAAACAAGTCATTTACAAAAAAAAATTCGCCTTAATGAGAGGAGTCCATACATGTCGAGTTTATTCAGTTCGGTTAGCTTGTTTGAACGCTACTGCCATTTTTTAACTTTTAGAAAAAAATTAATATCTCTAAAAAGGCTTATCCAATTGATATAAAAATACGCTAAGGCACAATTTAAGGTACCCTCTAATATGTATAATTTTTATTTGGTTCTGCTATTTGCCGTTTCAGAGGAGTTAGCTGCACAAAATTGGTCCATAAGTACATACGTACAGACGGATGTTTTTTGTTTTTTTTTTGGAAAATTTCAACATATCTTTTCGAATCATGAGGTTTTAAGTCGATTTCGCAAAAAAAAAAAAAAAAAATATTTGAGTTTCTGAAACGAACACATAGGCCTTCACTCTTCGAGAGTGGTAGGCCAAAAATCTTAACTCAAAATTGGCTCCTCGGAGGCAAACGATTTATTTACAAAATTTATTCGACTTTGAGAGAGGATTCCACACGACTTTTGGTTCGTTGGTATAAATGCTTCAGCCATTTCTTAATTTTTAACAGATTTCAAAAAAAAGGAGGCTAGCAATTCGATGCGTATGTATATAATATTGTTGGAATTGCATAATATTCATATATGTTAGTCTATGTGGGCTTCTAAACAAGTATGCCAAATTTCATAAGTGTGTGTATATATGTATGTTTGTCCACGTATTTCTCAGGAACTAGAAATCGAATTGCAATAATTCTTTTTTTATTGGATTAAGTATCTTTCAACTTAGGGATAAATTCAAGTTTCATCAAAATCGATTTAGTAGTTTTCAAGATATGGACTGATATAGCTAGTGCGATAGTGAAAGTTTCATTAAAGTCGTTTTCTTTATACTCTGTTTAATCTTGTTAGAAAAAAGTTAATATCTAAACTCTACCCAATTTCCATGAAGAATACGTCAATACAGAGATTGAAGAATTCTTTGAGATTTCTTACTTTTCTTTCAGTTGTGTGTGTGTGGGGGGGGGGGGTGTATACATCAATAACTCTGAAATGGCTCATCAGAGCCAAACAAGTTATTAACAAAAAATATTAGTCTTAATATGCAGAATCCATACATGTCTAATTTACTGAGCTTGGTTCGTTGGTATGAGCATTACAGAATTCTTCATTTTAGAAAAAAAATTAATATCCCTAAAAAAGTTAACAAATTGTCATAAAACATACGTTAAGGTACCCTATATTAATTTCATTTTGTTCTGCTTTTTGCGTTTTCGGAGAAGTTCGCTACACAAAATTGGTCATATGCATACAGATGGAAAAGACTTTTTTTTTTTTCAAAAATTTCAACAAATCTTCAAGTCGAGAAATACAATATTTTTAGTGGGGAAACGAATACATATGCCACCAGACTTAGTGAGTGGCCGGACAATACTGATCTGACAAGTAAAACGAAAAAGAACTTTTCTAACATTACCGTAAACTGTACTGTTTTTGCGGTGGAAAGGGGTAGTATTCAGCAAATGATAAACAGGAAGATGCCACACACTTAAAGCGTTATTATCCCAGCGTGCCTATTAAATGAGCGTATATATCGTACACTTGTATATTTTATTGCCGGTGACGGCATTCAGCTGTCATAATCTCATTTTAACGAAGATAAAAACACCCGACATTAAAGTCCATATACGGCAAGATGAGACTGATGATTTATTCATTCGCCGTGTTTTATGGAAGAAAATATTTTCACCTTGTCACCTTCTAAATGCGAAAATTAATCCTAGAATAGGAACACTCGGCGTGGTGATGGGAAGGAAACGAGTTTGTTCAGTTTTCCTATAAACATCCAGTGTATGTATACAGCACGATCCTTGTACGCGCCTCCCTCTTAATGGCCAACACCACTTAGGCAACAAACGAACTCAACCAAGACACTCGACGTCCTCCTTCCCTCCCTTCCGTATAAATCTAAACCAAATTGCCAAACCTTGACAGGGCAAAGATCTTCACTGGCAACTTAAGATAGAAATTACAATCCAGAAAAGAATAACGTCTTCATTCTCTGCGAAAATTAATTCTATAATACAAGCCTACAAGGGTTAGCAAATCTCGTCCATCTTCTCGCAAGCAGTCACTTAAAAAGAAAAATGATGGCCAAACTATTCAAGAAGTTGATAACACACCATTGCAAAAATAATTAATTCCAATTTTAGCAATTTGTATTACATGAACTACCCTGTTCTTAAAAGCAGACGCGTGCTATTGATAACGACAAGGTAGAATCCAACAGTCCAAAGGCTAAATCCAAATTTATACCTTCAGGTTTACGCAAAAAATTAAGCAGTTGCACAGCTTTTATTTCTCGTCGATGGGGTAATGAGGACAAATGTCACAATGGATGAAAGAACTGTCCAAGTTTATGCAACTAATATATATTAATTGTATCACTTTCGGAGTCATCTAATGTACGAGATGCCCTGGTGATAGGCACACAAAACACATTCTCCTCCGAAAAACACGGCCGTCGAAGACTTTTGGAGCAAACTTTTGATGGCATAGGGATAGGGGAGAGGTTAGAGCACTATAATAGAGGTAAAGTCCTATGGTGCCCAGCACGAAAGAAAAAGGAAACTGGCGCATGTGTAAATGAATAAAACTCGTTCAACCAATCAGAAACGGACTGGAAACGAGGTATTACCACAGTGTAAGGAAATAGACTTCCTTAGACTATGGTATTACTTATACCTGGCATCAGTAGGAAGTAATGCCTTGATTCCTGTCCGTTTCTGATTGCTTGAACGAGTTTTATTCATTTACACATGCGCCAGTTTTCTTTTTCTTTCGTGCCGGGCACTGTAGATAGGGAGAGGCTATCTGTTTTGAATTCTCGCCGGAAGGCGTACTGCGCAGTAACAACAGACGCACACTTCGCAAACTCGAGTACGCAGAAAGTGTTCATCCCAATATCCCCACAAATCTGTGCGGCATTAGTATTTATAATCAAAGTCTTCACGACCGCGAAATCGACAAGCAATAAACCTGCATTGGCGTGGAGTCGACTTTTACCAGAATATTTCAAGCTGTATTTCTTTATTTATAGTAAAACATAATTTCTCTAAAAAGGCTGTCTGCCTTTTGGTTTGTTCCATTCCACAGTTTTTGCTTAATGTTTGTTTAATTGTCATTAAAAATGCTCAAGGCACACTTTAAGGTACTTTCTAACAGCGTGTTAATTTCATTTGGTATCTGCTTTTTGCCGTTTCGGAAGAGTTATCCGCACAAATTTGGTCACATATGTACAGAAGGAATTTTCTTTCTTCAAAATTTAAACTTATCTTCTCGAATCGATTTCAACTGGATTTCGGAAAAAAAATGAATTGAATTGGAGAATAGGCCATACTCTTAGTGAAGAAAAACATGACTGTCTTTGGCGTACTGTTTTGGTTCGTATTATCAAACGCAATATTCAATAATTTCCTTTTCAAGACTGAACACAGGAACAATCCATCAAATCTTCCATCAATATGAATTAAAGCAGGGAAGACGACCTTTAGGAGCGATATGACCGTATATTCCACAGACAGAGAACTTAAAAATTGTAATTCTCCCAGAGAACGAGGAGAACGCAAAGGTTTCTCGATGGGGAGACGCTGGCGGCTGTGAGTGGTCACTCTCCGCCGTTTCCTGTATAACCATATTCGTTCACGGCCAGACAGGATCCCACATATTCATCACTTATCAAACGCATAAATCCAATGGAATTCGGAAGAGAGAGAGAGAGCGAGCGCAACATCTCTCTGGTGTTGAGGACGGAATGGATTATAGCCGGGGTCAAAAGAGCCTCCTTATGGGAATTAGCATTAGACCAGGTCGAGAATTTAAACGGTGGCAGCGACACCGAATTTACGGAGAGAGAGAGAGAGAGAGAGAGAGAGAGAGAGAGAGAGAAAATTTCAGCACTAACAAATTGGCCAAAGAATCAGGAAGAAGATTCCCTCGTTGTTTCTCGACTAAAAATTTGAATTATTTAAAAGATAACGCACACAATTAAGCCTAAAACATTCATTGCATCGAGTCAACATTTTTTTCCTTCTAGAATAACAAAAAACACTTCAAGCCAAGCCAATGAATAATTCAAAGATAAGAGCTTCCTTTCTACAGAGAATTTTAATTCGCATTTTTTAATGTAAACTTTTATATATTGTTATAAATTCCATTTTTGAACGGAAAAAACAGTTTCAACTCCATAATTTAATCCCTGTTCAAGAACTAAAAATAGAAAAGGAGAGCAACTCCACCCGACATCATTAAACGTTAAATTGTGCGTGAATACATTTCAAATAAACGAGATAAAACTGGATTTAAAAATATGCGAAATTTGTTTAAGATTTTTAATCCCCGTATATCTCTAAACAGAAATAAAAAGAATGGCCCGTGAAATGATTAATCTCAAGTTATGAAGTCATGTATATATAAAAAATAGGCCCATAAACATAAATTTTACAAAACATAAATTACGAACCTACTGAAGAACATAAAAAATATTTTACATTTTAAAACAGAAACTCCATGATTATTTCTTTTTCAAGGGAGAAGGGAGGGTTCTATACCGAATCTCAAATTTTCAAAATTTCCCAACAACTCAAAAATAATCGGCTATATTTAGCAAAGGTGATGATAAGGGTGAGTATTATTGAGCTATATGAAAGAAAACATCAAGTTTTCAAAAACTACGGAGTTCAAAAATTTTATTCAAATGTTAAAAGTAACTAGAGATATTCGGATTTAGTTTATGACATGTTCGATATGCTTGCCATCAACGACTATGATGTGGCGCAGACGAAGAGCAAAATTCTGCAAAACTCGCTGAAGTGTCGAGACATCGATGCTTTCGATGACCTCCTGGACGGCCACTGTTTTGAGCTCAGCGATGGTTCCGGGGTTACTTGCGAAAACTCTGTCTTTAATATTGTCCCACAAAAATGAGTCACAAGGGTTGAGATCAGGAGAATATGGCGGCCAAGCAATTCCCATTGCAGTGGTCTCTGGGTACCCCGAAGCCAGAATGCGCTCTCCAAAGTGCTTTTCCGAGACTTCACTCTATTAAGAATCACATCTTTTCGAAATCTGGTTCACTTTGGATAATAGGGATGATATCATTTTCAACGAAAAATGAACAACAACAACGAGTGCACATGCTCAAAAAAATTCCAACATGCCCTGCATTCAACCGCCAAGTTTTAACTGAATCTCGCCAATTGTTCAAAAGTGTTTTTTTTCATATAGCTCAATAATTGTCACCCTGTAAGTGCGTATTATTTGCCTTTCTGGATCAGTGGTTTATCCCATTGGTTCCCAAGCTTTTTCGATTCGCGAGAACCCCTTTCACAAAAATTATCGACTCGCGAACCCCGTTCACAAAGATCAGAGTTGCGCAAACCCCTGACATATAAGTGTACAGACATACACGCATTCGTATAATAATAATCCGCCAGCATGGGAAAGTTTTGGCGAACTATAAAAAAGGAAAAGACTAAGAGGTAATTCGTTTTATGGGTATTGGCGAACCCCAGTTTGGGAAACGCTGGTTTATCCAACTTTTCACAAATATAGTCCTGGAAAAATATGATCAGACCACCCTGAAAATAAAAGCCAGTTAAATAATTTGTAATTTAAATGTACACAACTTTATTAGATAATGAAAAACAGGAACCTTTGGTTCGAATCCAGGCTGTGGAATTTACTTTCATACTTTACATCAATAATTTGAACATCTGAGATGTGGCGTAGGATAAAAACCCTCACTGAACATTCTTGAGTTATTTTTTTAGACTTGTTGAAAGAAAAAATAACCAATAAGTTACAAATTAATTAATTGCAGTTTTTACAAAATTAAAAAATTTAGTATTTAAAACTAAATTTGCCTGGAAATAAACATAAGGGAGTCTTCAGGTAATGACCCGCTACTTCTCCGAATTGAGAGATCTCAGATGCGTTGGTATGGCCAGGTGTTACGGTAAGAGACCAAGAGGGCCGCCCTAGGCAGTTGCTATTTTCCAAGCCAATGGGTAAGAGACTAAGGGGATCGGCCTAGAACCCGGTGGCTAGACTACATGGAGAATCTGGGTTCGAGTCGCTTGGATGAGGACATGCGCCTGATGGCGGAAGATCGCGAGCGCTGGAGATTCTCTGCTCGCCCGACACCAATGGGTAAGCGGGTTTGAAAAGTAAGTATCAACTTAAGGGCCGGCCCCCCCCCCCCTGAAATATTAACATGAAATGGTCCAAGATCATTGCAAACGATTTTAATTGACTTCAAGTGTAATTTATTCGAAATAGGCAAAAGTGTAAGCGTATCCCAGGTTCAAAGAGGGGGAAATAAATGCTTACCATGAGTGTGGTAAATCTCAACGTGAAATTGATACACAAAATTGGAAAATCTAAAACTACTGTTCACAATTTTCTGAAGGATACTGATATACATGGTATGAAAAAGAATAGAAGATCTCACCAAATTTGTCAGAGAGAGAGCTAAAATAGGCATTTTGTGAATTGCAACATCAACAGGTGCATCATCATTTGTAATTGCTGCAGCCCTGGATTTACATGTCACTTCTAGACCGACCAGAAATGCTCTACATTCAAATGGAAATCACATTTATACAAAAAAAGACAAAACCAAAGCTGACTCTTAAGCATATAGAAGCCAGAATGAAGTTCCCAAGAGCTCACATAGGCAATATTGCCTTATGGAACTATGTTGCATTCAGTGATAAAAAGAAATCCAAAACCACCGTGGCATAACTTAGGATAACAGGAGAAATTATGTTCATGAAGGAACATGGTTGGAGGATCTGTAATGATTTGGTGTGCATTTACAGCAGCCGGAAAATCACAGGTAGCATTTGTTAAGCCCAAATCTAATGATCTCGATTACCTGGCCAATTATACAAACTGAAATTAATTGAATGATCCAAATTTTATATTCCACCATTATACAAACTGCCAAAACATCACTCCAATGGTTAGAACAGATTCAATTAATGTTTTAGAGTGACCATCTTGCAGTCCTGATCTAAACCCAAAAGAAAATCTTTGGGGAGATCTGGTTAGGATCTGTCTATGCAAACGGTACCAAATATAATTAGACTAACCAATTGAAGGATGCTCTTATTCGTGCACGAAATGACATTCCAACTGAAAGATTTAAAAATCGTGTAATTCAATCAGTGATTAAATTTTAATGATAAACAAACCAAGTATTAATTAAATTAATATATT
Organism: Rhysida immarginata; assembly: GCA_023313115.1. Lineage (NCBI taxonomy): Eukaryota > Metazoa > Arthropoda > Chilopoda > Scolopendromorpha > Scolopendridae > Rhysida > Rhysida immarginata. Next base: position 913,394 of record JAHWFO010059370.1, read on the forward strand.
AATTTACACTTTGAAGCAAAACCATCCCCTCCGTTGACGTCACCAAAATGGGCACCCCGTTAGTGGAAACTGTGATCAGAATTTTCATTTTTTCACACATTTCGGATTTGAATTATTAAATTTTTAATATGCTACGATGGTATTAATGCGCTAATCTTTCGATTTAAAATAAAGTTATATGTGACCGTAGAGTTGTCCTTTAAAACGAAACGAGCGCGTGCTCAAGCCCCGTCAACGATGCTTAAAAGATAAACAGAAAGTCACATTTTATTCATTCTTGACTCGTCACTACGAATCCATTGGTACAGTATATCATATACCATTGTCTTGGTATTTTTAACGGTCACTGTTTTAGCAGGGGTCCATGAAAAAGCCTGTAGAGCTATGACCTTGATGATACTGTCAAAAACTGAATTTGAAAAAGTTAATCCGACAGATAAACGTACAGACCAAGCGTGCATTCTGATAAGTAGCTTTTAGCTGAAACTCCTAATAAACATGAATCTCCGAAATGATCGGTTCACTTTCAACAATGCACAAGTTTCGCCGAAGTGCCCATAATGTCACAAAGGTCGACATGTAAATAATAGAACTTTATCTTGTTTCGTGACGAAGTTCAACTACAAGTAGAGTGCTTCGATCAGAGCTGCAAGAAGACGAGATATCATTATCATTATATTTCTTTATGAATTAAAACTTACTAAGATGAAAAACGAAAGGAAAAGCTTTGCGACCTGGATTCGAACCAAAGAGCATGAGTATCTAGCTCGTCGCCTCTACCAACAGTAACACCATGGATATTAGTTCAGCAAAGTTGTATACTGAGTTTCATCAACTTTATGATGATTTAGAAAGGAGGAATTCCCGATCTGAGAACTGGGTGGCAGCCCTATCCACTTTAACAACTTTAAAGTAGCCTTTAGGACGCTTGGAAACAGGCTTGTATGGACTGGATAACCGACCTTCTTTCGATTTTGCAGTCAGTTTATATGGCACACTTATGGTACTGCAAAACCTGAACAAGATGGTGTGCTGATCCATGATTCACATCCAGAAGCGTGTACGTTTCATCCACTTACTTTTATATCACGATTTCCTCTATGATGGCTTCAGTTGCTGCAATATCTGTGATGTCTCTGCTTTATGTATCTGACCTGGGGCGAGTGTTTGAACTCGAGTTCGCGATTCAGGCTCCCATCGCAGGCCCCAGATGGGAAAAATACTTTTTACAGATGAAAAACTGTACACGAATAAGCAGTCACACAATCACCAAAACGACAGAAGCTGACCAAGAAAAGATCCTGAACCATCTCTCATCATCACATACTGCCAAAATCCTGAATTAGTCATGGCATGGATTGAAATCTGTGCAAGTGGGAAAGCTGGCTATCAAGGTGCGAAAATTAACATAGACATGTACCGACGAGATATTCTGGAACATGTAGTGCTTCCCTCGGCTCATCAGCCTTTTGGCAAATCAGGAATGGACATTCTAGCAGCACTCAGCACCTGCTCACAAAACACAAACATATGAGTGGTGCAAAGCCTCATTTTCCAGACTTCTTCACATCTTAATCCGATGGATTACTGTAAATGGTCGATTTTGGAGGGCAAGGCCTGTGCTAAGCGCTACTAAAATGTGGAATCGCTAAAGCAATCCTTGCGTCGGGAATGGGACAGTTTGTCAGTGCAACAGCTGCGGCACGTGGCAGAAAATTCACTACGCGTTTGATTGAAGCTCTACATCAAAGCAAAAGGCAGCCATTTTGAAAATCTCTGAATATGTTGCGTAAATGTTATTATCAATATCGTCCGTTTTTTTTTTATTTATCATGTTATAAAAAATCTATGAAGAAAAAACTTGTCTCCATTATTTCTTGTCACCCTGTATTACGTTACCATGTTTGAACATCTGCAAACTACAGTTTGTTGTTGTAACTTTTTACGGGAATATATGATTGTCCCAATTACGTATAAGGAATGAGATGATTACATTAATACATTTGACAACTCGCTACCAATGAGAGGAATTGCAATGGTTTTACAGTATCGCATTCTTGAGAAAGACAGTTACAAAATTTGAATGGGGAAAATCGAAAATAATATTAATAATAATAATAATAATAATAATAATAATAATAATAATATAAAGAAACGGAAATAGGGTGGCATTGCTATGTTGTGTTAGAAACGTTAAGCCCGTTTCCTTAAGTAGAATACCGCTGATTAAGAAATTAAGCCCAATGTACGAATTCATGGCAAACTGGCAAACTTAATAAATCAAACGAAGAAGGGGGAATGTACTATTATTAATACCAACTCGACTGTATACACACACGTGTAAACAAACTCGACTGTGCTTAATTAGGTTCAGTGGTGAAAAGAGTGGCCGCAGCTTCACTTCTACAAGAGGCTTCAGTGATTCCCAAGTGTGCGTGGGAGGATGTTCGCGTTTCTCTACACATAAACGTGCATGGAAACGTGGTCACGACTGCAAAGTGGAAACGTGGCTTCAATTGCTTCAGTAATGAAATACGATGAGCGAGAAAAAAAAATCATTAACTGTAAGAAAATACAATGAAAACAACCCATAACTTCAATTCTTAGTTTCTCTTCTTTTCGGGAGATATATTTGCAACGGCATGGTTTGCTCCATAACCAAACTGCCGATCCACTTTATTTTCTATACATCGGCAAATAAAAATTCTTTTAAATAATATTTTAAGGTTTTAGTTTCATCGGTAACTCAGCACTGCAGAAGTATCTGCAAATAACGGCGATACCATGAAACAAGGAGCTTGAATCTAATTTGAATCATTACTTCCTATAATCTTAAAAGAAAAAATTAAAATTAATGAAATAGTTGAAAGTCACTTTTTAAGTTCACAACAGTGAAGTTTTGAATCAATTTTTTTTTGTACTTTTAGTAGAAACTTTTTTCTTTTGCTGTAAGTGTCTAACCCACCTTATTATATTCATAATAAAAATTAAATAAATAAAAAACTATGTAATGATAAAAATATCTTTTTAACGTTTGTTTTTATACGTTTAAAAAAACAATTAACAATGATAAATTCTAAGATAGGACGGGAATAGTCCAAAACAGAAGTTTTAAAACATCAGAAAAATACAGGGTGTCCGAAAAGTATGTTTACACTTTTAGAAATCCATTAAAAAAGAACAAACAAGAATATGCAGTTACTTTCTTGTATTTAATAAAGAAAATATCAATTTTTTTTTTGACATTGTTTAGAATTTCAATTTGTGCACCATTAGTCGCACGCGAAACAGCGAGTTGTTAAAGAGATTTCTAAGCTATACTACAATTTTCTCCAAAAATCAAATTTATTATAAGTTGTATTCAATATCACTCTCCAGCAACCTTCTGAAGATGAGAGTTGAGCTCTCGAAAGCGTTTAAGTTATGATATTGTAGTGCAATATTGAATCATAAGGGCGTCTTTCTTTAAGATATCCGGAATTTTCACCATGCTTCAATCATTTAAACTTTCGTCAAATTTCAAGGCTGTGGGTATCGGATTTTTACAATTTATTTAATGTCTGCCCTTGTAGATTTGAAAATTATGTATAAATGAATTTGAAAATTATTTTGTTAAATTAATTAAGAGATGGGTTAGTTGCACTGTCAATAGGAAGGGGTGGGAATTTTTTTGTACATCATTTTTATTTTTTATGTTTTCTTTTTATATTGCTGGGGTTTTTCAAATTTTATAATAAATTTGATTTTTGGAGAAAATTGTAGTATAATTCAGAATATTTCTCCCCAACATAAAATATTTGTATAGATTTCTAAGCTGGTCTGTTGGCTGCTGAAATTCGAGTTTTCGAATACATTGGGATGCCAGCAAACTTTAATACGTTCTTATTGAATAATAATAAGAAAAGAAATGAAAAAAAAAATAAATAAAAGGCATATCCTTGTTAGTTTCTTTTTAACGATTTCTAAAAGTGTGCAAAGATACTATTCAGGCACCCTAAATAAAGAGATCTATTATACAGGGTGGACGAAAAGGTACTCCCCTATTTAAAATTTATTTATTGCAAAAAGTTATGAACTTACAATCATAAAATTAACATCACCGCATAGGGAGGCTCAATAAGTTTTTTTCGCACTTAGTCAAGTTAGAGTTCCTGTAGTTTTACTTACAGGGACTCTAGTCAAGTTCGATATGGGCGCCCCTGGTGACGCGCAGTATGTCCAATAGGTATTCCAACTCCGCCCATGTGCGCCCTAGCATTCTGGCATCTGATCCACTCTTGCAATGGCAGCGCGGATTCTCTCATGCAGTTCTTCCAGATTGCGGACAGAAGTTGAATGCACCCTGTCTTTTATGTAACCCCATAAGAAAAAGTCAAGGGGCGTTACCAGGCAAGCATAGGGGCCATGGGATTGGACCATCGCGCCCAATCCAATGACCGGGGAAAACTTTGTCTAGAAGCTGACGCACAAACAAGGCCCAATGCAGTGGTGCGCCATCCTGTTGAAAAATCACGTCTTGCTGGAGATGTTCACGCTACCAGTGGTCAGAAAGTTCTTGAACCACAACCTTAACGACTTTGCACCATGATGGGCGATTTTGACTCGTTCCACCACAGCACGCACTGCGCCTTGTCAGCCCAAGATATAAAGAATACAGGTAGCGCCGTCCGAGAGAAAAACTGACTGTCGCCCCATCTGGTGTTGGTAATTGGAATATTGCGAGCTTCATGACGTCACAAGGTCCAATCTTTAAAACCTATTATGAGGAATATTGCGTTTACAAAGCAAAATGCCATCATGCGCGATTCCCACTTGCATTAATACAAAAGATAAGAATGTTTCCTTTTTTCATTTCCCCGAAGATCTAAATTTAATTAAAAAATGCTTAATATCATGCAAACTGGATAAAAATATTTGTACCACAACTGTATTGATTTGCTTTAACGATTTTAAAGATGACGATTATGAAAACAAATACCTTGGCCTGTGTCAACTCATGAATCGAAGATCACGTCTACTGAAATCTGCGATTCTGAGGTAGGAGGATATACGAATTCAATCAGAGAATATACGAATTCATTGTTTTCATAATTGTCGTCTTTAAAATCGTTAGATAACTACAAGCAAGAACGGATGAATGGGGGGGGGGGGATGCAACAAGTGAATGTTCTTCTGTTCTTGCTGCAGCGCTGGATTTGCCAATCGGCCGACTAGGCCGCGGCCCAGGGGCGCAGATTTCAGGGGGCGGCGGATTTCATAAGTTTGACTATTCTATTCAATACTTACTTATCTACTTAAATGCGTATTATTTATGGCCTACGTAGATCATTGGTGAATTTCAAATGATCACGAAAGTAGGGGCGGGAGAAAGTCAGTGGCCTATACTAAGGAAAAGTATAAATCCGGCGCTGCTACAAGTGAATGTAGAGCAAATTGGCTAGGTATCGTAAATATGTAGTTGATGCAGAATTTACAACTGATGATCTTAGGCCCGCCGCAAATACACTTCGTCGCGGCGACATCGGTCGCACCATGGGTACTGCGCATGCGTCGGCGTCGCTCCTTGTCGCCCGAGCGTGACCTAGTTTTTGCCCTTCGTCGCGGCGACGGGAAAAAACTGGTTTTCAGGCAACGTCGCCTCTATTGAGCTGAATTCAATTGGAAGCGACCAGCGACAACACGTATCCACATCATCCACATCCACTATCATCCTCAGTGGCATCCGCAAAAAACAAAAGCCCCTCATCCTGTGAAAAAATACGGTGGACAATAGAAATGGAGGCTGAGAAATGGAGCCCGTGCTGAGAAAAAATTATGCTATGAAATATCAATAATGATTATGCCGACACTGGATATGAAACATGTTGACATTCCATTGTTCCTTTTTTGTGATAATAATAATAATAATAATAATAATAATAATAATAATAGATTTTTATAGAAGTTTTTAAAAATTTTATATAATTAAAAAAATTAATTTTGTTTTTTTATTTTTAACTGAACGTGCTGAGAAATAATTATGCTATGCTATATATTCACGTGCTATAGAAAAATTTTATTATCGGGAATGGATGAGGGCAATTTTCCCTCATCCATTCCTGATATAGTAATATTTTTCATTAGTGATTGCTTACAATACGGGTTTTTTATAATATGATGATATTGTAATATAATTAGGGTTCGATGTTTTTATATAGTAATGATACATGATATATTTTATCAATAATGATTATGCAGACACTGTATATGAAACATGCTGACATTCCATTGTTCCATTATTTGTGATGATAATAATAATCATAATAATAATAATAGATTTTTGTAGAAGTTTTTAAAAAATTTATACAATTAAAAAAAAAGAATTAAATATTTTTTTTATTTTTCATTGCACGTGCTGAAAAATAATTATGCTATATATTCACGTGCTATTAAAAAAATATATTATCAATAATAGATGAGGGCAAGTAGTAGAAATTTTATAATAGCTTTGATGCCATATGTCAGTACTATATGGTTTTGACTTTATAAAGCCATTTAAATTTTTTATAACCATCTACTGGAAGGCTTCAATTTTATTACATTTTTACATCTTTATTTTAAAAGAATTTAATTCCAATTTGACCACGTAAATGCATTTTCCTAAAAATAATCAATTGTTTTATTTATTCTTGTTTGATAACCATTTTTCTTTGTTTGA
>JAHWFO010059370.1:924305-940016 GCA_023313115.1 Rhysida immarginata
TTATTTGGTATTATGGAATCGAGTTTCGGAATCGGGAATCGCCCACCACTAGTGGTTTTACACATTGTTTTTTAACAAGAACAGCTCAAACAAGAAGGTTATTATTTAAATTATTATTATTATTATTAATTATTATTATTATTAATATTACATTAAGGATTATTAGCACATCAATAAGAAAACTAAACCGTATGCTTTTTTTTTTTTTAACCTTTTATTAATATTTTATTTAATGTTTGTTGTTGTTGGCCAATGCTGGGCAAAATCCGCCAGTACAAAAGAAAAAGTAGAGTCATTGAAACAAGACATCAAAATATTAGGAATCAATTCATCAATGGGACAAAAAGCCTCATTGAATATATTGATGCAGCGAGTCATTTGTTACACATAACAGACGTTTAGGGAAAATGTGATAATAAATCATCTTTTTCTTGTTTTTAAAACATTTGTTTGCGTTTTTTTTTATTTTCTAAACTCTATTATTTCTTTTAAAACAATTTAGATTTTAGGAAAGCGTTCTTAATTAAAAGGAGAATTTCGTGGGTTAGGTTAGGTAAGTATTCTAAATAACTGAATTCTTAGTTTTCTATTTGACTTGTTAACCTCTCTGCAGGGTCTTTTTTATGAAAGTGGGTCTTAAAAGTATTTTTGCAGGGGGCAAGTGTGGAAGGGGTGAAAGTGGAAGGGGCGATAGTGGACGGGGCCAAAGTGGAAGGGGCCAACTTCACGAGGCCAAAGTGGAGTGAACCCATGTAATTCGTGCTGGGGATCGGTCTAAGTGCCCACGAAGCCCACGTGATAAGGAAGAGCCAATCAGGATTGGACATACAAATTCATGATCGAAAACGGAGTATGTCGGACATACGATTAGACACTGCCAAAATGAAAATAAAAATTGAAGTACACACTATAAAATGGTATACTTTTGATCTTATAAAATAGTCTTGATATGAAAGAACCAAACCCAAAAAGGTTCTTTTTGTAAACATTGTAGATAGAGACAACCTGCTAGCAAATTTCTTTGATTTGAACAATCATTTCTTGATAATGTGAGATTATTTCATAAAGTTACAAAAAAAAAAAATCAATGACTTCTGGATTCAACTATACATGAAGCACCGTATATTTCATTTTATAAGCCTAAATCCTCAGGGAAATTGACATCACAATACTGATACAACTATTTTAATATACATAATTTTTTCTCATTAATGATTTTTCAGTTTCAGTATGTTAAAACAGAATTATAAGAACATTTCAGTTTGCTAAGAAAAAACTGCAGTCCCAGGCATGAGAAGGAAACGCTTCTGCCATCTATTGCTAAAGAGAAATATAAAACTCTCCATATACAAGAGGTTCTAGATTTAGAAAAAGGTTCTAAATGTAGAACACAGACACTTAAAATTTAAAAAGAAAATATTGAAGAATTTATGCCTAAAAGCAGTAACTTAATTTACACATTTTTTTTTCTATATTTAAAAATTATATTTCCAGATTTACAAACATTTTAAAATTGCAAAAATACTAAAAGCATTTGATATAATAAAAAATCTAAAAGAAAAAAGCAGCTTGGAAAAAAAAAAAGTATATTTGGGTTTGCAAAAAAGAAAAGGTGAATTAAAGCTAATTAACTAAAATAATAAATAAATTTTAATGCATTATACCAGTTTCTCAACAGCAATTGATTGAATATTGCACATTAAATAATTTCTTAAAGAAGTATATCCAGAGTGACCCAAACTTATCCACCATAATTGTTTAGGAACATTGCATGGTTCAAATGGATCAAAAAATGTCCAGTTTTGATCGTGAATTAGTGACATTTGTCTGTTTTTCTTGTAGAGTTATTGAAGCAAATAAATAAAACACACTTGAGAGTGCAGATCACTTCTATTCTGCATACTGACAGAACATCACATTGAACTACAAAACAAAACTAAAATGATACAAGAAATAAGAATAAGAAGAAAGTAACAAATCAATGTCGAGGAAACCCCTCAAAATGGTTGCCCCCAGCTGGTTACATCTTCGGACAACCGCCAAGTCAATAAAATACCTTTCACACATATTACAAGTACAACGATTCCTCTTCCTGTTTGGCATATGCTAAACAGGAAGAGTACATTTAAGAATAAATAGGTAAACCTATGTTTTTTCTAGGAAAAGACTCTAAATAAAAGAAAATAGACAAATGTCGATATGTCACACTCGATTGAAACTAGATATAATGCTTATAGAACATTTTTTGTTCCATTTGAACCATACAATGTTCCTAAATAATTATGCCGGATAAGTTCGGGTCACCCTGTAGATAAAAATAGTAAAGAAAATTCCATGGCCTAAACCCAAAAGTCCCCAAGCAGAGTCCTTGTCATGGAATTTTCTTTACTGCATTTCTCTATGTAATTATTAATATTCGGAGGTATACCATGAAAAAAATTCTCCTAGACCCATTTTCTAGTTATAATTTTTTTTAAATTAACTAAAAACTGGTTTTATAACAATCCTTAAATGGAAGAGGACATACTTTTCCTAATAAGGTGGCAATCTTCTTTGATTAAGAAATAACTCTACAATCCACTGTTCATTGAGAAACCTATTGTTTTGCTTTAGTAAATTTAAAAGAAAAAATAAATAACTGTGCTATTTATTGACAGGATACCATCAATATTTCAATAAAATAACTTTAGATCTAGTGCAGACGAACAGATTTTATACATACATAATACCGAGAAAATTATTTTGAGTATATAATTTATTGAATGGAATACCATCAACACTTCAATAAAATAAAATGCAATGCTTAGGGGGGTGGGGCATAATAAGCAAACAAGTTTCAATGGCTATGTTTTAATGCATAAATGTCCTGGCATCAATTTTTCATTGATCGCTTTTAGAATTACTTTTATTAGAAATACTGCTTGTTATCAGAAGAAAACAAAAACTAACATACTAAATGTATTATCTTGCGAAGTCAACAGAAGAGATATTAGAATATTCAATCATGGGAATCACTATATCCACATTCAATATTTTATTGATTTTTTTTTCACTATTCATGGTTTTCCAAAAAGACTTCTATGAACATGTTCCAGGCTCCCATCCCCCTTACCATCTTTTAAACAAACAAAACATCAGTCATGCATGACTTCAGGGTAAATCAATATCAACCATTCTTTGTGGCCCAAAGGAATGTTTTGGTGATGCAAATGACAACCTTACTTATGCAAAAAAAAAAAAAAAGAAAAAGAAGGAAAAAAAATCACCACCCTGTGGAAGATAAGCATAATAATATTTCATACTAGAGATAATAGTAGCCATAACATCAGATCCGTAGCAAAACTGAGAATATGAGTCATGTGACCATGTGGAAAGTCCTATGAGCTCATGCACATTTTGAGCACTATTTCTAGAATTATGCATGAGCTTTATAAACAAACATGTATCAACTACAGAGTACTTATAATTACAAAACTAAATGAAATAGACTACATGTTTATATGATGTTTGTAGCTTGTTTTTAGATCCTCTTCATTTTCTAGATATTCCTCACATTTATTCAACACAATAACTGAAAATTTTGCTATTATTAGCACTTTAAATACATTTTGACTTGCACTTAAAATAAAGCCATGAAATCATTGTTCTCTGTACAGTACTTATAAACGAAATAAAGAGAGGCCTTACAGTACAACATTTTGTCAAAAATCATCTGACTAGTTTCGACATTTAATCCCGCCTTCTTCAGGGTACAAGGGAAAGGGGGACTAGCAGCCCTTACATAGCGATACAATCCTGTAAGGTCTCTTTTCATTTTGCTTAAAATAAAGAATATACAGAATCCTGAAAACCCAATTTTATTTCCTCTGACAAAATTTATAGCCATAACCTCAAATTTACTCTTAAAATTCCAAAAAAAAAAAAAATATTTTTTTTTCTCCAGTTAAAAGTTGTTCACATAAGCAATTCAATACGATCCACTTAATACAAAATCCAAGGGGACAAGATGTCATTTCGTAATATACAAATTTCGTACTATATATATATATATGTTGAATACCGCATTGCATTTGTTCGATATTTACACAAAAAACATTTCGTATTAATAGGATAATTTACATATAAAATTCACTAAGGGGAGTTCAGCAGGAAATACATTTGTATTAAGCATTTTCGTACTGTATAACATATGGAATCCAATTAGTATAATACTACATTTTTGACATATCAAGTCAAGGTATACCACCTTTATACTTCAGGAAGCTACTGATTTATGAATCTATTGATTTTCTTAAAATGTTTAAAATTAATTTACAAAAAAAAAAAAAAAAAAAAATCAATAAAAGCAACTAACTTTACTGGTGTAAGATGTTCAATTACAGACATTAACGAAAATGACTTTGATCACAGTGTCTAGCACCTTCCATATGTGTAGCAAAAGAATGAATCATGGAGCAGATTTCATTCAGGAATATCGGCCTTCTTTTGTCTATCAATAAAACTTACTGCCTCATTTAAAAACGTTGCTATTACTTTGTAGGAAATAACTGGACAGTTAAAATTTATAAAAATAAGTGAATTTATTATAATAATAAAACTTACTGATGCCTTACAATATATAGTGATGTAAATATTATTTCTGTTTTTATGTATTGTAAGGTATCATTAATTTTATTTGTATTTGTAAATACAATGCAAACGCCACGCTGCCCCTCGGCGCTGCACAAATGCAAGAAACTGAATCCAAAAAATGACAACAACGTGCGGTTTAAATATTCACTGGAGCTTATTGTGGCATGAGTGATTTCAAACCTAAACATTTTAATTAAACTTCTAAGTACATTCATTTAAAATATTAACTAACTGCATCAGTTTAGTTGGTAGCCATGACGAGCTATTCATCGTGTTACTCCTTGTACTTTTTTTTTTTTTTTTGTCCTCCGCGCTGAGAAGTCGAGCCCTTTGTATTTGTGTGCGGTGTTTCCTGTGGTCGCTTTACTGTCAAAACAAACCACTTTGTCCGTGAGAAGAAGTATTCCTCAATAAGCTTTCACGTTTAAATTAGCATTAATCAACTGTATAAGGTATAAAGTTTAAAAATCTTATTGCAATCATTATTCGCAATTTTATCCTGCAAAAATAGTGCATAGATTGTTGAAAAGTATACTTTAAGAACTATTGAGAACTGCACCACCAGATGATGTCTTTTTCTGGCATCATAAAGTAAGGAAGAGATTAGCCTAGAAGAAATTAGAAAGTCTTAACGTACCCTAATCACATACAGATTCCAAAATGCATGTAGGTCATTAGCATTATGCCTTAAAAATATAAATGTAAGTCACTGAAATGCATGTACTTTTATTAACTTTAAAGTAAGAAAGTAGCTGCATTCAGTGCCCCTTTCAGACGTTCAGTGCCCCATTGTCTTTGAGCATGCCAGGCTGCCCTTTATTTCTGTAGCCATCACTGCCTTCCTTTCTACCATATCACTAACAATTTAATACATTTAACAAATACTGTAACAAAACCACCCAAAAAAATGGATTGATTTCTGAATGAGTTTTATCACCTTAAATCAAATTTTCCTATAGGATCAATCTTAAAAATGTTTTCAAATTGTGAATGCCACCAAAAAGAAAGCAAACTAAAAGCAATCAGATAAGAAAAAAATTTGTTGCTTATATGAATTAAATAAGCTAAAAGAATATTTTGAACAATGAAACTGCAAGTGTGTTAGAGTGAATTATAAGACGTATTGATTTTGAAAGCTCTTTCCTCCTTATCTCTCTTACAAACAAATTAATTCTTACTTTTTGTATGTCCCAGTAATCTTTTTTTATAAATCAATTAAATAAATATGAATTAAATTTAAAAGCAAACCATTTTAAAATTAAGAAGCAAATTTTACCCAGATCAATCAAAATCGCATGTTGATGTGATGTGAGCTGACGTAACAGATCTTCATAGACTGCACTTAAATCAATGTCAGAGCTTGTTGCCATTTCCTTTGTCTTCATGTCATATTGTTCAGCCAAAAATTGCCAAATCTCTCCCCTCTTGTGTTTAGGAACACCTTAAAAATAAAAGCAAAATTTTCCATTCATCACTCATGTCAATAATCCTTCAATTTTACTCAGCATTTAAAGAAAAATAAAAAGTAAATTTATCCTCTTTTTTTCTATTGTAAGGGGGACCCATTTGGCTCTACTTTCGTTTTTGCAGGCATGTTCTGGCCTTGCACATATTTACAGATAAACTTGTCTATAACAACTGCTCACAAACCCAAGCAAAAGTGGTCCTTATATACAGGTCCAATCAAACAAATTCCCAAGTCAATAATATCATTAATCTGATTGGCTGCCTAATGTATTGACTGGTTTATGAATTGTTTATCAATAGGTCTCCATCATTATTAACCTTTCCTTAAATAAATGGAGCACTTTGTTCAAGTAAAAACTTTGCTCAAGATTATCATTCCAAAACAAGAGTAATATTTTAATAAAATGATTTAGTAATGAAAAAAGTACTTCTTTTTTCTGCACAATAATTTAAATTGAAACTGAAAGCCAAATCCATTGGAATCGGAGGAATGCAAGGAATAAAAATGTCACCTCCCTTTCTCTTCCTAATCAATATTGTTGCTTCTATGACATTGGGAGAGATTTTTTTGACAAAGTCTCGTAAATTAAACAAACCATAAATGGCACGTCAATTTTCATTAAAATCCAAACTTCATAGTCACTTCATGCAAATAGTTACACATTGCTTTAATTGTTTGTGTTTTCTTACATTACAAAACAGAGTTTCCATTTATTTATGAAAATTACAAATACTTCTTGTTAACTTTAGCAAAAAATTTGAGAAAAAAATTCCCTTTCAAAAAGTTTTGGATTTCAAACAAAGTTATAAATAGACTAATATCATGATCTTCTAGAAATTACCAGGCCTGAACATGGAAAAGATAAAATATTGTTATGTCGTTCTGGTGGTACTATTACAGAAGTACTTTCAACGTTACAATCTTAATGCTTCAACAATATATTATTGACATCATGCTCAGGCCTGGTAGTTTCTAGAAGGCTGCGCTGGTATGCTTAATTTACAGGGTTCTTCCCAGGTCCTTTTGAAGGGGTGCGCCACCCGACTGATTTTGGTGACTGCCCAGCTGAACACAAAAAAAGCTGCGCAACACTGCATAACGTTTTATTTATTTTTAAATTGTTGTCTGCTGGCTATTTTAGGTTAGGGTTAGGTTTTCTAATCACCTGATAAAATTTTCTGGGAGAACACTGATTTTGGTGTAAAATTTCTCTTCTGTAAGTTTAAAAAATGTAAAATTTACCAGCTTTGACTGCATTAACGATTTCTTGATGATCTACAGGAGTGTTAAGACGATCAACATTATTCAGCATAGTTTCCCACACTTTAGTAACTTCTTTTAGACATGGAGTTATTTCTTCATAGTCCAATTTTATCCGTTTGCTCAAAGCAGCATCTTGACGAGCTAATATAAAGAAAATAACAAAAATGATTCAACATTAAATAGTTTTTATATTCAGAACTACAAAAAATTAACCCAATTAAGACCTTGAATTACTAGAATTTGCCATTTTACCTTAAAATTCATAAATTTACAAATAATGGCAAATACCCTTTACTAAATTTTTGCTTTATTAATATTTTGTGTCATAATGTAATTGTGACATTTATCACACTTATCACACATACTATGATTTTAACTATCGATATTAGTTCTTAGCATATGAAATAAATAGAAGGAAAAGAAATTTGTAATTCTTTATCTATTGCAAAGGTGTAAACATTGCTCTCCTCTCCAAATCAGAACTCTTTAATCTGGAATCATCCAGATCAAGCCTTTCTAAGTTCATCAAATTTGTAATTATTGATGAAAATAGGAAAGAAAATTCCGCAGCCTAGATTTGAACCAAGAACCTTCAGCTCACTGTGCTGACGTGCCAACCAATTGCGTCATCAAATTTTAAATGTCGCCAATTATTAAAATTTTTAATGATTAATTTTAAATATCAGACATGCAGCATTGTGCAAATTTAAACTGCCTTTGAAAATTTTTTCAGAATTACAATGAAATTCCAGATTTATTAATTGTAAAATTCTTTATAAGAAAGATTCAGGTATAAAAGACGACAACCCACACGGAAATGTTTTCGAGATATAAGCCAGTAAACATTTTGGTTTGTCTATAGTATTGTGGGTTGCATAAAAATGATAACCAGAGCCATCTATGAGACTAAATTGAACTATTTTGGTATTTTGCTGTATAAACAACATATAATAGATAAATAACAATTACATACTGGAGATGAACCTCCAAACATCAGGTAATGATTTTTCCAATGAAAAATGAAGGAAAAATTCTGTGACCTGGATTCGAACCAGGAACCTCGACTCATGGTCGATGCCTCTTACCTGATGTTTGGAGGTTCATCTCCAGTATATAATTATTTATCTGTGAGTTCATCAAACTTTTTCTCCCATTGGGCTTTCAACCTTGACAACTTGGTTGTCTTTAAGACACCTTGTGACAGCATGGCTGTCCGTGTGTCTGCGATAGCTCAATTGGTAGAGGCATCGACCATGTCAGTCGAGGTTCCTGGTTCGAATCCAGGTCGCAGAATTTTTTCTTCCATTTTTCAATGGAAAAATCATTAACATATAACAGGAACCAAAAAGGGTACTTTCACAAACTAAATTTTGAAGTTTATCATGTTTTATATACGTTAGATGGATAAAAAATTTTTATGCAAAAAATTCTAGGACAAGTTTAAAGAAATTTTCCAAAATCAGCAACTATTTGCTGCTTATCATATGGAAAGAGCAGTCGGTTAAGTATCAGATATTCTATCTTTTCTATTCATCATTTATCTTTTCGGTATCCAAGAATGTTAAATAAACATTGGATCTATTTAAAACTTAACCTAGCAAGAGATCAGCTTACTGTGGCTTTACTCAGTCTTACAAACTTGTTATTAAAAGGGACAAACACAAACATTCATACCCATAGTGGGATTCAAACCAGTGACTCGCTGGTCTCAAGAGTGACAAAGGCCTATGCTCTAGTACTCTCAGCCACCAAATAAGATACATGTATTAACTTTCATAAAAAGTTCCACTTAAGGGGGGACTCCGTGTGATTGAATTCTGGATTAAAGAAATTCAAATATAGCAAATTTCTTTTGAAATGTAGCAAAAATATAAAAATAAATAAATAAAAACCTAAAACAAAAGCATTAAAAAAAAACAACAAAAAACCCTTTAAACATTTGAGCATGCAGCATCAGATTGTGGCTTTGATGTTGAATGCACAGATCTCTATTATAGCAATTTGCTTGGAGTGCATGGTTGTTGCTTTGATTCCAAGCAATTATGCTTTAATCTTCAAAACAAAATTAGAATACTCATTCTTGTATTTCAATGAAATACTGCACTTATTCATTAAGATAATAATAAGACTTGAAACAGCATAAATGTATGCTAGTAAATTTGACTGTATAAGAAGGAAAAACCTCTAACCACAAAAACATCTGAGATACGAAACGTCAGATATGCATTTCGAAGGTGTATTTGAAGGCTACATCTCAATCTTGCTCTACAGAGTGAAGGCATACTTCGAAATATGCATCTGTCATTTCATATTTTGTCCTCAGAGGCTTTGCCTTCCTATATGTATGATTCAACCAAACAGTTCCTTCATATATTTTCTTAGAAAATTTGGAAATAAATATTTAATTTTACATTAATATAAGCTTCAAGATACAATGCTATCTTTAAGCATATTCTTAAAAGTGGTGAAGTATATAAATATATGCAAATACATTAAAACAGTACAGGAACCATAGCATGCAATTTCCTCTTCTAAACATTTAATAATCTATATCTTGTACAAGAGACATCAATAACACTTTTGGTTTTGGGATAACTTGTATTGAAATAAATGCTAGGAAATAAATACATAGAAAAAAAAAACATTCTTAGGCTTACAGATTATACAGGGTATTTCAGACCATCTGTATCAGGATATTTTTTCTAAGAAGTTCGACATTCCAGAGATTTGGAGAAAAAAATGTGAAGAAATTAATGATGGCTATTCCATTTTTCGGACATGGCTGGAAATAGGCATGAGATCCATCAAAAAACTTTAAATGGAAATATGGCTAAGTAGAGTTTCATTGGATAGCTATTGGAAAAAGAAAACTTTTGTAGGAAGCGTTTTTTACCCAATCAGTTTCCTTCAGGAAATAAACGATAAAAACATTTTCAGGTCCGGTACAGTTTCATCACATTAAATTTTCAAACTTCCATCCATTTTGCTACTGGCATTTGAGCAGTCTCCTTCTCACACCATTATAGGCTGAGAGACCTCTTCCTGCATTAGCCTTGTGCATGACCTTATTTGGTCCTGCATATCCTCCCTTGTCATTGACTGTTCTCGGTGCACAATTTCTTTAGCCAACTGCAGACAAAATAATCAGGGGACAGTACCATGCTATGGGTCCAATCCTACCAATCCATTACAGAGGGAAGATGAAATCTATGATTTCTCATGCAAATCATGAGTAATGTGAGAGGCAGCAATCCTGCTGAAACCACATGCCAACCCTCTCTAAGGACAGATCTTCAAAGAGTTCAGGCAGCACATTTTCCAGAAAGTGGACATAAACTATCCCTTCAGATTTCCCTGGAATAAATACAGATCTTATCGGAGGCCACACAACATATTCATAGTCCATATTTGGATATGTTTACCTCACTGAGCCAGCGAGGATTTTCCTGGCTTCAGTAATGTGCATTATGGATGTTCACCTTCCCGTTGCTTTTAAACGTAGCTTCAACCGTCCACAACGCCACTAAATGGAGATTTTGTGGCTGCTTTGTATACCACTGACAAAAATCAGTCTCCTCCGGTAGTCACACATCAAATGCTTGGCGGAGATGAACATGGAAGGGGTGGAAGCCATTGCTGTTGAATACTCACCACACAGTTATGTGGCTCATTCCTAAATCATGAGACAGCTGTCTCGTGGAGACAGTCGAATCCTTTTGAATGGTGGCAAAATATCAGCAAATCTTTTGTCTCATATCAGTTTTCTGATCATAACTTCCATGTTGTGGTTGGGCTGCACCTGACAGTGTGCCTCACATGAATAGGAAGTTGATGAAAAACCATTCTGGAATGAAGCACATGGTTAGGATATCGTGTGGCCTACAACCACAGCACGATAGTTTTGCTGATATTCTCCTAACACTATGAGCATGTCAAATGCTTCTTCACTGAAAAAGCTATTTTCAGTGATAACCAGTCAGAATAGCAATAAACAAGCTCAGGAATGGTTAACAGTTCAACAGAGACAAACACACGATATGAAAATGTTTTAAAGAAACTCCCACCAGACAAGTTGCAAACACACGATATAAAAAGTGCTTTTATTGTTTATTTCCTGAAAGAAACCAATAGAGCTACTAAGTATGATGTCAGTTCCTGGCCATTGCTTAGCGATTCCAGACATTAAGTTTAACAATGTGGTGTAAGACAATTGAAAAACATAGAGAAGTTAAACCTAAGTTTGGAATCGCTACGCAATGGCCCAGGAACTGACGTATTTACTTACCAGCTGAATTGGAAAAAAACGTTTCCAACAAAAGTTGTTTCTTTTTCCAAGACCTATCCAACCCATTACCTATTTTAAAGTTTTTGGCCAGACCCTGGGTGTGCCCATTTTCAGCCATTTCCCGAAAATGGATAGCCAAATTAAATTGTTCACATACTCTTTAGTCATGTAAATTTTTTCCCCAAAGCTCCAGGACGTTGAACTTCCAAGAAAAAAGCCTGATACGGATGGTCTGAAACATCCTGCATATACAAGGTGTCTCACCTAAATTGAACCAATAGCCAACTTCTAAAATATTAATCTGACAGTACTTTCAATGGAATAATTATTGTACTTTACACATAAAAATCCCTCACATAAAAGTACAATAATTCTTCCATTGAAAAGTATTTGGTCAGATTTGTATTTTAGAAGTTGGCTATTGATTCACTTTATGTGGAGCCCTGTAAGTGTATGTAAAAATGGAAGGGGGGGGGGGGGGAGGGAAGAATCAATATTGTTAGTCCTTCTAATGGTACGGCATAATATTATAATTTAAAAAACCTTTAAGTTTGCGGTTTTCCTTCTCCATCCTTATCAGAAGTATCTGTTCCATAATTGCTTTTTTCCACAAACCACGAAGTACTGCTGGAGAACGGTGTTCATGTTCTTCAGAAGTGGCTGGACCATTAACTCCTTCAGCTGATGATTTGATTGCATCCTGAGTAATGCCTATGAGTGACAAAGCAAATACAAGACAATAAGAATTACATTAATAAAAATGTAGTTTCTTAATTACAGTCAAACCCCACTATAACGAACTTTAACAGAACTTTAATTTGGTTAGCTATATCTGATCTGATAAAAAAAAAAATGGATAAATGGAATAATGTTATACTCAGCATAAACATCATGGTTCAGACCCTTTCCTTGAAATACTTATCTAAAATATAGATTTATAATTATGAATATGCATTTTATGCATAAATACACTAAAGGTTCTTCACATGCAACATCATCATCATCGCCTATTTGAAAAAGCTCTGAAAATGTTGAAATGCCGTATATATTCCATCCCTTTCATGATAAACGAATCCATGTTTTCAATATCTTTTACTAGACCAACGTGCCGAAAACAATTTCAAAAGGTGGATTCTATAAGTTGCCAAGGTTTTTCCAGCATTAGCACTGCATCAAGAGAAACATTACATTATGGAAAGTTCATAACAAAGGTTATTTCGTCAGCGACCTGTCATGATCAATAATATGCATTCTAAGAATCGGATATTCTGGGCAAATACAATCAAAAAAAAAAAAATTATATCCGATTTTTATATGTCCGGTGGTTCATTATAGTCATATAAAATATTATAAGTAATTGGACAGGACCAAAAATTTCAATTGTTACATACAGGGTTCGCTATACCAGGGTTTGACTGTATTATTATTCTATGCATATGAGTTTTCAATAAAAACAGTGGATTACAAAGGAGAAAAGGAAAGGAAAAATTCCGCCACCTGGATTCAAACCAGGGACCACGCCTATCGCTGATGCCACTCTTCAAACTGAACCACCTAGCAAACAGTGTATCATATGGACTTCCCTGAAGTCACTAATTAGCTCAACTGGCAGAGCAGGCCCTTAGTTGGAAGATCAGGAATGCTCCTTACTCTTAAACCATCAAATAAATTGTCGAAAACTCAACTCAAACTGAAGATATTTTTCAAACATATAATTATAAAGGAGAAAAAGGAGTGAAAAATTCTGCAACCTGGACTTGAACAAGGTACCACATATTCACTCCATTCATATGGGCCCAGTAATGATATTATGGATGTTCATTTCCCTGGTGCTATAAATGTGGCTTCGTCCGTCCACAATACTGAAAAATGGGAATTTTGTGGCTGAGTCCAGGTCGTGGAATTTTCCCTTTCTTTTCCTCCTTTGTAATTATGGTATGTTTGATGTATATCTTATTTATTTAATTAATTATTTATTTCTGTGAAAAATGTACAAGCTGCCTGGGATCAAGTATGATTTGAGACCCAACAAGTAAAGATCCCAAGAGACTACGTATGTAATTACATATAAAAGTAACCACATATAAAAAAGATGAAATGAAATGAAAGAAAACAGTCACCCAACAATTTCTTGTGGTGAACTGTATAATACATGATACTTCAGATTTTTACGAAATACCAAGAAGTACTTCGACTCATGGAGTACAAGTGGCAGTGAGGCCCAAACAGCAATTCCAAGATAAGATATGCTACGGTTCCGATAATTCCTTTTCGATTTTGGAATGTAAATATTCCTGGATTGATGGGTTAAATGATTATGTCTGTTGTGTACTGCTAATAATTTAATTGTCGATGACATCACTAATATGGAGTTAACTTTATAAACAAAGGAACATATCTGCAGTGGTTGCAAGAACCTTCAGTAGAATTTGAAGGAACCTCTTATGCAGTTTTAGGATTAGAGAAAGATTAATCGCAGAGATGGCTCCCCAGTACAATACTCCATAACAGAGGTTAGACTGTAAAGTAACAATAAAATATTTTTTGGTAAATAATGTAATCTAGATATCAACCCCAAATGATGATTGAGAAAACGGTGGATGATAATTTAAGAAATTTGATTTACCATTAACTTAAATGATTACAGTTTAGTATTTTAAAAAAATTTAACTTTTTCTTCTCTGCCTCTTTTTTCTTTTTTAATACATGTTTAAAATTTAATTAAAAAAGCTTAAAATAAAGAATTTTTACAGTTAAAATTGATTGTTTATTACATAAATAAATTTTATATAAGTTATACAATAAACAATGAATCATAAATGTAAAAATTCCTTGTAGTGAGCATTTTTTATTAAATTAATAATAATTTAAAAAGATGTCAGCTTATGTATAATTTCAGTGTTTATAAAAAAAATTGCATATAAATAAAAATCATTTAATATGCTTTAAAAATAAATGAATATTATTAAGAAATACGAGGGAAAAATTTATTTTATTTTTACAGCATTCAATTAAAATAAACAACAACAACATATCCATTCACTATAATGAGGGCTATACCTTTAATAAACCCCTGCAGTAGCCCACTTTCCATTAAAATAAATAAAAAGCAATAAATTTTTTAATGATAGAAGCTGGTTATATTATTAAAAGAAAGTTCCGTTTCATCATAACTGTAAAATCAATAATTCTTTATTTTCTCATATTAAAGATTATTTCACATTAAGTGTATAATGTAAATTAAAAATGTAAATTTTGAGCAGGCTTTAAAAGACCAAAGCATTAATTCAGCATTATCTATAAAATGATTATTCCATAACATTAAATACCTTGTAACAATCTGAACTGCAAGAGAGACTTTCGTCTGTCTTTCATTTTCCCTCTCCATATGGGAAATGTTGTGTGAATCACAATTCAAGCTTACTACGATGCTCAATTCCAACACCTCTTTTGACTGCATTAGAAATCAAGCAACAGGATGGGCGTGCAGAGCCCAATCTTAATAATTTTTTCATGCATCTATATTTGAATTTTACAGGATGTAATGCAAGGAGGTTTTAAGCAGGCAAATAATTCTTGTTAAATGCAACAGGAGGGGATATGGAATGTAAATGAGATGGGGTTGCTCATGATTACAATTCATTCAAGATATCACATGGGTAAACCAAAAACATCACCCTTAACACCTTTTAAGAAAACACAACTTCAAAGTAAATATTAAAAATCATGTGTAATCTATACATTGAATTATAGAGTCATAACAAAACATGGATGAGCAAATATATTCAAAGAATTCCCTCCGTGAAATTCCGGGAAATGAACCTTTGACAGGGAAGTAGTTTCAGTTTCATTCATTGCAGCAGAAATTTAAAAACCTTGCATCTGCTAATACAAGGTGAATCTATTACGCTGTCTCTATAGGAACGCAATGCTCAGAGATAACACCCGGTTGAATCAGTGGACTCTTCTGCTTCTATCTATTGCCTAGCAACCAGCATGTTGCTTCCTCTGCTGTCTTCTTTCTTTTTGTGTTGAAGGTAGTGGTGGTGGTGGTGGTGGTGGG
>JAHWFO010059370.1:955551-974201 GCA_023313115.1 Rhysida immarginata
AAAATGATGTTCCAGATGAAATAGTTCATAGCTACTTTAAAATCAATAATTTTATAAATAAGAAAGTGATAAGAAGACAAAGAAATCAACTAGCCTTGATTTTTTTGTAAGTAATTATAAATAAAAGTTTTTGTTTATGATATAAACTTATCAAATTTATTATACTATAAATTTTACATGCAATATATACGATCTTCGGATAGTATGAATTTTGGATATTACAAAATAAGATCTTGTCTCCTTGGGTTTCCAAGGATTATTGAAATTAAGTGGATTATACTGTATAATATACGAGAAGTGAAAATTTCTTGTCTTTTTTTTTTTAGACATAACATTATTTTTATACAGTAGTCGCCGCTTATTGTAATCATGGTTAATGTAATCAATCGGTTTTTGTCATTACTTTTGCCAGGAACAGAATGGTTATATATAAGTACATGGAAAATCAGCCGCGTATTGCACTCAAACTTCGGTTAATGTCATATTTTTCCCAAAACGAAGCTTCTGCACATGGGTAATGACCTAGAAATTTCGTAGAAATACCGCGAGTTGTTAAATTCAACAGTATTAAAATCATGCTGTTGTTGGCTCTGCTGCAAGCAAGTCGTCTGTGCAAGCTGTTCGCCTCGTTCGCACAGGAAAACGATCCTACATCATCTCGCCGGTTTCTGAATCTACGTGTTTTCCCATTATTAAACATCTCGATAAGAAATCTTTTCAAAATCATTAATACACCTTTTACATCCTTCTTAGCCGTGTCAATATCTAATTGTAATGAAAATTGTATATTTTCTTACACAATATCGTCTTCATTCATGAATGCCGCAAAGCAATTTTATAAAGAACAAAATCGGCACTTCTGCGCATGCACATTGATGATTGTTATCGTCGTTAATTGTTGTATGTAATTTTGTTAATATGATCATCAATGCTAGCAAAGATCTTGATTGTGACGTCTTTGTGGAGAGGATTGCTTATGAATGTTTATGGAACCACACAGTTGTTTACCGTCAAATTTTGATAGATTCCATCTAGTTTGTATGAAAGCTCATGCAACAGAACAAGCAACAAAACAAATAAACGTCGCTTCCAGGATGACCGAGTATCAGGTCTGTAAAATTGTCACAGCCACAGAGTCTGAAATCGCTGAGCCGGACGAACTGGAAGAGAATCAGGAAGAATATTCTAATCCATCAACGTGTAGCAAAATGCAAAAGCGCTCAATGTTTAGCAACCAGAAGATCATCATTTCTCGCAAGACTAAGTGGTATTATGATTATGAGAGCTATAATAATGATCTCCTTAAGAGCAAAAGCAGGCAATTGAGAATAGACGAGTTTCTTTAATTGCTGTACTGTAAAGGTATGTACATACTTATTTACTCTATTTTTTACTCTCCTTGTATTGTCGTGTAACATCGAAATAAAGCGCTATTTATACTGTATGCAATAAAAAGCCTCATTTTATTTTTATCTTCGGTTATTGTAATCAAACAGACTTGGGACCAAAGTGATTACAATAAGCGGTGACTACTGTACAAAGATCTGCTTAAAATATTATTTTTCCAAGTTTAAAAATTAATGAAAATACAACAATAATGTAAATTTTATAAGTTATTATATAAAAATTAAATGTGCGCATTTAAATGATTTTTTTTCCCCACTGTACAACAGATATTTTCAATATACAAGGCATGTTCAGAAAGTAAGTAATGTTTGTGAATAGCTTTGTGTAGCACTGCAATCAAGGTTTCTTAATGCACACATTAACATCTCTTATCAAATTGCATTGGACTTTATGAGAAGTGCAACATATAGTCCAACAGACAAATTGTGAGAATCACTCCTCCTACATCAGACATAGCCTTTCCTCACCGGTCATCCCATACCAGTAAGTTAAATCGGACACTGCACTGACATCAGTTAAAGTGCTGCTCGTTTGTGAAAACCAAGTGCAAAGATCTCCCGGCTGACGGTATGATCACTTGCATCACCAAATGATGCCGATCGTAAGTCCTGTGTCAACATTTTTAATGAAGCCTTCCGGTTAGACATCACCATAATTTTTAAGCTTCCACGTTCGCAATCTCACACATGATCGAAGCTAGATGTAATGTTTATAGGATATTTTTTGTTCCATTTGAACCATACAATGTTCCTAAACAATTATGCTGGATAAGTTGGGTCACCCTGTATATAATGTATAATGCAATTAACTTTGCAAAATTATTCTTTATGAATATTGTTTTTCATAAAAAAAAAAAAAGAAACACCCACTACTTATGATTAAATAACTTGATGTACATAAATTCTTGAGATTGAACTTACAACAGCTTGTGCTTGGCATTTGAATACATATCCAGCATACGTCTCAGAATTTTCTCTGCAAATAAATCCAAAATGTTCACTGTGCTTGATGCCCTAGTGATATTTGAGAAGCATGAGTATAAAATCAATGATAGTAAATAAATAAATAAATAAAAAAAATGAATAATATTTAAACCATATACGAATTTCTACTTAAATTCTTTGTAGAATTTTAAAGAAACCGAATTTAATACTTTAAATTTACCAAATTTAACAATCTCGACAAATAATATTGGAGGGTTATTCAAAAAAGAGGAGCAGGTTTCAAACATTTATTCCAAACAAACTATAACACAGAAACACACTCTACCTAGCAGTTTTGTTTATTGGCACACTGCATCATTATTTTTGTTTATAGGAAAACGACAACATGCAGTTTAAATAATTTTTGTGGACTGCATTTGCAAAGTGTGAATTTTTTCTATGAATTTTTTTAGGCTACTCATAAATTTGCTTCTGACAAATTATGTAGAGGGTCTAGGGTAGGGTTACCAGATGACAAACCTTAAAAAGGAGGACACTATGATTCAAATCAATTTGGACTCTTGTTTATCATCACTGACAATCAACTTCGTCTACAGATGGTTCTGGTTACATGGTGGGCATTAACAACTTCACTTTTCCACTACACCGATTGTCAATGTTAGTAAAATTGAAGGCAGCAAACCCATTTACTAATTCCAAGACAACATAAGCACCGACACTCAATCTGGTGCATCTAATCAGCAGAAAGCACGATGTTATGGTCAAAAAGAAACTTGGAATTCTGGCACAATTAATCCAGAGGAATACTTCATAATGCACTTTGATTCTCAATGTCTCTGTTTCCAGACAGTTTTAAAGGGGGGGGGGGGACTAAATTAGACATATCGTAGGAATATTCATAGATGGGTGTATAAATTATTCTACCTAACGAGTCATTAATATTTTGATTAACAACCTATATTAATTAAAACAATTCATCTTTCAGTGTATTTTTTTTAATTTGATTTTCAGAGAATATTAAAAGGAATGCACACTTGTTAATTGTCATTTCTTAAGTTTAAAAAATGAATTGTGAGCGTGACAAACATATTCACTAAATTATATTCAGGGCGAGTCTGAAACCCCGTGACAAACTTCACATGCGCACTCCCCATGGCCAAATAAAAACAATGTCCAAGAGGTTGGTTGACGATCAGGTCACGGAAATTGTCGATATTGGTCCCCATTGCTTCCGTGCAGAACGCATAGAGAGTCGAGTTCACTGCAAGCGCAGGTTAGAGGGAAGCTATGTTAATCAACACTGACACCCTTGAGGAACATTACATTTCTCCACAGGTGGACCATATGTTCAGATACATGACCATTCATGTACTGTACAGACACGATGTTTTGTACTGTGAAACGTGAGCCTGAAACTGGAGGGTAATCACCTTTATTGAACTGGCGGATATGCATTTGGAACAATATCTGTAAAACAAACCTCACCACATTTGGATGCCATTTTTCTTGTTAACGGTTGAGTTTCAGACCCATGATGATAGGACATTAGTTTCTTATTTGGCCATGGGGAGTATGCATGCAAAGTTTGTGACAGGGTTTCAGACTCACCCTGTATAAAGAAAGGTACAGACGTGTTAATAGAATGGGACAACAAAAAAAATACTGAAATAAGCTGATAGATGCATAAAAACATTATTCTCGCAGTATACTATATTCTCTCCAGTTTTTATTTCACTGGGCAGACCATAGATTATAACAGCTTTGATGTCATTGTCAAACTTTCTTGCTTACTGCCCGACCTGAATCATATTTAACCAATGCAATCAATATTACAGGGGACTGTCACATACAACAATAAGCAAAACAATTTTATAATCATTGAAAAATTGAGACTATGGCCTGTGTGGCAACAATGGTTATTGAAATAAAACAATCTCGTGATAATTATAAGCATGGCCTATAGGGAGTGCAAGTGACTACGTCACAGCTGACGTCAGTTGCACGATGAACGGGCCGAGAGCCTAGGAAATGGGATCGCTGGTTCCAAACATTGGAACCACGCAATATACGTACTAGTAACGTTGAAACGGGCGGCCAGTAAAAATGACATCTCTTAAATTATTATGTTAATTTGTGTAATTGATACTATTATTAAGACATTTAATCCCATTATATAATTTATACATTAATATTAGAATGCTTTTTAATCACTTTTAAACGCCATCGTTCGCGGATCTTTCTTTCTTTGGGAAAACGATAGATGTCTAAATCGCTGTTTTGGCTCCTTCTTGAGCAGTGAGGAACTAAACAATTTCACATCTTAAATGTGTTATAAACACTGGGCTTATACAAAGCGATTTTATTCCATCCCTACGTTGGAACCATGTTAAATCCCGAAGCGAGAAGACTTGTTTGGAACCAAATCGAGTCACGTGACTGAAGAATTTCAAGGACTGACGTCACACTTGCACTCCCTATAAAAATCACTCTCAAATTACGTAGTAATGTAGATCTATTATATCTTTGTTTTGTTTTGTTTTTTTACGTTTTTGCAATTTTTGGCTGTCGAATTCCACAGGTTGTTTAGATAAAAGCAATATACACGGTGTCCGAAAGAATTACTACCAATAATAAATGTTAATATTTTTTCAACGATTTAACAGGATGCTTTTTATGTTCAAATTTAGAATATGGGGAGAAGAAAACCCACAATACGATAATTGAACACGAGTAAGACAGCCCTAAGCTTAACATGTGGTATGCTTTGACTTTGGATTCTGCCTTGCCGAAAACACAGTCACAGGCTTCATACCTAGACATATTGGAAAATTACGCAGTTCCTCAAATACCAGATGGATTCATGTTTCAGCAAGATGGTGCTCTTCCACACAATGGCAATGTCATAAAATATTACCTTGGCCAAAAATTTCATAAAGATGGATTGGAAGATCAGGTCCAATTGCATGGCCTCCAAAGTCATCTGATTTCACTCCTTAGATTTTTTTTCTTTGGGGATATATAAAAACCTTGTATTTAAGACTTCTTGTATACAAAAGAATACAAACTAAAGAATATATTCCAGAAAGTTGTAAAAAGAAAACTTCAAATGTTTGGACATATCTGTAGAATGGACAGCAGGAGCATAAAATATATAGTCCTTGGAATAATGGAAGGCTCTAACAAAAGAGGAAGACCTCATAGGGAATGGATAGATGATCCAAAAGAATGGTGCGGAGCCGGCCCGCAGAAACTGACTCACGCAGCACAAGAACGAGAAGCTTGGAAAGATTTGTGATAAAGGCATCACACTCCAACGGGCGATGGGCCCATGATCAGTGATAATGATGATGATACAAGACTTGCGTCCTGACCTTGCTGGTCTTCGGAGGCGGATATTTGATGCTTATGCATCAGTCACTCCTCAAATGCTGCAGAACACATGGAGAGGCAGAAGGCAGTCTTGACATTATTCTGGCCAGTAGAGGCACTCATGTGGAGATCTAATGAAACTTGGCGAGTTTTCCTAACAGAAAATCAAAATCTAGTTATTCCGTTATTATCATTAACATTTGTTATTGGTAGTAATTCTGCTGGATGCCCTATAGAAAAAAATTGCTTTTACACGGTGTATATTATTTTACTACAATTACCTTAAGCAGTATTCGAATTCTACTGTATATCAAATGCTTTCATAGTAATGATGAGTTTTACTATTTATTAAAAATAAAATACACACTAATACAATAATTTTCAAAAGTTGAATTTTCTATAATTTCTCATCAATTTGCAAAAGGAGAAATCTCCTGAATTTAAAGATCATAAATACAATACCTATAATCAGTGAATAATTTCTTTGCATCTAATGCCTGGAATGTCAGTAGAAGCCATAGATAATTTCAGTTTATATAACTATACATATTTCTTTATGATAATGAATGCTGCTTCAATAAAAAAAAAAAGCTTATTCACATGCAAGATATTTCCACTTTATAATCAAATTTAAATTCTACTGTTGTATTAAAGCCTGAGAAATATTTATCTTTTCCTCCCAATTCCAAAGCTAGACCTTATTTTGTTACTAAGCTTTGAATTAATTTAATCAAGCTTATATCTGATTATTTATTTCAATTGTTTTGTCAACATTAATAACTTCACACATTAAGAACACAAGCATAATTAATGACAATAAAAATTATTTTTAAGTTGAAAAGAAAATGATAAAGTAATAAAAAAAAAAATCTTTATGCTTCTTTAATAGGAGAATAGTTTTCAAGTTACAACTGAAACTTAAAATAGGTTTTTTTTGCTATTATGTATACAAAAACTACAGTACAGTCCACTTAATACGAAACTATTTCCTGGCCCAATCCCCTCAGTGAATTTTATATGTAAAATCATTTTATTGATATGAAATGCTTTATATAAATTTCAGATAATACAAAATAATTTGTAATGGAATTTTGAAAAAGATACAACTAAATTTCTTAATTCAAGAAAAGAGCACTTAAAACGTTAGATCAATTAATGGCATTAAACCTTTAGGCATTTGTACTTAAAGAGTTAAGATGCCAAGCATCAGACAGGTAGTAAATATGAAGAATTACTTCTGAAAATCATGTAAAGAAACACGTTGATCACAGGTTAATATCAGGTTATGATTTTATAGATTGTTTCTATCAAATAAATTGTTTCTATAATTTGTTTCTATCAATGAGACTTTACAATACAATAAAAGGAGAACAGTTTCCAACTCGTTTTGCCATCTCTCATGGAATGCCTTTGTCCTGCCATTCGTTTTATTTTATCCAATCAAATTACTCCATTATACAAGTGTGAGAAGCCTCTAGTGTATAAAAAATTCCTTGATTTTATAAATAATAAATTGATAAGTAAGCAAAGCAATCAACAATTCTTGATTTTTTTCTAAATAAGTAGCTATAAAGTTTGTATTTATGTTATAATGTTGTTCTATAAAATTATTAGAAAAAGACTGAAAGAAACATTATGCAACCACGATTTGAACTGGAAACCACGAATATCACACTCATTGACTTTACCAATATCCAGGTTGCAGAATTTTTCCTTCCAGTTTTTCCAATAATATAATCATCTTATGCTTGGAGCATTAACTTTAGTTTTCATTTATTAATTTATTAATATATTGAGTGTACACTCAATATACACACTCTTCGAATACGGAGTTGGGGCATAAGTCATGGCAATTATATTTCCTTTTTTTGAAGAGAATTCGAGCATTGGTGAAAAATGTGAAATATACAGACAAGGAATGGACGAAACGTATAGACATTTAACAATACACCAACACTTTGCTCCTCATGTTTATTAAGTAGTTGACATAACATTACAGGTTTCATGTTCCAGAATCATTACAAAATATGCACATCAGTTCTAAAGGGCCTCAAAGTCGTCTCCCACAACATTCACAACATGCTACCAAAGATGTGGGAAGTGCCACATTTCCCTCACCATATGTGAATTTGGTCATCCTCTGTTGCACAGCATTTGCAATGTCCATTCGTGCCCCAAACAGTCTACTACGTATGGTTCCTTTACCTTCCGTATGAGGTCAAAATCACATAAAGAAAGGTCCAGAGAATATGGCAGGTGCTTCAATTCTTCCTATCCTAAGCGCTGCAGTAGCCACCCTACACACTCTGCTTTCTGTGTCCTGCACAGCGGTTGACTAAGAACTGATTTAACATTGCTCTATGTGCAACAACAGCAAATCATAGAGCCGTTTGTGTTGTGGAAACATATGACGCAGGCATGGCTTCCTTGAGACATATGACATTTTGTGATACCATCCCTTAGCTCCAAGAAAAAAAATAGTTGACATGACTTATGCCCCAAGCCTCGTATATGAATATTGGACATTACAAAATAACATCTTGTCCCCTTAGATTTTGTATTAAGTGGATTATACTGTATATAAAAATTGTTTAAAAAATATACCTGTGAACAGTGAGAAATATCCTTGAATCGCTTGTGCAATATAGTCAATTTCTTATCTAAGCTAATTAAACTTAGATCCGAGAGACCTATTTGAAGTAACATAGTACGATTTTGATCAACAGTTGATGAAAGAAAGGAATCACTTCTGAGCCGTTTAGAAATATCCGAGGCACTTCCACTCATCGAGTGAAAACGTATTGCATCACCAGAATTTGCTCTTGCACGAGTTGTAACACAGGCAAAATCCTCACCACCTCCAAGTAAATGACTAGAAAGGGTACTGGTACTGCCGGATGAAGTTGATAAATTATCCACACTGCCAATTAGATTCTCCACAGATGAATCTTTGCTATTGCTGTTTAAAAGCAGGTCCATTTGACGCCGTAACTCGTTCTCTCTAACTGAAACAGATCGTTCCATTTTCTCAGATGAATAACTAAGGCTGAAACTTGTTCCACTTCCATGTCGCCTTCGATTCTGGGCTGCCCGAATGCGAATTTTTTCCAGTTCATGCTGTCTAAATTTTTCCAATGCTTCATCAATAAAAGTAGGTGGTGCTTTGCTGTGGGAAACTTTAATTTTGCCAATATACAACACTTCAAAATGATGATAATTAGAAGTATTTAAATCCAGTGTTTTAATAAGAGATGCGTTTGCATCATGTCTTGCCAGAATTCCCATTGGTTGAGTGTATTGGATTTCTTTTGTCAATTCTCTAATTGTATTGAATAAATCGAGGACCTATAAAGTATATTAAAAGAATCTTGTATAATAATTAAATTGTACAAATTTCAATGAAGATTAAAATAATAAAATTAAAAGATAAAATTAATTTTCACATCTTACATAAATATGCACTAGAGGAAATATAAAATCAGCTGAAACCTTGTTTAATTCAATAAAAAGAAATACCGTATAAAGAATTATTATAAACCGTTAGTTGAGAATTAATATTATGTAATACATAAAAATATATATACCTAAAAATAGTTCAGATATTATAATTTTTATTAATACTAAGCAAAATTATCAGGGCCACAGTGGCAATATTATATGCAAAATCTACCTGTAGGAGCAATACCCTCATTAGAAGTTTTACAAGGTCTCATTTTACAAGCATAGTCTCACGGGGATTTATATGATTAAGTTTTTGGGGAAGATTGGTTTGCATCAGTTACAAATCAAAGATTACTTTGCAAAGAGTTTGGAGAAGAGATTGTCATAGACAGAGATAAGGATGAATAACAGAATTCACTAACTTGAGTGAGGCAGCCGACAAGAGAAACATACAATGGATTAAAAAACTTAGGATGTATCCAAAAATTCTAAACAGTCTCCAACAGATAACGTGGTACAGTTAGAACAGTTCCTACCTGGGCGATTCTGTGCGACTGTGCTTTAATATAGCCAGTGATGATTATTCGAAACAAACTACTTTGTTAATAGTCAGCGACTATGATTACGATTAAAAACATTTGATTATCCAAATTTCCCCACTTCTTTTACATCTCCTAGCTCATCGCTTGCATTTACTTTATTTTCTACTTGCTTATAGATATGTATTTCGACGTCCTTATTGTTAGAAAAAGTTTTATCTCTCCCAGACAGCTAAAAATTTTAACTTCTTGAATTTCATCCACCATTTTGATTCTACTCGACCAGGCAGAGCCCAAAAAACTGTGGAAGGCCAGAAACTGTGGACAAAGTTCTCAAGTTATCGGTTGTCCAGGGACGTTATCTTGGGGGGGGGGGGGGGGTCGATTTTCAAAAATTCAGAGTGCAATGTTCGCAGGCATATTAGAGAGTGGAAAGTGGGATCATTTCAAACGAGGACATTGCAAGAGCAGGATGCATCAGTTCAGTAATGAAGAATTGTTTGATATGCATTATGTTTATCGGGCCGTGGATGAAAATGGAAAGCAGACAGATGCATGTACGCTTCCCAAACGGATGTCTGCCAAGTCATCCATTGTTTGAATAATTGCACTGCAGATTAAGTGAAGCATGCGTTGGGATGGATGGACGAATTTTGAACATTTTCTGTAACCATGATTCTTAAGTTTGTTTTTGCTAATAAAGTCAACGTTTTTGCATGTCTCTTTTTTTGTGTCTCTTTTTTTTGCAGCATCCCACGGTTTGATTTTCGGACACAACTTCCAGGTAAATTTGTTCGTCATAGTCTAACAGACCAGCACGTAAAGTTTGTAAAGACATCCTGTATACTAAACTCCTTGACAGATAACTAGTAAATCATTTGTGCATCATTATATCCCCGATATCCAAAATTCCTCTATGGAATGGGCCACAAAAGATCTTTGCTTTCATTTTTCATAAGTAAAGATCTTGGTCACGATGAGTCGTAACAAGTGGAAAGCTGTTCTAAAATGACGAGTGAAACAAATGCAAAAATTCTATGACAATGAAACAGCAGCCTCCAACGAATAAACATACTCATTTAGCAGAGTGCATGAAGACGTTCACAAAGATGTCTATTTCCTGGATAAAATTTCGAATCGTATCTGAACCATCTTCATGCAATGATTTGCTTGTTATTCATCATTATCAAGTTCAATTCAGATTAATTCAATTATAGTTTTGTCAACATCAAATTTACATAAATTATAATGCAGCTTAAACATTACAGCCCAAGATCAATGCATTATATTAATAAGGTAATTTCATGATCTTGTATCAATGGTGTAATTAGTATTGCCCTGTTTAGCAAAGGCTTGGAAAAGCATCCTCCAATTTTTTGAATAAGAGTATTGAATATGTAAATAATAACTTTAAAAGATTAACTGAAATCCTTAACAGGTTCCTATGTTAAATAATTTTGGTTTAATGTAGATACCCAGTTTCCTCATTTTAAATATTTTATCTTGATATAATTTCCTCTCATAGATCTGAATTTTTTTAATACAGGGTGATTATAAATAATTCATCAGGTTTTGAAGTCTTATAGCTTCCAAGTTATTGATAGCACAAAGTTATTGATAACATTACACATTGAACATCTGTAGTGTTATGACTAAAATGTGGACAGTTTCTGATTCTTTTCATGTAACACTCATTATTTTGTGTGTATTACTTTGTGCAATACAGTCTTTTAAAACTCGATGAATCATTTATAATCACCCTGTACTTTAGATAATATTTTAAAGGTAAGTCAAATTTATATAGTTTATTTATTTATCTATTTATTTATTTATTTATTTATTTATTTATTTATTTATTTATTTATTTTCATATACAGTGTTGTTCTTTTTTTCTTAAATAAAAATACATGTATATTCAAAAGTTATTCAATGTTAATGTTGAATACAGTTTACTGAATTGTTCTTCAATGAACTTAACCAAAACTTTCTGAAAAAAAAATTAATAACAAATAATTTGTCAACTTATTCAAATACAATAAATTTATTTCCAAAAAATTATTGCATTTGAATGTTTGACAAATGAAATAAACAAAAAAGAAATTTATTTTCTCTTTCACTTTCAAGCCATTTTTCTAAACAGGTTAATTTAATGTTCACAAAACAAGTACTTGTGAAAAGATTTCTATGGCCAACACAAATGAAAGTACATCCAAGTGTACTGGTAATGAAGAAGAGGTCTGACAACTTACTTTTTAACACCCCTAAGCTGCAAAAAAAGTTATTAATATCTTGGACTCATGTTATGAAACAGTGAGGGAAAAAAGCTAAAAACAAAACCTCCACCTAGCAACCATTAATGACTTATAGTAAAAGCATTAAATTGCTCAAATTTTATTTAAGATTTAATATTTTTTTTGTATTTAAATTAAAATTAGTTTTTCTTATTCTAAAATAAAATCTGTAATATTTGCATATGACATTAAGGAAAAGAATTCTATACTTAATATACTTAATAAAAAAGAAATAAATTCATTTGCATATATATTAAATGGGAATAAGGAAACAGTAAACTTTACTTTGGGAGGAAAAAAAAAAATATGGTAAAAAAGATTTTTACAAAATAAATAAAATAAAGCTGAAAAATTAAATCTTTCCTTTGTAATAATTATAAATATATAAAAAATGAAAGTTTCAAAGCACTCAAAACGTTAACAAAAATTTTGAAAAACAAATAGTTTCAACCAGCAGAATGACTTTAAAAAAAGTTTTGGTTAGGTTTCATTCTCGTAACTGTTAAGTCAGTGTCTGTTTTTATGTTCAGTGACAACAAGAGCTATTTATGATGGCTAAACATTTCACTTTTTTCCCTCGGGGAAACACAGCACTATTGGAAAACCTCTATGGCTGAAGTGTTTTCCTTGTTCCAGTAATTTTAACAAACATTAAATAATTGTTGTAATTTGATGGAAATAAAAATGTATTAATTTTAACTGTATATTTTTTAAATAATATTACAGTGGAGAGAATAATATAAAGAAAAACAAAATAAAAACCACAACAAAAACCCTCATCATTTCTATGAAATACATATTTTCTTCAAGAGATTTCTTGTACTATTACATAATATATTTCTGCATTAAAGTTCATCAATAATAATACAATAAATATTTACAAAATAAGTTCATAAAATAAAATATAAAGACCTAACAATTCTTTCAATTTTTCATCATTTTTGAGTCAGAAAACATCATCTAACTTTCGAAAATGATGAAACATCAAAATGATCATCGGGTCTTTATACTTTATTTCATGAACTTATTATGGCAAATATTTATTGTCTTATTGATAAACTTTAATGTTGAAATTTCTAAGAAATCCTATCTAAGCATTTATCCATGAAATATATAATAAACTAATTTTAATGTTACAATAAAATAATTTTATTAACATGTGCATGACAATACTTATAGGCATGTGCTCTCAACATAAATTGATCTTTATTAAAAAGTTGAAATTTAGAAAGATATTTTTATAAATCTAAGATGGATTTCACATAGACTGAAATGCAAAGGGAACGAATCTGATTTGAAGATACCTTTAACACTCAACATTAATTTTTTTTTTATTACTGTTAAATCAATTAAAAAAAAAAAAATAAGACATAAGAAAAACTGAAGGAAAAATTTTTTTTCAAGAGCTAATTATTCCAAAAAAAATGAGTCTTTTACATTGGTACTTCTATAATAACGCATCTTATGAATAGTAATGTTCTTCATTTTTATCTTGCCATTCTCGGGGTATTAATTGGATGGATGAATAGCATATTCAACTGGGTTCTCTTTTGTTCCTTGTCATCTTCAAATATGATTGTCACCCACCTTCATCAGGAGACCTGTGCTCTTGTCCCTGACCTATTATCATTCATAGGACAGATATTTAAGTGTGTATTTTTTGGAATGATGCCCAATTACCCAACACCCTCCTCCTCATCCCCAGATTGCTCTTTTGTAAATGCATTCAAATGAGTAAGCTCATCTAATGAGGTTGATTGAAACATCTATTAATTCCATCAATAGAATCTCTCTCTCTCTCTCTCTCTTGAAATATCAATCTGATCTTTTAAAATAATATAATCGCTCTTTCTTATATTATTCATTTCTCATTCACTTATAATATTTTAAATAATATAAGGATATGATAACTTTGTAATCTCAAATTATCGTGCATCTTTAAAAAAATAAAAAATAAAAAATATTAATTTCTTAATAAGATCAACATTTTGATCAAATTAAGAAAACAACATTCTAAAATGATGCGTGGATTAAAGTATTAGAACAAACAATGGTTCCTAATTTATTTATTACTTACTGAAAAACTGGCACATCATAAAACTTATGTCATAATAACGGATTGTAAACTTTTAATCTTTACCTTAAAGGCAAATTAATATAAGAAATATTTTTTCTAGTAAATAGATGCTATTCAATTCTGAGCAACAAACTTAACCCTTATGCCTGCCTTTAATTAATTTCCACACACAAATGTATTTGCTGCTTGGTGCAGCCAACAAATGCTTTTTATTTGCTATGGTTTAACAAGCACTGATGCTAAGAACCTTCAGTCAAGAAGCCAGAAACACAAACAGATACAGGACATGCAGACAGACAGCAAAAAAAGGGGGAGAGGGGCAATTCTAAAATCACTGGTTCATGATGTAACCTGTGATTCCACAAATATAAAATTTAATATTTTTTAATTAATAAATTTAAATATATAATCAGAACAGTTTTTCATAGAGTAAAATAATTTAAATTAAAATCTGGTAATATTTTAATTTTATTCTATTGATTTTAAAATCAAATTTTAGCTTTGAATCACAATAAATAAAACTGTTCAATGGGAAGCTTTTTGACTTACTTTAACCAGTTGTTGTTTTTTTTAAAGCTTTGACAGATAAATCTGTGGAAGCAACAGAAGAGAAAATATTTTTTTCTAATATAACAAAGGAAAGGAAATCCATATAAGCTTAAATCCAATTGGCATTGTATATTGTTAATAAAAAAGATTTATACCTTTTTATTAATAATATACCTAGATATTATACAAAATGAATTGATGGTATGAAAAGAAAAAGTTTATACTGTATACATAAAACACAGCAATCACAATCAAAAGTATTCACAATTACTATTATTATTTTAAATTACTGGCTTAAGATGACATAATTTGAATAATGCATATCAAGATTTATATCCTCTTTTCCCACAACATGCAATAAAAAATTAATAAATAATTAATCACCTAAATACATATTTCACTTGTGTGAAAAAACAAGAAAGATATTTACATGGCAATGGTTTTTCACCCCATAGAAAGGTGGCAGTGTGGTTACCAAAATACATCTTTAGGTGATTAATTTTTTCTAATCATAATTTTTTATTGTACGTTGTGGGAAAAGAGGATATACAGTCGAACCTATACCTTGGGGGGGGGGGGGACCACTCGATTTCTAGAAAGATTTTTATTTCCCTACACTTTCCTTATTAACTAATGTAATTTTTCTTGTTATCTCAAAACTTCTTAGAAAACCTCGTTATGTCAAATTTTGACTTTGTGTGCCAACAAAATGCAAAAACCTTAGAATTCAGATACAGTCCCGATTTAAAAATAAACCTCCATATCTCAAAACTTCTTTATCTCGAATTTTTCTGTTCCAAGAAATTCGAGATATAGAGGTTCAAGAGTATATCTTGGTATGCATTATTCAAATACTATATTTGCAGATGAATTTTCAGAAATCTGACTAGGAAAAAAAGTGATCTCCATGTAAATTCATGTGTGCAGGATAATTTTTTTTATTTTTTATTTATTTATTTATTTATTTTTATTAGTTCCATGTTTTTTAGGTTAGGATAATCTGAAATGGCTATATAAAGCATTCCTTAATATCAAATGGAAAAATTATAGACCATCTATTGCTCAATATATTTGTTTTAATCAAAATATTTGTTTCTTATAATATGGATGGCACTGAAGACAAACATTCAATGGGAGGAAGAAGAGGAGGAAAAATCTTCAAGTGATGAAGAAAGTGAATAACAAAATTACATTTCATGTTGTTTTTTTTATGTCATTTAGTTCTGTAAATAAGTTCTGTTTTGAAATGTATTTGTACGTATCGTTTACTCTATATACAGTGGCATGTCTATTCATTGTAAAGAAAAAGAACATATGGATTTAAATAATCTTAAGTACATTGAAAAATATTGGAGGTCTGTTTAAATTTGAGAATTTTTTTTTTTTTACTATAAAAATGACCATGAAAAGGAGGGTCAACTTAAATTCAGTGTCTGCATCTATTCAGGTAAATACAGTTAAGTCACATTAGACCAGTAGATTGTAATTGTTTTGTAATTAAAATAATAATAATAGTAATTTTGAATGGTTCTGATTGTGATTGTTGTATTTTATATACGTAAACTTTTTGCTTTCATACCATCCTTTGATTAATGTTATCTACATGCTGTTTTACTATTTTATATTTATTATACAAAATGTTCAACTGAACGAATGAAAACTACACGAGGGTAAAAAAAATTGTAACAGGGTTTTGCTTAAAATATTTTGTCAAAATAAAGCATTCATTTAGAATATTTACAATATATAAATTTTAAACCCATCCCAATAGTTTAGTGTATTTAGATGTATTATAACTGTTAAATGAATCCAGGGTTATAATTGGTACTGGATTATTTAGTTAAAAACTGAGGTTGTGTTTATCACATGAGATCAAAATTATTAAAAGTTTATTTTTCAAAGAATAATTTTTTTTTTGACTTCAGATATAAAGTTTTTAGTTTTTTATTGAGATCATTGAAATTTGCCTCAACGTGTTGGAGATTAATTTTGCTATTTATTATTAAATTTATTTGCTATTATCACTTATCAAATTAATTAGCAACTATTGACTTAATCGTGATTACTATATTTGCAACAGAGCGATATCATAATGTATGCTTGTGATCAAAGGAATAAGG
This sequence comes from Rhysida immarginata, assembly GCA_023313115.1. Taxonomy (NCBI): domain Eukaryota; kingdom Metazoa; phylum Arthropoda; class Chilopoda; order Scolopendromorpha; family Scolopendridae; genus Rhysida; species Rhysida immarginata. Next base: position 972,289 of record JAHWFO010059370.1, read on the forward strand.
TCACTCTCTAACTTAGGATATGATACAATAATGCATAAAAATTAAAGCACTTTTCCAAAAATAAAAGACTGAATTTTTGAGGAAAAGTCTTTTGACTTTTGTACCTTATTGTTTGCACCATTTGTTTGTATTGTTTGTTACAGGTGGTTTAAACCTGGAAATCAAGGAATAGAGGTGTGAATAATGTACAAATGATGTGATTATTTGAGAAGAGGAGTAAATTAATATAATTAATGATTGAGTCAAAATAATTTTCCTTTCCTTACATTTTTCAGTTCATGTTTCCTCAACTATAAATCCTCAATACTGCTTTTCCTTGAGGCTTCAAATCATTCTTTATAACTCTCAAGATTGGTGAATTTTATTTTTAAGATTAATCAACTTATTATTCTATAATTTTAATATTGATTTAGTAGAATTATTTTAACTCCTACAAATAAAAAATATTTCTTAAAATAATAGTGTGGTTAATGAAAGATTTGTATTAACCAGTATTGCTTTCCATATTGTTATTGCTTAAGATTTTCTTATTATTTCATTATTGAATGGAGAAATTTCCATAAGGCTTTGGAGGCGGTTTTTAAAACGAGTTCCCTAAAAGAAAATATTTTCCTATTGAACATATGTTCTTGCTTAAATCGTCTATAACAACAATAACAGTAATTATGCTTAAAAATAGTGCAATTTCTCTGACCTTTTACTAAATGCAGATTAGCTTTTGTTAATAATAATAATAATAATAATAATAATAATAATAATAATAATATTGGCAATTAATTATTTTTTACGCAATTAATTTATGAAGTTTAGAATAAACGTCGGCAACTGGCACTTGACCTTGCGTTTGTTATTATAAACTGAGAAAACTTTGGTATTGGTTATTTACCGCAGCTTCGTCGGCCGCTTTGAACAGATGGCACAGGTAGTTGTTGTTGGTGGCATCTTTGACGGTGTAGGTGAAGTAGCAGTGGTCCTGTGCCGTCTGAGCGAACCGTGAAATGCTCCGTAGGCTGTGCTCGAACACGGCCACCTTCGTCTCCGTCTGCAGGCCGCGCAGGGCATCCTTCGTGACGCTTAGCACCAAGTTCTGACACGAGCCGACGTTTCTGATCTCGTTTAACACTTGAGAATACTTTGCGGGGCTGTGGAGCTCTTCGATGGCTCGGGAACCGAAGAATGCGACATGGAAATACTTGAGTGACGACAACAACGAGGAGGAGGAAGAATTGTTGCCGTCGTCAGTTCCTTCTGTTTCGGTCTTGCTCCGCTCCTCGCTCTCGTCCTTCGCAGCACTCGTCTCGGCATCCTTCCTGTCGTCGTCGGCCGCCTCTTGCTTCTCCGTGGCTAGCTCATCGTTTTTCTCCATCGCGAGAGTCTCAGGCCTGTATTTTTTCCCTCACAAATTGCTTCGATTAAAGCGCAGCATCGCCATCGTTTTAGCGTTGGGTAATAATCAGGTGGCCGGGCGCCAACATCTTATCGCCATGCTATCGGAAGTGGCAGGGTTTGCTACAGGAAGTCGAAGGAGTTAATTACGAAACGATGATTCAGGTGGGCTAAGGATTGAGGACGGCGTTGCCATTTAACCACGGTTACATAATCCAACGGCTGCTTGGATCGATACGGAATTAGGATCTCCACTGCTGAGTTTGTATTGGAACAACATACCATGACATCCGATTAGGTACTGAACCTGATCAAAACGATTCTAATACCAGCTCACCAGTTATTTAGAAAGGTTATCGAATATGAAACTGAAAGCTTTGCAAAATGAAGTTTCGTGATTTTTTTTTTTAATTTTCTTTTATTTATGAACCAATACTGGATTTAAATTATACAATAACTTAGTCATCTTTTTAAATCCATGTTAATAAAAACAACCGTAAAGAAAATCAAATGAAGACCTTTCTACA
>JAHWFO010059370.1:979076-1022859 GCA_023313115.1 Rhysida immarginata
GCTACGGGCCTGCATTGAGAGCAGGGCTACCATAGTCCCACCAAACATGAAATTGTCCCGCGTCCACGAGGAAAAAGTATGAAAATAAGTGAATAGGTTAGGTAAAACAAATGCGTAACTATGAAATTGCTTTGTAAACTTTTTGGCCGAAAAGTCTATCCCGAAAATCTGGTAACCATTGGGAAAGAGGGCCAGAGTTTGTGTTAGTGTCGTTTTTGACCCTGTTGAAATACCGTAAGTGTTTCTCTTCGCCTGTGAACGGAGCAAAACATGGCCAACATCATATAATAACCATGGCATGGCCCAGTATAGTAAGAATAGGCCATGTTAATCTCGAAGGCCTCGACAAGAATATTTTTTTCCCACCAGATGGCGAAGCCCGACCCCGCCCACTTCAGCCAAGGCAAGAGACTAGTGGCAAGAGTACAGGTAGCACCGTCCGAGAGGAAAACTGACTGTCGCGCCATCTAGTGTTGGTAATTGGAATATTGCCAGCTTCATGACGTCACAAGGTCCAATCTTTAAAACCTATTACGAGAATATTGCTTTTACATAGTAAAATGCCATCATGCGCGATTCTCACTTGCAATAATACAAAATATAATACAAAAGATAAGAATGTTTCCTTTTTTCATTTCCCCAAAGATCCAAATTTAATTAAAAAATGCTTAATATCATGCAAATTGGATAAAAATATGGTAAATTTTCGGTATCTGCACAATCGCAACCGCAAGTCAAATCGCAACTTACGCGACCAAGTCTAAAAGTAGTTCCAGTGATGAACGACCCACCGCATATTGAGAGAGGTTATCCAAGGAAAAAACCACAGATTAAGGAGAAAAACAAATTTTTAATGTTTTCTCCTTAATCTGTGGAAAAAAACTACCTTTAAATTTAACAAACTTTTACCACTCTCGGCGCTTCGCGCCTCATGTCGGCCCTGCGGGCCTCATTCAATGAGGCGCATTGATCACTGTTTTCCGTTACTCGAACGCCTTCGGCGTTCTGTCTACGACGTCCCCCTCCGGGGGTAAATAATTGATATATACCCCAACCTATTTGGTTACAGGGGGCAGTTGGTTTCCCCTCGGCCGGTTACAGGAGGCTAATGATCCGTATTTTTTAGTGGTCACAGAAATGGCTGCCAGAAAGTTACGGGAGCTCATTTTATGGTTAAACCTAAGTTAACCCAACCTCAGTTAACCTAACCCAACACCAGAATGCTCAAAAAATGCTGGCTTACCTTTAAGACATGGTTCCTTTCGACAATGGCTAATCATCCAGAAAGCAAAAAGAAAATCAGAAATCCACAAACAGCTCGAAACCACCGCGATATGCTAATTATGTGTGGTTGCGATGGCAACAGCTACAGCACGACGGGAAAAAACGGCAAAAACACGCCTCCCAACGCCCAAATCCAGAAACAAGCCACTTCACAACCAAAGACAATAAAAGTCCGCTACCAGAAACACCAAATATGTGATATCACTTCGCGCCAAACACAAGAATCACCACAGCCATAAAACTACCTAACAATTGAATTTGAAAGGAGGAAAAAACGCAGGAGCAACAATTGAATTGAACAAATGCGATAAAAGCAAAGCCACCGCGCGATTGTGCAGATACCGAAGATTAACCAAAAATATTTGTACCACAATTCAGTGATTTGCTCTAACCATTTTAAAGATGACGATTATGAAAACAAATCAGCCTGAAACAAATATCTAAGCCTATGTCAACTCATGAATCGAAGACCACGTGCGCGTCTTAGGTTAGATCGACCAAATAAATCGACAGAATTGCGACCGCTAGTCCAAAGCCGGTCGCGTTATGAATCGAGGATTGTCCGAATCGGGAGAAAATTTAAAATGAATAAAGCCATCTACGTATGCCTGCATCGTTCCCGCGTCGATCGGACATAGTCAAAATTTTGAGTCAGTCACTGTTGGCTCCAAAATGAGCTTTGTGACAGGCTTTGAACGGTCGCGACCGGTCGGACTTCTGCGATTCTGAGGTAGGAGGCTATACGAATTTTATATAAGCACTCATTGTTTTCATGATCGTCGTCTTTAAAATGATTAGATAACTACAAGCAAGAACGGATGAATCGGAAGTGGGGGGGGGGGGGGCGCAACAAGTGAATGCTCTTCCGTTCTTGCTACAAATGAATGTAAGAGCAAATTGGCTAGATATAAGGTTGGCGCAAAATTTACAAGTGATGATATTTATTTTAACCTACCTAAAGAATCCTTAATATCCCATGATTTAGTGGTAAATGTTAGTTAGGTAAGAGGATATACGAATTCATTGTTTTTATAATCGTCATCTTTAAAATGGTTAGAGCAAATCACTACTGTTTTGGTAGACATATTTTTATCCAATTTGCATGATATTAAGCATTTTTTAAAATTAAATTTGAATCTTTGGGGAAAATGGAAAAAATAAACACTTTTATCTTTTAAATTAAATTTTATATAATTGTAAGTGGGAATTGCGCATGATGGTATTTTGCTGCGTAAAAGCACTATTCCCCATAATAATTTTTAACCATTGGTCCTTGTGACGTCATGAAGCTGGCAAAATTCCAATTACCAACACCAGATGGGGCGACAGTCAGTTTTCCTCTCGGACGGCGTTACCTGTATTCTTTATATCTTGAGCCAAGGCCAATCGCCTTAATCGTTGTAGCGAGAATAGTGCTCGTCTTTGTTTATCGTTCGTTTCCGCATTATTTTGTTAAATTTTGTTTGCAATTTTAGAATATGTACCATTTTCGCGACAACATTTTCTTTGCATTTAACGCCGGCTGTACAATTTCTTAAGTACGTTAACTTCCATTTGTGAAGGTATATCCCCCGATATTCCATCGCTTCTTATTTATCTTGCACAAATTTACTTTCGCCAGTACCTTCATAAATTATTGCCATAACCAATTCTCTATCATTGTAGGCTATGATTATTGCCTTTACCTGTCTTTGTGGGGGTCTAAACGACACAACGAGAAATTGAAAGCATTAAATGTGCTAGCTTATTCATCAATAACTTAACGTGATAAACCTCATAGACCATTAGATATGGAGTAGGATAAATTATTGAGCTATTCTTTATTTTCTTGAATTTGAGTTCTGCCCTTTCCTCTAGTTTTTCCCTATTTCTTACATGAGGTTAGGTTAGAAGAAATTTAAATCGTGAAGAAACACTAGTGAAATCATCGGGTTTTTTTGGCTTATTTTTATGTTTTCAGTTGGAATTCACAATTTGATGCATTTCAGTTTTCGGGAGATTGTCTCATTGGTGAAAATTTACTGTGAAATTTCACACTTTCCCCCAATAATAATCAAAAAAATACTCCACATTAAATCGAGCAAAGAACTGGCAGCCTCATACAAAAAAGTATGAGGCTCATACCCAGAAGCAGAAGTCCTCCAACAAAGAAGTTGTTAAATGAATGAAATTAATGTTTCCCCTGCTCCCTAGCTTCATTTTCATAAACTTAATACGTAAATTTATATTTTATTGCTTGATTAATTCATACACACAAAATGTAAACAAAAATAAAAAATAAAAAAAGACCACACATTGTAATGGTTTTTTATTAAAGGTACGTGTTCCTCAGTGCGACTATCGCGATGATCGTTGAGCACTATTTCTTTGTATTTCGTATGGAGCTGTTTTGCTCTGAGTGACTGCTGCTAATAAGTAATAAGTAAATAAAATTTCATTTATGAGTACCGATAAATAATATAATAAAATAAAAAAATTGATGTTAAGATAAAAATATAATGAATTCGAGGCCACCAAGATAACAAGCCCTAGAAGCGGAAAAGTCACCTGACCATCGGGCTGCTAGCAACAATCCAACCTTCATTGTCTCCATCTTGGATGTTAACAATCGGTGTTTTTCTGTTTGTTGGAAACAATGAAGGTTGAATGGTCAGGTGACTTTTTTGCTTCCAGGCCTTATTATTTCGTTGCCCTTAGTTTCAGTTAATATGACCTTATGTCGCATTCTGTTGACACTTGATTTTTTCAAAGTTCTGAGAAAAGATTATACTTTTGTTGTTCAACAATATAAAATAATTCGACAATTGTCACAACAATCTTGAAATTATATTATTGAGGAAAATCTGACTAGTTTCAGCATTTATTGCCACCTTCTTTTGTAACCTGATGAAGGTAGAAATAAATGCCAAAACTAGTTTATTTGCCCAATTAAGCTATACTAGAAGACCTATTATAGGCATATCTTTCTTACTATCAATTGAGTGTATAAACTTCAGAGAGAACGGAGGAAAAAAGTGATCTATACAATAAAAGAAAATGTGAGCGTGGCGCAGGAAGTGGGGAATGTGTATCTTGTCTCAGCGCTTCAACTTGGCTAATTCTAACTTCATGTGCTGTGCACGTTTTCTTTTCTTGTACAGAGTATAATGGACTTTAAAAGAGCCATGATAGTGGCATTAAGCAGGCTATAAGTAGTACATCAGAAATTGCAGCTCTCTGGACAGGGTCATTGTAAAAGTTTCTCTTTCGTAATTAAATAAATAAATAAATAAATAAATAAATAAATAAATAAATAAACAAAAAACATCTCATCCATGCAGTTCAATATTGCTGATAAGGTCAATAATAAAAAGGAAACGATTTCTTGAACAAGCAATGTGGTAGACTATTTATTATGCCAATGCATTTCATTTAATTTTAGGTATTATAAATAAGTTTCCTGATAGTAATAACAAGTATTGACTCTACTCAGTCTACATTGTTAACCCACTAATCAGTTACATGTTACATGCTTCCTGATTGGTGGATACTTGCCTCTGCTATTCTATAAATCCTGTAGTCACCTGTCATTAACTTGCAGCTGTAAGCCTGTGAAGATGGTGTTAAACGAAATATGTTGCCATAATAAATACTCTACCAAATTGCTCATTCAAGAAATCATTTCCTTTTTATTAGAAAACATCTGCTGCTCTCTCCTGCAGAATGCAACGTGTAGTTTGGCATCCTCCTCCTTCCTCTCTCTCTCTTTTTCTCACGTGCCACAGTAATAAACAGAAAACGTCTTCTCCATGGTAGTCCTATGGATGGAGAGTGCTTGTTGAGACGGAGATGGAAGATGGTGAAATAAACAGGCAATCCACAATTAGTGTATTAACACCAGATTTCAACATTGACACAAAAAATGCATATGGGAATGTACCTTTAAAAATGCCTTGTCACTGTGGGTACTCTTGTTATTGATGAGTGGAAAAACAGTCGCTTGGTTGGATGAACTGAATATCCTGTTGTGTGATGCTTAATGCAGGAATTGCATTTGGAGAACATAGCGTCCTTCTTGTGCAAGGTGGTGGGAGCATAATTGTTGTGTGGGACATCTTATGCTTGAACACATTTGGTCCTTGATATCCCTAGATACTTAGGCAGGGATATCTACCCAAAATGGTAGATACTTTACACACAAAATAGAAAGAACCAAAAATGGGTGAATCTACCTTCATTAGTTCTTAGAAGAACGGAACTTTGAATTTTGCCGTTTATTTCAGTTTTATCAAGGATGCATAAAAGTAACAAAAATATTATACAAAAATAGGTACAAAATTGTTGGATTAAAAAACAATGGCATTGATTAGATAAAGAGAAAACAAAACAAAAACTGCCAGTGGAGATTGGTATCATGGTATATTGTCCACAGAGTGAAAGAGTGTTAAAAAACATCAAAAATGTTTGTGAATTGAGAAGTAGGCTATGAGTCGTATACAGAATCTGCCAAGAAAAAATGTATACACACTTTATTAGATGTCATCTATAATTTTTTCTGTAAAAGCAAAATTGAAAGCTTACATCCCAGTATTATTACAAGCATTGAATGAAGATGATCCCAATAAAAGAAGGCCACAACTGCCACCTAGACATAAGAGTTTGATAGTAAAATGCATAGGAGCAACTGTTTGCCATATTCAAAAGTATCTAACACTTATGATAATCCCTTTGAACACCTGTCGTAATTGTAGAAGTCAAAGAGGACTTATATTCATCGCTTGATACCTTTATGAATTTACTGTTAAATCTTTTATGTAGTTTTTTCTTTTGCTGAAGTGTGTATACATTTTTTTTGAGGGACTCTACACTTTGCTGTGAAAATTTCAGTTCATTCCAAATAAAGGTAGAAATCTAAAGAATGGATTTTATTTTGCCATCAAAAGAAATCCTATGGGAATGTATTATATAGGAACTGCATAATTGATTTTTTTTCAAGTATTTTTTTATTTCATTAAACTAGTTTTAAATTTTTTAAATTAATGAATTTCTAAATTTTATTTATTACATGTGCTAGGAAATGGAATTTGCTTGTTGAACAAAAATGCTAAGAAAACTTTCTTTCCTCTATAATGTGACTGAATGGATGCAAAAAGCATTACAAACTAACCACATGATTCACAATATTACAGAAAAGCCGAATGACCCAAGAATTAAAAGAGACATGTTGGATAAAAGAGTATGCAAATTTTGTTTATTCATTAATATTTTAACATGATCCTCAACATTTCTACATTAGTGTGATCTTTGTACCTTTCAGAGAAAAACACAAACATCTATGCCCACAGCGGTTTTTAAATTTAATACTTTGATATTATAGATTTTTATTCTGAAAGAGTGATTATGTAACATTGGAAAGCTAAAAATTTATTTCAGTAACACATTTTGAGTAGTTTTGGCAAGAGAGGTTTAGAAAAATAAATTTTGCAATTCATATCTTCTTTGATTTGCATCTTCAAATACAGGGTGTTTCAAAAAATAAAAACCCAATTTTAAAACTTTATATTTCCATAATTGCTATTCCCAAATGAATTAAACCTATAACATGCGAGCAGCGGTGCTCCAGAGTTTCACATGACTGAAGCCCAGATGAACCCTATGATAAGTTAAGAAGATGGCATCTATGAAACAGAAAGGATGACTGATAAAGTAGTAAATTCTGTGGAAGACCCTCTTAGATGCGTTTGAGAAGAATTCAATTGCATTTGTGTTTATGTGCAATAGTTGGAAGGTACATAGAGCCTTTATAATTATGGCAAGTGAAACTTAAGGACTTACTCAACAGCTTATAATTTGTTTTGTAACAGCAACACATTTGCATTATTTAATAGAATTTTTTTTTTTTTTTGAAATGCCCTGTATTTTCTGTGTTAGCACATTTTTTGGGATTTAGTAGTAATTTTATGCCAGTTACAATTTCCTATAGTTCTGCTGTTAATATAAGAAAATCAGAAACTACCTATAAAATATTTGCAGAATACCATTTGAGAAATATTGCAGAAAAGATGGATATTGAAATATGTGGGTCACTCCAAAAATAATGCACAGAATTTTTTAATTCAGTTTTTATTCAACATTGCTATGGATGCAGTATGTTGAGACTTTCTTTAAGAACGAAATACCTATCTCTTTTTCATTTAATCTCCATCCCTTTCAACTACCTTACACCACTTTGAAGCAAGGGCTTGTATATCTGCCTGTATATCGGACCAGCACATCTGAGCCAGAGTTTGGCAGCCATCATCATTTTCAAATCTATAGTAATCCTACGAAGGTGTTCCACAGAGATGGTAATCAGCTGGTGCTAGATGGTTTCAGTCAAGTTTTATGATCTTGTCCTTGTTTTTTTTGACTGATGTGTGGTCAAGCATTATCATGCAATAGAAAATCATTATTCTTTCACCAATGCACGCAAACATGATTCAGTCGAGCTTGAAGTTTATATAGTGTTACTATGAACAGAAATTTTTCCTTATTAGGAGCTTTAGCAAAAAGCTACTTATACGAACGCACGCTTGATCTGTATGTTTATCTGGCCATTTGCACGAAAACTTGAAAACTTATTAGCTTTTTCAAATTCTGTTTTCAGAAATGTGACCATCAAAGTCTTAGCTCAGCCGTATCAACTTTTCAGAATTTTTCGTGGACCACTTCAAGTCGAATTCACATGCTAAAACAGTGACTGTAAAGAATACCAAGAGAATGGCATGTCAGATAACAATCGATTTGTTGAGAATGAATTAAAGCTATAACATGCGAGCGATGAATATACTGTTACTTTCTGTTCATCTTATTGACATCGGCATATGCATGTGAAATTGCTTTGTTGACGCACGATTGCTCAAGTGCTCATAATCTATATTATTAAATAGTGGAAGAATGGAGCAACTTATTGGAAATGATGAGAAAGGAAAGAAGACACGAGCTTTTTTACATTATTTACATTGTACATTCGAGAAAATCAATTTTATGATTAACAAACTTGGGGGAAGGTAAAAAGTTCAGATAAAGGAGTAAAAATAGATGACTGCAGGATCTGCTACTTCCTTACCCTGCTTGGGAAGGGGGGGGGGGGGAAATTTCTTGTTAATAAATAAATGTAATTTCTTGTTAATTTCTTTTCTGCTTCACTGCTAAAGCTCCTCCTTGGAATGTTTACAAGAATTTATTATGAACAGAATTTGAATGTCCAATTGTTTCCATTCCACTCCTTCATCTTCAATTGTTTCCATTCCACTTTTGAATCATGCATATGAGATATAGAGATATCGTCATACACTTCTCTCATCTTTTCCACTGTTTCAGCAGAAAAAATTAATGCTTACTTTTTACCCAACATAACAGAATTTTTGCTGCATATTTCCCTACATCTTAGTGGGTGGCATTACCATGCTGCCAGATTAAAGATGAAGATTGACTGTATGGATGACAGACATTGCTCAATCATGCATTATTTTTAAACTTTTTATGATCCACAAACATTTTACGATCCACAAACATTTGAATCTTAGATGGTGACCTTTTGAGTGACTAGAAGAAGAAACATTTTTACTCTTTTTACTAACTCTTGTGTTAAAGTTCTGCTGCCAACAAATCACTATTTCTTTTTTCACTGATATAAGGCCCTGGAAATTTGCTGCAGCCAAGTATAATTTTTTTTTTTTGTTAATACTTATGTGAATCAAATAAGAAAAAAAATTATCCAAAATTCTCAGAAAAAAAAGCAAACAAACATAAGAATATGTGTAAGAGTTTTTTTTTCTTTTTTATTCTTATTTGTTACTGCTTTATTATCTTGCATCTGCTAAGCTGCAAAAATATTTATGCAGAAATCAATTTTATTGTCATTTTGAATCTTCTTTACAGGATTTCTATAAAGTGTTTCACAAAAGATACAAAAGTTCAGAATTTAAGCCAAATTTAAAGACAATTGCAGATGAAATTGGTGTAGATTTGTTCACCAAATTTCATATCTCAGAATCTGTAGTAAAATTTGACTATTTGATGTCTTATTTGGATGTCTGCATATATAAAGGCAATGTAAGTACACAAAACAATTATTTAATATACAAAATTTAAACAGATATGCACCTGAATTAATAAATTTCTTTGCTTCATTTGCAGATTCAACTTGCCAAGGACACATTATTACAGTTTACTCTTGATCATAACATTAAATTTGGAAGCAAAACAATTGAATTGTTCAATATGGTCTTACATGGATTGGCCAGTGAAGTTGTTCATTTTAAAGCATTTAACTTATATCTTTTAAAGAATTATTTTATTGCTTGGAATAAATATCAATTTTTTTTTTAGGGAAATTGGGAAATTTTTAGTGAATTTTTTTCAAAAATGGAAGATAGTGGCATTCAGCCAAATCTTCAGTCTTATTGTGCAGCCATTGAATGCAATATGCGTGGAAGAAGAAATAAGAATGACATTAAAAGAATTTTGGAAAGAATTGACAACAGAGTAACTTTTTTTTTTTTCCATATAATACAGGGTGTCAGTAAAGTCTCTCTGCAGGGGTGGCTGTGGTCTGGTGTCTTGTCGATTGGCTCGCTGGTCAGTGGACTTATGCAACTTCAGGCATGGCTAGCTGCTGGCTGGTGATAGCCAGTGGCTTGAGGAACACTACCGTTGGGGGACTTTAGTCTGATCCACTTGCTGAGTGACCTGTGCTAGATGCCCAGCAGTTGGTGATAGTCACTGGTTTGTTCGTCCACCAGCAGCTTTTCCATCATGACCCCCCCCCCCCCCCATGTGCTTCGGAGGGCATATTAAGCCTTCGGTACCGGGTGCTACTGTCATCTTGCAGCAGCCGTTAGTTACTGGGATGGTGCAAAACTCCCTCGCTGAACAATAATCTACCATCTGTACAAGATATAGTCTCTCTGCAGTGAAAAACTAAAGCAATAACCCAAAAATGGGAAATATAGCACTTTATTTTTATTTTTTTTATTTTTTATTTTTTATTTATGAATTGGGGTCCAATACGTCCATCCAGGGCCTGTATGGCCAGAGGCCGACGAGTTGGGTCCCTGGATGGACCTGGATTCACGACTGCTGTGGTCGCAGCAGCCGGGGGTGGGGGCTGAAGATTGGCTATCACGGATGGTCGGCCATCCAGTGACTAGCTGTGCCTGATGTAGCTTAACTTCACAGAAGTTGTGTTCAGTAATAGCCCACCAAGCCACGGCCTCCCCCATTACGAATTAACTACATTAACTGGTGAGGGTACGGACAATTTTACAGGAGATGTTGAAAGTGCCTTCCGTCCATGCACAGGCACAAGTCCACTTTCTCAGACTGACTTTCAACGGGAATCGTCATTTTCCACTGCGCAGAGACTTTATGAATACCCTGTATTGTGATTTTTTTTTTTTTTTTTTTTTTTTTTAAATAGGCAAAAAAAAAAACAAAAAAAAAACAAATAATGAATGCTATTATAAGAATAGCACCTAAAGTTAAAACCAATTCTTGAAGAATGTAATTTTCGGGGGAAAGAATTTGTATCTAAATTGCTTTGTTTTATACAGCACTCTCTTAACCCTTTCAATGCGTAATTAAATTTCATTTTCATTCCTGATAAGATGAAATTATCTACTTTTCGTAGCATAAAGAGAATTTTTTTTAATACCAGTGGGATGAATCTAATTTCCACAGGAAAAGGTAACGAAATTTTGTGTGGATATATGCGCTTTATGCAGCAAAAGGGTTAATCTTACTAAAATTTATATACCTATCTTATTCATATTGAAGTACTGGATTATTGAAACCAAACTCCCTCAACTGATAGGGCTGCGGAGGGCATTCTACTAGTGGAAATGACAAAAAACACTGAGAATACACAGTGTTGATGATACACTCACCATTTATTAAATAAACCAAAACTGGATGTAGGTAGCGACATTAGCAATAGGTAGCGACAACAAGTCCAAATCGTTCTACGAATGTTTAGTAAGTCCCCTTTGTGTTTTCAGTAAACTTTCCATGTGCAAACCATATTTTTCACAGCTCAATGCAGTAAATCCACATTAATCCCTACAATATGACGACGAATGCTCTCTTTCAGCTGTGATAGTTTTTTCATAGTAAACACAATCTTTTAAGACGCCCCATAACCAAAGTTCTGTGGGGTGAGATCAGGTGAGCAAGGAGGTGAAGCTGTTGGTAAACAGTGGCTGAACATCTGTGCATTGGTAAAGGTTTGCCATAACACCGGTTGAATAATGTAAAAAATATGGGGAGGTGCACTGTGTCTTGCATGAATATTGTTACTGAACACATTGAGGTTGTTGAAGTTCTAGGATTAGAGCATGTCTCCTTCCTTTTATTGACTTGTCATTATGTTTTGGTAGTCTCAGTTAATGCCACCTATTGATAAACTTTTTGAACCAATTTTTGCTTATTTAATAAATGGTAAGTGCATCATGTGCATTGTGCATTCTCCATGTTTTGTGTCATTCACTCTTGGTGAGTTGCTCTCTGAGTGCATGTATCATGAAATTGAAAACCCTATAGCATTTAATAGCCTTGCACTACAGGATTTTGGTACTTTAATTTGGTTAATTGATTTATTCCAGAGAGAACATTTATATCTCTGCCATATCGACTTTTTATTTTATTGGGTTGACGCATAAGTTCATCTCATTTTGTTTGGGATGGCAAAGCGAAAAAACAGGACGAACTTATGCATCAATACTTTAAAAATTGGATACACAGTGGGAAAACTCTGAAAAATTTTGTGTGTTCCAGGGTTTCCAGATTTTTTTGGCATGTTAAGGTTTTACCATTCTCTACTGAATTCTATATTTCCATCTGCCCACATTTTTTTTAAGGTGCGGGTTATACGATATATGCAATGATATTGCATCCAAATTTGTGTGGGACCATAATTCCCAAGATATGGTCAAAATTTGAATTTCCGAAAAATGCTATATCTCATCCAATTTTTGTTTTATTCCAGGCTTGTTTTTGTCTTGTTTTGTCTTATTTCTTATTTTGCCCTGTTTTTCTTTCCTTCTACAACTTATTTTAAATAATAGTTTGATAAATGCTTTCTAGGTTACTTTATTTCAGATATTTTAATGTTATACTTTCTAGCCCGATTTATGTTTGGAACATATGTGGGATGAATGTACGTTTGTTTCTGACCAGTTGAATAAAATTATGCAAGTGAGTGTGTACAGAATTGATTTTTCTCGGTACAGTGTATATATTAAAGCACCCAAATTTTAGAAAAAGTTAATAGTTTTGATATTTATATTTTATTGTTATTAGGGAATTCAAATGGTAATACCTCATTTTTGTCCTAAGAAACAGGAAAGTAAATGGAAATATGATTCTTGTGTAGCGAACCCACTGATATGTAGAATTCTAAAGGTTGGGAATAACTGCCATAAGATTTCATTTTATATTGTAAACATTCCAAGGAGGAGCTTTAGCAGTGAAGCAGAAATACATTTAAACATTTATTAACAAGAAATTACTTCTCCCAAGTAGGGTAAGACAAGTAGCAGATCCTGCGCTCATCTATTTTTACCTCCCCCTAAGTTTTTTAATCAAAAAATTGATTTTCTCAAGCGCAGTGTGTAGAAAATGTAAAAAAGCTCATATTTTCTTTCCTTTCTCTTCATTTCTAATGGAATGACATATCACATGCCATATGTATCCATAGTTCTAACGACCAAGTGACTGCCACCCCTGCAATTCTGACCCCACTGGAACAATTAGGTCTAAACTTCATAGTAATGTAGATCTTGCCTAGAGGAATCTGTATATTGATTTTCACTCCTTTACGTACATAAATAGCACATAGATCTTTTGTTCTGTCTGAATCCCACCCCCATAATTCCGGCCCCAGTGCACCAATCAAAGCCAAACTAAATAGTGAAGATGGACATGCCCATAGTAAGCTACATTCTGAATTTCAACCTTCTACCTCAAAAAATGTAGAAATTATGAAGAGGACGAACGGACAACATAAAACCAATAACTAGCTCCATTCTTCCGCTATTTAATGGTATAATCTATTAGCACTTGAGCAATCGTGCGTCGACAAAGCAATTTCACGTGAGCATTCCAATATCAATTATGCCTATGACAAGCTGAACAGAAAGCAACAATATATTCATTCTCGACAAATCGATTGTTATCTGACATGCCATTCTCTTGGTATTCTTTACAGTCACTGTTTAGCATGTGAATTCGACTTGAAGGGGTCCACAAATAATTCTGAAAAGTTGATACGGCCGAGCTAAGACTTTGATGGTCACATTTCTGAAAACAGAATTTGAAAAAGTTAATCCATTTTCAAATTATCGTGTAAACGGCGGACAGACGGCCGGCCAAATAAACATACAGACCAAGGGCGCATTCTTATAAGTACTGTAGCTGTTTGCTAAAGCTCCTCATAATTAAGAAAGTTGTTATTCTGTTTCTCTTATTTTTATTCATTTGATTTTTAATTTGTCAGTCATTTCCAAAAAGCTCAAATAGAAATCAGCTGTTTTCTCTTGAGGAATTAAGATTCTTAGCAAAGATGCAGTTAGACTATGAGAGCAAGAAGTCAGTATCGATTGAAAACATTGAAACATTTCACTTACAAGATAAGAAAAAATGGGTAATGAATGGTATAATTATAACTAATTTAAAATTATAATTGAATTGCTGGAATTATATTAAAAGTCTTCCATTAATTTTTATTTTTTTTATGATTGGATTAATAATTAAACAGCAAATCGTATGGGATGAACTTGAAACGTTTTGGAGAAAGTCTTTAATGCAAGCATTGAAAGAAGAAATGCACAAGCTTGATTTGCAACAACAAAGTAAAAAATAAATTACAGATAAGTCATTATTCATTATATGAACTTGATTCATTCCAAGGATGGATAAGTGAAATATCCACACATCCACAACAGTCAAAATGTTATATAGTAGAACCTGAAGAAATCAAAGAACAACGATTCAAATAAAAATCCCAATTATCCAAAAAAATTAAGACAGAGAAGTCCACATTCAGGTTGCAAAAAACTTCTTTTTTTTTCTATTCCTGTTTTTATCTTTTTGGTGTCAAGGATGTTAGGTAACCATTGGATCTACCTGAAATTTAATCTAGCAGGGAATCAGCCTACTGAAGCTCTACTTGATCTTCTAAGCTTCTTAGTGAAGGAAAAAACACAAATATCCATGCCCTCAGCAGTTTGCTAGTTTCAAGAGCAACAAGACTAGAAAATTGGCAAAAAATTGGTAAAGACTAGTCGCTTTAGAGCTCTCAGCCACTCAGTCAGCTGGCAAAAAATTTGAATTTCTAAATTTATTTCTACTGAAAATATGTAATGTAAATGCTCATATAATGAATGATTATTTCAGGAATTAAGATTGAACTTTTGAGAATAATTGTAAATTTATATTATTAAATTGGTTCATTTGACTTAGGGGTTCCCACTTACTTTGGTTTATATCCATATTTAAGCATACTGGAACCAGAAGAATATATGGATATAATGATACAGGTAAATGTAAATAAATAAGTATATAGAAATAGTATTTACAGTAAATGATAAAAACATATACGTGTGGAAGGATGGATCATAATACTGTTCCTCTTGCATGCCTCTTGCTGTATATCCTTGACAAAGCAAATAAATAAATGGCAAAACTAGTTGGAACTCCTGATGTCCCTCTGTTATACTGTAAGCCACCACCTGTTTATTTAAAAACATATACATATCTATACATTTGTAACAAACGTTGGGAGGTGATTCCTGGGATCAAAACGAGAATGCCCCTAAGCAGGGTTCGCACTTACTCGCAATTTACGCGTCAAATAGGCATTTTTACTAGACATTGACTCGTGATTTTTTGATTAGCGAGTCAAAATTGACTTGTTAAATTTGAATATCATCGGCCCATATCTTTCTCATCACATTTTAAACTCCCTTCATTTTGTCACATGTGGTCTCGTTTACATTTCTAATTAAATATGGCAGCAACTATAGAGATTGTGGATGCATGTAAAAATATGGAAGTCATAAAGAATCTAAATTTAGACTCGTATCTTCTGAAATTTGACTCGCAGTTTTCAAGGTTGGGAGTCAAATTGACTCGTAGATATTTTGTCCTAGCGCGAACCCTGCCTAAGAATACATATCCTTCCAAGCATTGTTACTGAGTTACAGCGACGGCGTTTATATTGGCCACATCACAGGAGATGCTCAAAGAGTGAACTGGCAAAGCTGTTTGAAGCTACCTGTGTCCTGCCCTGTCGAACTAGTACATAGGCCTTATTGATACGCTCTTCCAGATCAATGATGTCTTATAGCACACTTTTCACATATCTCCACAGATGAAAGCCCAGGGATTAAGGTGAGGAGACAGGGCACGCCAACGCACTAGACCTTGACGCCCAATGCACAGAACTGAGTCAACTCTCATATACCCGTCATGTTGATCATGTTAATGAAAACAAGTGACTTCTGTGTATAGAAACACATGTAACTCAGTAACAACCCAGTAATCACAAGTTTGTAGGACACATTCATAGAGACATATCGCTGTATGTTTAGTGATCGCTGTCCATTTCAAAGCATCATTTATGTTGTCTTTGAACTTGGAAATCAAAGATGGCTTACATTTGATTCGTGCCCATTTCTTCATTTGGCAACTATAATGTTAAACAACAGATACACTGTTTTTGCTGATGTTGTAGATGTTGTTCATGTGTTTCTTTCTTTTCGAACTCACAACCATAACCTACTACACTCATCTCTTTCACATGTTGTACAGGAGTGAGCACAGGGTCAATAAACAACATTAATTCCTATTTTGATCCCAAGAATCACCCCTCCTCCACATTTGTTACAAATGTATAGATACACCCTCTTATAAGTTTCAAAAGATGCCTTTATTGCATTACTGATGAACTTGCATTCAACTATAATAGAGGTTAAAACGGGGTTTTCTCCTGGATACAATCAGTATGTTTATTATTTTGTGAATTTCAAAACGTTGCGGATGTCTTTTGCTTAAATTTATACTCTTTCAAAATTGTAAAGCTCTTTTTTTTTTAAACAAACTCTCTTAAAGGAATTACTTCACATATTGCCATTGAATAAACCTCCTTTGTTATCGACAATAAAAGTTGATCTGGGCAACAAAATCATGAAACGATATTTTATTCATCAGAGGAAGAAAAATGGAATTATGCAAAAGGTTAGATAGAAATTAAGTTTAAAATAAAACTTACAGAAACTAATTATGCATATTACAAACTGCTTGTAATAAAAATTTCCCATAACTTTATTTTAGTTCCAAAAACTGTATGAAAAATACTGTGATTATTATTGCTATTCAAATCTTAAGGCAGAATTCAGTCCACGAATGTATTGGGAATTATTGAAAAAGGAACATTCAGATGGACCTTCCATGGTAAAATAATAAAAAAACAAATGACCTAATGTTAAACTGAAAAACAATAATAATAATAATGGTGATGATGATTGTTATGATGATAATTTTCATATTGTTTTCCTTCATCAGAACTATGTTGACAAGCTGTGGCCAAAGCAAGTTTTGCATGGGGTAATTGTTTATTTATTATTATTTGTTTTTGATTAATCTAAGCTTTAAAAACATTGGAGAGCTGAGAAATATTCTTAGAATAATGAAATGAAAGAAACGCCCTCACTAGTTTAATTAAAATAATCATACCTATATTTACTTTTTTCCAGGTTGGTTTATTTTTCTTTGAAATTCTCAGGAAGAACACTTTTATTGACGTTAATTTATTTAATTCAGAGGGGAAAAACAAGTAAATATGTAGCAATAATGATAATAATTACCGTATTTACTCGATTCTAAGGCGCACTTTTTTGCTGATAAAAGTACATATTGCACTAAAACATGTTGATTTTGATTTTTGAATAAAGTTATAAAGTTGATTTTGGTGCACCTAAGATTCGAGGAATAATTTTTTTTTCAAAAATGGTCTCAAAAATCAGCATGCGCCTTACATTCGAAGGCGCTTTAGAATCGAGTAAATACGGTATATGTTTATTGTGTTCTTAAATTCTTGTTTATTTATATTTTATTTGCCATAACAAAAATAACCGAGAAACTGTGGATAAACACAATGATAAGAAGAAAGAATCCTCTTGTCCACAACAAATTATTGTACCATATGCGTATTTTGGCTAACTTGTAGCCATCAGTCAGCAGAATCAGAGTACATAGTGAAAATCAAATATATCCAGTAGGTTGACCAATCAGGAGAAGGAGAAAAGTAAAAATAGATGACAAGGCGTAAGCCAATTATTTGTTTTTACTACTTTACTCCCAGCCTCACTGGTTCAGTGATTGCGTGATCACCTGTTTTCAGTGGGGAAATCATGAGATCACACACTTTCTTTGGAAGGTAAGTAAAGCTGTTGGTCCCGTGTAGTCGTTTGCCGGCTGCACGTTAAAGAACCCTATAATGTGCCATCCTGATATGACCACAGTAGTTGAAAGGGAGGCTAATATCTTCTACCAAACTAATTCAACCAACTGCACTATATGATCACAAATATCCGGACACATGCACGTTTGCGCTCTAGCCACGATTTCATGGAAATCAATAGGGCGTTGCACATCCCTTTGCCCGAATCACAGCTTCCACCCTTCGGGGAAGACTTTCCACCAAATGTTGGTAGGTACTTTCCGGAATGTTCCTCCATTCCTCCCGAAGAGCGAGAATCAGTTCAGGTACATTGTGGCCCGCAAGCGTCTTTCCAATTCATCCCACAGACTCTCTATAGGATTGAGGTCGGGACTTTGTGCCGGCCAACCCATTTCTTCGACCCCTGAGTCCGCAAACCACTGCTGTACATGCCTCGCTTTGTGGCACGGAGCATTGTCGTGTTGGTAGAGAAATGGCCCGTTTCCGAAAAATTGCCACAACGTTGGAAGTGCACAGTTGTCCAAAATATTCAGATAACGGTCGGAGTTCATGATTCCTTGCACAGGAACGAGCTGGCCCAGTCCGTACCATGAAAATGAGCCCCACACCATGACTCCTCCTCCTCCGAACTTGACTGTGGGCTCTGTGCACTCAGGTAAGAAGCGTTCTCCAGGTATGCGCCAAACCCAAACTCGTCCATCGGATTGCCAGAGTGTGTAGCGAGATTCGTCTGTCCACATTACACGTTTCCATTGGTCCATTGTCCAGTTTCTGTGGGCTTTGCACCACTCCAGACGTCGCTTGGCGTCGACCCTGCTGATGTGGGGCTTGTGGGCAGCAGCACGGCCATGGAATCCCATCGTGTGCAGTTCCCGACGAATTGTCATGGTACTGGCATCATTTGCAGAGGCGTTTCGAAACTCTGTGGCAATTTTTTCCGCCGAGGACTTCCGGTTGCTGCGGGTGACATGATGAAGCACTCGACGGTCTCTGTCCGTTAGTTTCTTGGGTCTACCGGTACGTTGTTGAACTGTTGTTGATCCCCGGGTCTTCCATTTCATAATGACATCGCCTACTATTGACTTGGTATCTGAAGAAGGCTGGAAATGTCACGCACGGACTTGCTGCATAGGTGACATCCAACGATGGTTCCATGTTGGAACTCACTGAGCTCTGCCGAACGACCCATTCTTGCCAATGTCCAAGCAGAGTTGTGTCTGAAGGTGTGGGAAGCTATTTAAATGATGTGCAAGTCATTATCATGTGACATTGGGCCAATCGATGATCTGTGAGGGGTGTCCGGATATTTTTGATCGTATAGTTCTTTTTTACTTGTTTCTTTCTCCTGATTGGTCAACCTACTGTATAATTTGCTTTTTTTTCACTACGCACTCTGTATTCTGCTGACTGATGGCTTCAAGGTAGCTAAAATGCGTATACGGGACAATAAATTGTTGTGGAAGAGGTTTATTTCTCCTTTTTATCTTTATTTATTTGAAAGGATAGAGAGGGCACATCTTTCCTCCCCCACGCGCCCCCCGGAACAAGAACATGAAAATTTTCTTGGGAGATATTCACATCAAGGCAGGCAGGTTCATGGATGGCAAAGGGAGAAAGGATAACTGCCTCTCATCACTCCTTGTGTTTGTATATGTCCATGAGACAGTGTTTATAAGTTTTGGATGACTTTTGCATAAAAGATTTTCTACACTCCATATCCCATATTCATTACATGTACTGTGCTTCCTCACACAAGGAATAGTTTATTTCAGGGCTGCTGCTTATAAGTGTGCAGATTAAGGAAACTCTACATTTACATGACCTTTTGTAAAGAAAATTCATACTTCAGAGATAGATTTTCCAGTGATATACGTTTCCTGTATAAATTTTCTTTTCTATTCTCCTGACTACCACTGGCCTCGCTCTATTTTGGTTTGCCTCTGGAACTTGTTTTCAGACTTTTCGTTACCACATTTTAAGGATTTTCATGTGCAATTATCAGTATTTTATTATATATTGTATATAAGTATCCGATCCAAAATTCAGTATCTTAATTTACCATAAATTGGAATTTCATTCACAGAATTTTAACAGAGGCCTTAACTGTTATTGGTGTAGAAAAACCTCGTGTCAAGGTAACATATTATTAATTATTGCTTAGGAATCTATCATAAAACCCGAATTCTAATCGTTTGATTCAGAATACTTTATGCCTGTTTTTTTTTTTTTTTCCTTATGGCATTTTAACTGTATTTTAAGCGGCATGCTTTTCTTGGAAAACTGTATAATTTTTCAAATTATAAAAATATGATAACATTTGAAAGTGCAGCATTACCTATGATTTCACCACCATTGCCATGGACTTCCTTTTGCAGTGGAGGCTTTCTTACACAATCAAGTAAGAACTATCGAGCAAATAACAAATTTCATTTTTACAGCAATAATATAATTTTTATAGTGATTAGCAAGTTAGCTTAATGCTATTTCTAAGTTTGTAATTAAATAAAATTTTCTCAAATTGAAATAAATAAACTAATAAAATAAAAGAAATTAAATGCTAATATATTTAAATGAATGAAATTTCTTTCTGATAGTACAAAGTAACTATTTATTACAGCACAATGTCTAAGGTTATCATTGAATAGGAAAGCTCTGAACGTTTACCTATATTATAAGGAATCACAAGCATTCGATGTGGGAGCACGTCACTTGGCAAATGTCCAGGCGACTGACTGATTGTTGCCATTCATGGGCCGACCTGTTTACTTAATACTTTCAATGACGGCAACAATTTCTTATCATAACATGGTCAGATGTTATGGCATATATCAATAATTTCCAACTTTTTTTGACTTCCATACACCCAATTTTACCACTTTTATATTTTCACCATATTTTACCAATTGGGGGGGGGGGGGCGGAGATTGCCGATCACTGATGGTCGCCCATCCAGTGACTAGCCGTGCCTGATGTAGCTTAATTTCACAGAAGTTGTGTTCTGTGAAAGCCCACCAGGCCATGGCCTCCCCAATTTAATGATGATTTCTATATTTATAAGGATTTTTTTTTTATTTTTTTTAATTTACCTTTCTAGTCCATGTGATTCGATATACAGACTTGGGACATTTATATCAACAGGAAATTAAAGAAGTTAAATCTGAACAACTACAATTTACCTGTGATGCACTAAATAGTATATCTAGTTGCCCATGGAAAATTAATGAACACGTTTGTATAAAATTTTAATATTAATTTTAAGAAAAATTATCACTAACTTACAAGACATGATAATATGACGATGAACACTGAATAAGTATTTGTAGACAAATTTGAAAATGGTTGATTCATTATGACTGCATGAAAACCGCTATTTTTATGAAATGTTTTCTGACAATGCTGCACGTGTGGTTTTTAATTGGCATAATTGTTTTGATCAAATTACAGAATTTTATTTAATAATTGATTAGATCACTCCCCCCTCCAAAGTAATCATTTTGTGTGATTTCAAATGGTTATCAAAAAAATCATTGCAGAAACAGATCAGATAAGGAATTTTAAAACGGTGAGGCCTTCCCGGGGGCAGTTTTACCATACAGGGTGTAAATTAAATGTTGGGAGCTATTTGGAGGATTGTTTTCTAAGAACAAAATAAGATGAATATGCTCTCGGAAGTTTTTTTTTTAATAGATGGCTTACATTTCAAGAAAAATGAGTTTGAATATGATGATGCTATATCAAAATTATTTAGAAACCAACTGTAATCCTAAATGGATAGGTCAGGAAGGGGAAAATTTGTGGCCTTGCATTCCCCAGACCTCAATCCAGTTGTTCTTTAGGATCACATAAAATCAATAGTTTATTCCACACAAATTAACAACTGTGATGCTCTACTCCAACATATTGAACTAGGCTGTCAGTAAACCACATAGCAAAGTACATCGAAGTTCATGGTGGAATTTTGAACAGTTACTGTAAATATGTACACCATTACATACCTATTCCCGCTCAGTCATTTTTCTTGAAGCATATGCGGTCTATTAAAAAACTTCCAAGAATAATTTTGTGTTACTTTGTCTTAGGAAACGATCTTCCTAATAGCACACAACATTTAATTTACCCCTTGTATAGGCAACTAAGCAGCTGCAATAACACTGATCAACACACATTTTGCCTCCAATCATTTAAAAGTCATTTTATGGTAAATTTGTTGCACTGATTCCGAATATGAGATCAGTTTTTTTCAAATTGGCTCTAGTTTTTGAGATATTTAATATAGTTCATTTTCTACGTGTATATTTATCCAGTAGAACTGCAACTTTGACAAACGTAGGTTTTCTGGACTAATTTGAGTGTGCTGATTCCATATCTGAACTCCAAATTTTTCTAGCACGTCAGGATGTTAAGTTTCAGTGGTGTAAAACAGTCTCCTGATGTCAAATTTAAATAATGGCTACCATTAAAATTTAAACTATTTTTATAACTCGAGATCTTGACGTGATAGGGAAATTTGGAATTCAGATTTGGAATCAGCACGCTCAAATTAGTCTAGAACACCTATCTTCCCCGGTACCAAAAATGTTGTTGACCAGAGCTATTGGTAGTCATTTTATTATGTACACAATTGTTTTTGCAGATTACAAAAAAACTAGAGCCAATTTTGCATTTTCACAGTCATATTCGTGTTCAGCACATTCAACTCATTAAGAAATGGTTATTTTCATATTGGAGGCAAAAAAGTTTTGAAAATTTGTTGCCCAGTGTAATTATTCTTGCCTAGAGTGCAGTACTGAATCACTATGTACACTGATCTTGCTTAGATCTTGCCATAAAATAATCTGGTGCCAGCTCTGACCTTCTTCTCATAGAAAATAATTTGAGCAAAATTAACTGTAAATTTATAAATTCTAAAAATTATTCAAAACACTCACGGACATTCTCATAATAATTTTAAAGAACATTATGATATTTAAAATTTTTATAAATTCTTAAAGCGTATTATATAAATTATTAAGCATTTACCGGTAATTTAAATTATTAAGCATTTAATTTAAATATTAATATTCAAAACATACTGTTAACTTTATACATTTTTTTTTTAGATGTTGGATTTAATCATACATGTTTTTACTTCCAAAGAAAAACTTGTTTCACTTCAGGAGAGCAAGCATATTGGTGATGTTTCAAAGTAAGTAGAAAAAAAGCAAAATAAAGATTTCCAGACAAAATGATGCGTATAATATTTAATCAATCAGAATGATTAAGATCTGATGCTTATGATATATCTCTATAATATAAGGCTCATTTAAAAGAAATAAACAGTTCGGAAATTTATTGCAATTCACGAAGGATAATAGTACTGATGTAGTCCTCCATATTCGTCTTTCTGCTTTCACCACATTGGAGTATAGTATAACAATAGAGTATAAAATAGCAATTGCAAAATTGTTATTTGAAAGAGGCCATTTCATCTAGGCATTTTATATGTTCTATGTTTTTAAGAAACAAAAGCACTATTTTTATACATAGGGTTTCTGGTGAAGCTCTGTCTCATAATTTGTGATTGGTACATATTTATTTCTAAAGAATCTTGAACAGCATTTTGGCAAAACGCTAAATGAAATATACTGAATTAAATATAAGTAGAAAATTTACAATAATTATTGTTAAATATTTTTCTTTCTCATTTAAATATATAATCGAACCTCGATATCTTGAAAAAATTTGATTTTCCTGTATTTTCATATTAATTCAATGTAATTTTCCCTCGTTATCTCAAAATTTTCCCTCGCTATGTCGAATTTTGACTTTGTGTGCCAGCGAAATGCAAAGCATTTAAATACGTAGAGAATAAAGATTTTTTTATGAGAAATTTTTCGTACAAAAACAAAAAGAATTTGACATCAATTCCGTTAAAATTAGGCAATTCTCGTGCGTTACAAAAAAGATTCATGAAAAAATTTTTTTTCGATCTTGTAGGCAAGTCTTTGTTGTGTACTAGTTGTTTAAAATTGTGCAGTTTCTGCATTCCTGATGCTAGTGGTGCCATTTGGTGCCACTAGCAGTGTATTTCTATAAACCCATACAATTATATCTCCTGTTGTTCTCTACTCTCACAGTATCTTCATTAACCTAAAATCTTGGTGTAAAAGTAATCCTCCATATCTGAAAACCTACTTATCTCGAAATTTTTTCCCTTCCCGTGAAATTCGAGATATCAAGATTTGACTGTATTAAGAAATTGAAATTGAACTTTTATTTTTTGTTAATTTTATCCTGAGTATGAAAAATTAATTTTTTAACAGTGATTTTCAATTAAATAATGAAGTCCAGGAAGACAAAAATATAAGTAGAATATTGATGAAAAATTTTGACCGAAAAGAACGAATGGATCTCTTATGTGCATTAACAATTGCTAACAAAGTAAAAAAAAAAAAAAAAAAATTTAAATACAGGATGTCTCAGAATTCACTGTACAAACTTCTAGGGGAGTTAGTATGGGTGATTCTAAGCAAAAAAGTTCATATGAACATGGGTCCGAATTTGAACGATAACTGAGATACGAACAGAAATAAAAATGCCGTTACCAAGATCAACAAGTTAATAACTCAGGTTTTGTAAAGCCTAGATTAATGAAATTTGGGGGAATAACAGGGCACATAAGACTGTGTATACCATTAAAATTTGATCGAATTCCAACAAGAAGTTTCAGAGTTACTCATTCAACAGCATAACACATGCTCACTTGTGAGTACTAACTAGCACTTGTTACAATTTTGACTGTGTAACTCAGAAACGTCTTGTTGGAATTCAATAAAATTTTAATGGTATACAGTCTTATGTACCCTGTTATTCCCCCAAATTTCATTAATCTAGGCTTTACAGAACCTGAGTTATTAACTTGTGGATCTTGGTGGCGGCAGTTTTATTTCTGTTCATATCTCAGTTATCGTTTAAATTCGGACCCATGTTCCTATGACCTTTTTTGCTTAGAATCACCCATACTAACTCCCCTAGAAAATTGTACAATGAATTCTGAGACACCCTGTATAACTCTGAATAATAAAATCTCATTATTTCGTTATTTTAGTTTTCCTTTTAATATCTCTTAGAAATAAATCATCACTTTATTTTATATCTATTTGTAAATCAAAATAAATTCCGTTTAGTTTCGCAAGCAGATTCTATGGATTCCTCACAACGTGGATTTTCGAGGACGTGTTTATCCCTGTACAGAATATTTGAAGTATTTTGGTTAGTGGTACATTACATGTGTTTCTAATAATAATTGGAAAATGGTCTTAAGGGGATTTTTTTCATGCCATTACCTCCGATATTGATGAATAAATAGAGAAACTAGTAAAGAAAATTCCACGGTGGCTTAGTGGTTAGAATCCAGGTCGTGGAATTTTCTTTACTATTTTTCTCTATTTATACATGCATTTCTGTTTTACTTTTTTGTAGGTAGAAATTTTTGTTGTTTAAACTTTTCTTAACTGTTAAGAGTTTCTTTCATAGTGCATTTTTTATGGTACCTACCTGGTTTTGCCAACAAAATAAGTTGTAAATTTTAAATGTTGAAAAGAAGATACTTCTTATAGACAATTATTTTTAATAAACAATTTATAGGAACTAGCATTGATGATGTTTTGTCCAGTTTGTTTTTATTTGCTAATGGAGAAGAACTTGGAGAGAAAGGACTGAAGTGGTTAAAGATTCATTTAGTAAATTTAACAGGCTCATGTAAAAAGTAAGTTAATTTTGATTAAAAATAAATTGAGCAAAATGTGACTTTCTTTTTTACTCTATGAAGAGATTAATTAATTAAGAGAGAAATTAATTCTCTATTCGTCTCAACATTGGCTTTTACCCACAGTCCCGGATGATAACTACAGAGTCGGGTCACATTATTATGACCACCAGTTAATATCCCGAATAACCGCCTTTAGCAGCACGGAGCAGCTAGACGGCATGGGAGTGAGTCAATAAGATTCTGGTAGGTTTCTACTGGTAGCTGTTGCCATGCAGACTGTAAAGCATCCAATAGCTGCTGAAGGGTACACGGTGGTTGATCCATACCAACGACATGACAATCGAAGTGATCCCGAAGGTTCTCAATTGGGTTGAGGTCTAGGGAATTAGGGGGCCAGGGTAGTACTTGGAACTCTTGGTCGTGTTCCTCAAACCACTCCCGAACAACTGCAGCCGTATGACACATCGTATTGTCTTGCTGGAACGTGCCATCCCCCTCTGGGAAGACAGTAGCCATGTATGGGTGTACTTGATCTGCAGTTTTGGATAAATAACCGAATCGGTTGAGACCCAGACAATGCCATGAGAACAATCCCCATACAATGATGCTGCTGCCACCAGCCTGGATTCGCCCAACAATGGTTGCAGGATGCTTGTTCTCGGAGGTTTCGCCCTTCACCCGCCAACGGCCGTCACTTCTGTGAAGCAGAAATCGTGACTCATCGGAGAAGGCAACCTTTTATCAGTCAGAAGTGGTCCAGTTTCTGTACTGTTGGGCAAATTGAAGCAGTTTTTGGCGATGAACCTTTGTCAGCATGGATGCGGTGACCATTCGTCTGCTGTGGAGGCCCATACTTAGCAGGGTCCCCTGTACTGCGATTTTAGAGAGATGTCTGGTAGCATCTTCTTTGGTTTGAGCGGTAAGTTGGTCCACTGTAGCTCTTCGGTTGGCCTTCACATACTTTCACAGCCGACGTTCACCTCTCTCATCAATGGTACGTGGTGCTCCACAGTTCCCATACCGTTTATTCTGAATGGTCTCATTTTCCCAGTCATGGTACAATTTAACTACAACAGCACAAGAACAGTTCACAAAGTGTGTGGTTTCCGAAATACTTCCACCCTTGGCCCGAAAGCCGATTATCATCCCCTTTTACAGATCTGATAAATCACGTTTCTTACCCATTGTAGCAATGAGTGGTGTGTTTTTAACATAGTGGAAACCTACCTTATACAGTCGCCTAACCAATTCCAAACACGTGACATAGTTCCTTGGCTGGGCAACCCTGAAGACAAACGTAGGGGGTGATCATAATAATGTGACTCGACCCTGTAATAAGGGATTTGAAGTTCATTATTCATATTTTGCTTTTATTTTTGCCAGTTATTCATTGACTGCATTTTTGAAGTGATTTGCATCAATCTTGTTTGCGAAGAAGTGTTAAAATTTTGAAAGATGAAGGTTGTGTTGAAATTAGGATATGTGATAAAAATAATAACTGAAGGATAGATATTTATTAACAGCACAGTTAGAATTGTGTTCCAGACAGCTTTATACGACTCCCTCAAAAATTGGTAAACTTTTTGTTTTTACTGGAAATGATTTTCTGTGGCCGGCTCTATGGCCAAGAGTGCTCAGGCGCAGGTCTTGTCGCTCTCGAAACCAGTGAATCATGGGTTCATATCTCACCGAGGGCATGGATGTATGTGTTTGTCTGTTTACCAACAAGTTTGGAAGACGAAGTAAAGCCTCAGTAGGCTGATCACATGCTAGGCTAACTTTCCAATAGATCCAATGGTTATTTAACATTCTCAACACAGAAAAGGTAAAAGAGGAATAGAAAAGATAGATGCATTTTCCATGTCGTTTGTGTAAATAAGAATTAGTCATAACAAGAATTAAATTATAAAAGAGATAGGAAATATACCTAGATTTGAAACATTGTGGTTTTTGGGAATCCCACTTAGGAAGATATAAGGATTAAACCTGAAAACATTTACTGTATTTCTTTCTAACCACAGTGCAGACCCGGTCGAACGCGGTCATCGGGAGCCACGATTTCGCGACTGCGTTAGATCAAGCCGCGTCCCCCCCCCCCCCCCCGCAATCGAGGCTTTCGCGTCCTGTGATCAAGATCCGTTATGAAACTGGTTTCTACTTATTTTTATAATTTCATTTGACATTATATGTATAAAATGTCGTGTATTTGTATGTAATTCTGAATAAAATGAAAAAGAAATCCAGTTTCATATTCAATCTAAAAGAGATAAATCCACTGAAATCGGTTCGAAAGCGGTTGACGAGAGCTGTGATTTTATATGCACATGTGCAGTTTCCTTTTCATTTATGTTTACGTTTTATTAAGTCAATTGAACATCCAGTATTAAATGTAGAAAGTATTCAGTCTAAAAGAGATAAATCAACTAAAATCAATCGGATCGAACGTGGTTGACAAGAGCCGCGATTTCATCTGTCCAGAATAGCGTTTCTTGGCTGACATCGATTAGCTCCGCTGAGTAAAATAGACATGGGAAGAAAGGACAACATATGCACATTAAACAAACTCAATTCTGAATTTTAATTGCATTAATTATTTGCTTTTCATTACAAAAAAAAAATGATAACATGTACAACCATCTTTCTCTTTGCAGCCATGACAGAATACAAAATACGGGACAGACGGGAGTTCAAAAGGCACACATCGAAAATTTACACATTACAAGTCTACAGAAGCCTAAGATGGACACAAGATGGGGGAGGGGGGGGGGAGGGGGGCTGGGATTGGGAGCCAAGCCAAATCCGCGTTGGAGCCGATTTCGCGATCTAGCGGACCGCGTTCGACCGGGTCCGCACTGTATATTAAATTTTATTGATATTTTGGACATAAAATATTTCAAAAAATAGTGCCAACTCTGGAAATACAGGAAAGTGTAAGCAATCAATACACATAATGAAAAGGCACTGGAAAATATTTTCCCTGCATCTCATTAATCACCCCTCCTACATTGTACCATCTGATACATCTGGGAGAGGTGGTTAGTTGGATGCAAAAAAGAATAGGAAGAAATAATTGTACAGCCTTATACCTATTCAATAATTATAATTCTGGTGATGAGCTGTTATTGTGGTATTCATGCCTTATTTCAATTTACATTCCATTCTATCAAATTCATTTTTTAATTTTTTTTTTTTTTTAATTTTTAGCTTTACGTTAGCACAGAGATTACAATATTGCAATGAAATTATTTCGGATGTGATAGATTCTGCAAGACATCCTTTTACAGTAAGAATCCAAGGCAGTTGTATTTTTTTTTAAATTTTAAATTAAAAAAGTGTTTCGTAATAGCAGTTCTACAATGAATAATTAATTGAATGTAGATTGAATTATGTTCAATTAAGTGGGAATTTTTAAACATTAACATGGAAAGAAAACTGATATTAGAAGTGAAGAATAGTAAGTAAATCCATTAAAATAGCAGGGTTCATTCTAGACATAAAAAAGGGGAGGGTGCTAAAGGCTGAAAAGGGCGCGACGTTATCAAAAAAGGCACTTAATTTTTAAAAAAGGGCATTATGTTTCCAAAAAAGATTTTTTCTATAAAAAAAAGCATAGTTCTTTTCAAAGTTCCTTAACCCTTTACAAGATTTTTGATTTTTCTTTGCGGGCACATTTTCCAGTGACCGATCAGGGTCAAAGGGCAGCGGAGCGGAAATGTTTCATCAAAAGGGCAAACAGGTCAGCACGCCCCGTACACCCTGCCTAAAATGAACCCTGAAATAGCTTGAATTGAGTTTTCTCTTGGCATAAAATAGAAAACTTAAAAAGACTCACAAAATTCAGAGAAAATAGCAATTAATATTATCATAGGCCTTGAAGTGCTGATTGTTCACCAATGAAAATTTGAGTTATGTCACTGTTTTTGTCAAAAGCCTACCAAAGAAATTTTCCGATATAAAATAATAATAGTTTTCCTCAGTATTTGGAACTTAAAATGTGTTTTATTGACTTAAATTATCATATTTTACAGCAATGCTGAAATTAAGTTACTTTTTCATTAAACTTAGTCATTATTTCTAGGCATTCAAGATTTTTATCCATTATTTAGAATTTGTGATGGATTTCTCTGAAAAATTTGTAAAACTAGAAGAAGAGTTATGTTTTTTTTATTCTTACAGTATAATATGCTTAATACGAAGTCCACGGGGAGAAGATGTTATTTTGTAATATCTGACATGCGTACATTTTGTGTTTAAAGTTT
Organism: Rhysida immarginata; assembly: GCA_023313115.1. NCBI lineage: Eukaryota > Metazoa > Arthropoda > Chilopoda > Scolopendromorpha > Scolopendridae > Rhysida > Rhysida immarginata. The sequence goes on from JAHWFO010059370.1 coordinate 1,008,850, forward strand.
ACACTGTAAGGAATTTGAAGTTTAATTCATAAATACAAATTTTTAATTAATTATTTATAAAAAAATCAAGAACAGTTGATTACTTTTGTCTACTTATTAATTTCTTATTTATAAAATTACAACCAGGTGTTTGCCTATGATCAACATGATTCGTCTTTTTTGCATCATGTCTTTATGCACAGTATATTCCCACTTCTCAATGATTCATAGTTGTAGTGATTCCTCATGTGTACTAGCCAATGTTTGGCATCTTAACTCTTTGAGCACAAACACCACAAAGCTTTACAGGATTGATTGATTTCATATTTTAAGTAATATTTCCTTAAGAAATTTAATTGTATTTTTTTTTCCAAATTTTATTAAAAATTTCGTATTTGTCGACAAGCCGAATCCAGTTCAAAATCAGTTTTCTGTACTATTTCAGTAAAAAAGTGCGTATCATTAGAAAAGGCGAATTCAAGTCAGAGTTGTGTTTTCAGTCATTTTTGAACTCAAAGGTGTATCAGTAAAGGTGTATCCAACTTGGAATCATTATCAAGATATGATTTCTTGTAACAGTGGTCCAGATTCACTTCAAATAAAAGAAGAGACAGTAACTTCTAAGGAAAAAGAGGTCATTACCTTGTATGATTACTTTGTATAAGAGATAGTGAGGTAGCATGAGGCATTTGTGATGGAATATGGAACATGGGCAAGTAGAAAGGCCTGGGTGAATTTGATAAGGATCAAACTGTTATAACTTTGATTAGACTATAAGTGGCAAGATTCATGGAGTGGTCCCAGAATTATAGTATTCAATCTGGGCAAGTAGAAAGATCTGAAGAGAGAGGTAACTAGCCAGTATGTGAGGTTGAAATTCAGTAGAGCACTCTATATCAACCTGTGTACTAAGCAACAGAAAAAGTTAATGCTAGTGAGAAGCACCTGATTCTACATAATCTTTTCTAAATCAGACATTTTCTGAATTAGCTGAGTTAGGTAAAATTACATGAATTATGTCTCATATTAAAGTATAAAGAAGGGCTCTTTTACCACAACAAAATAATGAAATAATGAAATAAAGAAGGGCTCTTTTTTGTTGTGGTAAAAGAGCCCTTCTTTATACTTTATTACGATTATCCACATACCTCTTTATTCTTGGTTTCAATTGTGGACATTTGCCCTTGTTTTACTTTCTCGGACACTTGCCGCAGTTATACTTTTTTGTATAATTTTGATTTACTAGATTTATAATCATGTCTCATATTAGTAATAGATAAAATAACAATTTTTTAATAAACGATAATGAAAAATGTCTTTTAAAGGGTCTCAATAAAACTAATTAATAAATATTCTAAAACTAATACAACACTATATTCCAAATAATTAGTATTCATTTCTTTAAATGTATTATTTTAGGGCAAAAAATGGTGGATGAAATCTGAAAATCCTTGGCAGACATTGGCTTGTTGTATTGAATTGACAAACTCCTTGAATTCATCTGATCCTCATTGCTATGTTTGTCATTTGCCTGTACATCAGGTATTACAGAAAACGTATTCCTTGTAAATAAAAAGCTAACATTTCTTATTAATAAAATTAATAAAAAGAAAATTCCACAGCCTGGATTTGAACCGGGAACCTTCAGCTCAATATGCTGATGCACTAACCAATTGCGTCAACGTAGCTAGCATAATGGAAAGGACATGGAAGCATTACGTTATCTGCGCTACTGTAATGGTTAGCGCATCAACATATTGAGCTGAAAGTTCCTGGTTCATATCCAGGCTGTGGAATTTTCTTTCCTATTTTCATTAATAAGTTAAGCATCTGATGTGTGGCGTAAGATAAAACCCTCATTGATCATTCTTGTGTTATTCTTTATTTAACATTTCTTGTAAATAAAATTTATGATCCTGATCTTCACCGTTCATATGCAGGATAGTTCAAACAATGTACTTCAACATTACGCTGCTCTTGGTCGAGACGAAAATTTTGCTGAATTGGTTAATCTACTACCTACAGAGGAGCCTCGTGATATGTATAGTCAGGTGGCTGAAGAGGTACATATGTTGCTTATATTTCATTTAAATAAGTAGTATCCTTTTAGTAATATTTGTTGAGTAAATATTTTAGAATTAAATGCCCTGAGCTTACTGTAAAAATCTTAAACGAATTTATCAGAAGCGTCCTATGAAACTTTCGTTCCTTACATTTGGAAGTTTCTGCCTGAATTTTTTCATCATTGTCTGTACCGTTTCTGGGATATTGTTCTCAATGAAAGAAGAAAATGGACTCGCCACAAAAAAGGCACAAATTTTAGTTTGATTTGTCGAGCTGAAGTTGAGTTTATCACAAGGCAGCACCAGGTTTGAAGGAGAATAAAGAAATGGTTAAGGCAGTTTCTGGAACTGGTTCTGTGCTGAAGAGACATGGAGGAGGCCGACCTTGAAAAGAACTTGCAAGAATTGCAGACACAAATTGTGAAAGCCATCACAAATGTCATTCCCGAAATGCTATAATGCACCTGGACAGAAGTCCTCCATGTCACGAAAGGAGCATATTTAGAAATCAGATGATTTTTATCTACATGTAATTGCTATGTACTGTAATTGCCAAAGTACACAATAAATACTTCGTTGTGAGAAACTGAAATCGGGATATTTCAAATGAGACAGCTTGTATAATCACAGAACAATAGATATACCTAGTGCATTATTCATTGAGACAATTGTTAAGAAATAGAAAGGAGAGCTTATTTCGTTCATATTGTGGCTTTTGTTATCTTTAACATATTTGTTGATGCATTGAATAATTTTGAATGTTAAGATCCAGTGATGGCTACAGAAACAAAGGACAGCATAGCGTGCTCCAAGGCAATGGGGCACTGAATGTCTGAAAGGGGCACTGAATGCAGCCAAATTCTTGCTTTAGAGTTAAGAAAAGTACATGGGCATTTCAGTGACCTACATTTATATTTTTAAGGCATAATGCTAACTTCGGAATCTGTATGCGATTAGGGCACGTTAAGGCTTTCTAATTTCTTCTAGGCTAATCTCTTCCTTACTTTGTGACGCCACGAAGAGACATCATCTGGTGGTACAGTCCTCAATAATTTTTAAAGTATATTTTCAACAATTTATGCACTATTTTTGCAGGATAAAATTGCGAATAATGATTGCATTAAGATTTTTAAACTTTATACCTTATACAGTTGATCTGTATTATCCCTCCACATTTTATTAATGCTAATTTAAACATGAAAGTTTAACGAGTAATACTTTGACCACAGGAAACCACCACACACGAATACAAAAGGCTGGACTTGTCAGCGCACAGGATAAAAAAAGCACAAGGAGTAAAGCGATAAACAGCTGGTCACGGCTACCAACTAAGCTGATGCAGTTAGTTAATATTTTAAATGAATGTACGTAGCAGTTTAATTAAAATGTTTAGGCTTTAAATCACTCATGCCACAATGATAAGCTCCAATGAATACTTAAGCCTCACATTGTTGGCATTTATTGGTTTCATTTTTTTGCGTTTGTGCAGGGCTGACGAGCTACGTGAGTGGAATGAGGGGCAGCGTGGCGGGACAAGGGGCAGCATGGCGCTGCACCACGCTGATTTTGCCTGGCGGCATCATTGAGATCTTGGAAAATCGAAATAAATGTCACCATTTAAGAATTTGTTGAGTAAAATCGATGAATGTGTCATTTTGGTTTTCAAGGAAATTCCAGCTTAGTAGATTTTGAGTTACCTTAAAGTCAAACATTTCTGTAAATATCATAAAGAGCAAAAAACATGTGAAGGCCTTTGAAGCCAAAACATTTTACTTTGAAAAGAAAACAACTATTTAAAATTTTTAAATACAGTATGGATGTATGTATATTGTATTAGTTGTTTTTTACAATCTAATCCTTATTTGTTTTCATAGAATCAGTGGTTCCATATTCATAGATTTCTATTTGTGGAATTTTGAAAGAACTTAATTCGTGTGAATAATGAGCAATAATAATAATTGACTGTAAATATACAGGGTTTCCATAAAAGGCCTGACACGTTTTATCTGTGTATTATCAAAAAACTAATAAAGATAAACAGAAACGGATTTCAATATATGAAACTATAACTGAAAAGGTTTTATTAAACTAAGTTAGTAGACCCCAACGTGTGATCCTTGGATCACACACAGGATATCCAGCTGATAATCAATTTCTTGCCATCCACCTTGTTAATAGCAATCGTTTTGGCATTTCAAATCTGTAATGTCCTTAACTTTTGTCTTGAATATCTGGTCCTTCGCAGAACCCCCACAAGAAAAAGTCCAGTGGCGTAATGTCGGGTGATCGAGGGGGGCAAGAGATAGGTCTATTTCTTCCTATCCAGTGACATGGAAATTTTCCGTCCAAAGCAAAAAACCAATACACTGTCCGTGTTCTCTCCTGTGGAGTAGCCATCTTTTGTTTCAGTAACCCAGATGTACAGTTCCCGCACTCTGGCAGCGAAATTGTGAAACACAATAAAACTTTTTCAGTTACAGTTTCCTATATTGAAATCCGTTTCTGTTTATCTTTATTAGTTTTTTGGTAATACACAGATAAAATGTGTCAGACCTTTTATGGACGTCACTCAGTATAGCATGAATGTTTTTTGCAACTGTGAAAATATCAATACTTGCCTTAAAGTGAAAAGATAATAAAGTTGGAAAAGTTTTGAACATTTTGCATAAGGAATTTTAAGTTTGTAATCATGCAAAGGATCACGCTAGGTACTTTATGACCATTGAACCTAATACACCCTTTATATCATGTTAGCATTTTCATGAAAATGAGATGAAACTGTTACCAAGATCTAGCAGACATTGATTTCAATTTTCTCAAATGATTAATAGTGGTTAAACCTCATTTGTGGAGTTTCCAATTTTTCCGAAAGACTTTTTAGAAATCATTCATTGTACACGATTTCAGTAATGTGAACTAATTTTTGATTGGAAGGTAAACTTGACTGATTTGCTTTCAGGTTGAAAAAGAAAGGAAAAAAGATGCAGCAAGAAATGGTAAAACTGCAAATTTAGTGAAAAACATTGTTACTAGAGATGTAAGTTAGTGTTAGACATATTTTTTTTTGCATACAATTAATTTTAATACATGTTTAAAAGAGTGCATAATGTTTCTAATGATCCCACTGTGTTTTTTAATAATAGCTTATGAAACCCTATGTGATATACACTGCTTACGGGAATTCACAGGATGAAGCAGTCCAAGAACTTTGCATGGCAATCAGAGCTACTGGTATTTTATCATTGGATGAGCAGGATGCAGCAGCTTCTTATCTGGCTGAGAAAGCATCAGGATTCTTGCAATCAAAATTTTCTCGAGTGGCAGAGATTCAGGTAAAAACAATATCATACATAGTCTTTTCTTGTTGCTGTAATAAATAAGAGGGATAAGATTATAGTCTTTGGGACACTTAGAGACAGCCTTGCTGTATCATGTCTGTGATAGCCCAATTTGCAGGGATGACGAGCGTAATGCCCATGTTTTTTGGTTCGAATCCAGGTGACAAAAATTTTCCTTCCAAGTTTTCCAATATCATTACCTTACACTTGTAGCATTAACACTGGTTTTCATTTATGAATTAATCATATGGATGCATGATTATAAATCGTGCAGTTCAGAAAAACAGCAGAACTACAGTCCGTTCAGCAAAAAAAACCAAAAAAATAAAAGAAACTATGTCAAGGTGTCTAGTGATAAATTTGAATTGTGGGAGAAATCCTGTTAAAACAAATTGCATTGTGCGAATATTAGAGCCTGACATATAAAAGGCCCTTTTCATGGCACTGAATTTTAGAAAGAGATAACTAATCCAAAATTATTTAATATAATCGTGAATATGACTTATTCATTTGTGGGTCGTTTCATGTGGAAAATAAAAAGTAAACTCGTATATAAATAGACTTAAAACATGTTTTTTTGTGAAGTAACATAAATAAATAAATATATCGATTTATTAATTTCCCTATTCCTAAATTGTAAAGTGAATTTATTTTCAGAGTTTACAATCGCTCTAATTGGCTAATTTTGAATTTTCATGACCTTGACATAGTTTTTCTTTCGTTGGACACAGTGTATCTTCCATATTTCATGTTTCATTAAGAAAATTAGGGTTGAAGAACTTTAGAATTTCCTTATGAAGCACACCATGTATGGAATACATTATTTTTAGTAAACAGTTATCACAGATCTATTGTTCGGGTGCCATTAATGTTTACAACATATTCTCAAATTAAGAACAAAATAAAACTGGAAGATTAAATTGTGGTTAACTTGAAATCATTTCATTCCCTTAGGAATGGCTTCACAAGATTGCTGTCCTAATAATCAAAATATCTCATCAGCCTATACGATGGGTTTCACCTCTGGGTTTCCCAGTTATTCAACCACATTCTGAGAAAATAACACTTATGGAAAAACAGGTATTGATACATAGAGAACTACAATATGAAATTTAATAATCATTTATGTATTCTTTTGAAGTGGAATTGTTATATCCTAGAAAAAAAAATAACAGGCCTCAGAACAAGTCACTTTTATCATTTTTATTCACTTATTTTTAATGGAGTCACTTAAAGTCACTTTTTTAAGCAAGCAGTCACTAAAATCACCTTTTTTAGCTAATGAATTAAATTTTCAATTGAAGATCGAAAATCTGTGATGTAAAAATGTGGTAAATTAAGATTTCATTGAAGTGTCCCAATGTGTCCTGGGGCATAGATGAAAATGTAGTTGGGAAAAAGCATAGCAATCACAGCAGTACTCGGAGGAATATGTTAAGTTGTTTTGTTACATCACCCGCAAGCTTACGCTGAACACAGTATTCTGGAAAGTCAGGGAAATGAAACATGGTCAGGAAAAGTCAGGGAAGAAGGGCTATTTTCATGCATTTGTCAGGGAAATGAGATTCTTCCTGGGAAAAGTCAGGGAAATAGATTTTACTGGAGACATCTATACTTACATTTATATGTCCAGTTACGGACCAGGAGGCAAAAATTATTGAACAAGCCTCATAATACTGATACTAATACTAATTTTATATAATGTGACAACTATTAATAATAATAATAATAAAATTGTGTCTGAAAAGCTGTTGAAGAGACATGTTTTTTTTTAAAAAAAATTACGATTTGGTCAGGGAAATGAGATACAGATTTTCTGTGGGAACCCTGTATAAGCACCATGTGCAGTCTAACAAACAAGCACCATGGTAATGAATAATTATGAACCTGTGAGAGAGGAGAAAGGCAATCATCAAAGTTTGGAAGCTTTTTTTTTTTTTTTACGATAATTTGGAATTTTTTAAATTAATGGTAATTGTTTGGCAGACTGTCCCAAACATGTAGTGATAAAAATAAAAAAAATAGTTTGCTTTTTAACTTAACCTAGTTAAAAGATTAAAAAAGTTGGTAAAAGACCAGACTACCATCCCCTAATTTTCCTGGACAATATCCCCCAGCCCGGTCACGTTCATGCTTTGAACTTATTAGGTTAAAAAATAAGATAAGCTTGCGCTGGCGAAAGACATCTGACAGGGCAGTCTGTAACACAATTACCAAACTAAATAAACAATTAAAAACCAGTTGCGCTTTTCTTAAAGAGATAACATAGTGCATAATCTTATGGAGATAGCGAGAAAAAAATGGGAAAATGTAAATTTTGAAATTTACATCAAAGCAAAACAGATCAAAGCAGCTAGATTCATATAAAGTCTCATCTTGGGGACAAAGGTCAACGATCATGGATTATTTTGCCAAATTCATGCCTGTGTTGTGAATATTGAAAGAAAAGGATTCTATAGCATTCTGAAACTGATAAACATAAGAGATAGAAACCGTGAATGCCTCAGTTCTCAACAAATGCATATGAAAGTAAAGTGCCAGAAAATGAAATGTCAAGTCATCAGGTTGAAATTCAAACAGTTCAACACTTTAAAAATAAGGATCAGCAACTGCTGCAGAATTAATTTGGCTTATGAAAACAGTATGCAGCAATTATTCAGCTGCAACATGTCAAAACATAACCCAAACTTTTGCTGTCATGTTCCCTTGTGCTTTTAGCAATAACTCAACATTTTCATTAAGAGCCAAAAAAATGTATTACTTATTAACAGAAGCCAATGCTCCATACTTCAAGAAGAATTATTAACAGATGTAAAATCATTATGCTATACCTTAAATTTTGATGAAACGACAAATGCAGAAGGACGAAAAAAGGAAATAACATTTATTCTTACTGTCACTTTTTGTCACTATTTTCATCCTTGTTAGTTTCTTTTTTAGTCACTATTTCAAGTTTATTAGTCACCTTTCTCACATTTTTGTAAGTGGTTGTGTGCTCCAAGGCCTGGTTCTGCTATGTCAGAGTAATTTATTTTACAGCTTTACTCCAGCCATGATCATTCAAATAAATTGAAATGTTGTATTTTGTTTGTCTATTTGGTCAGATAATATTTCGTTATACAGGATGATCCAGAATTCATAGCTGGTGTTTTGAGACTTAGCTTATAAGCAAATTAACTTATTTGAACAAAACAAGCTGCAATTGATAGCATACTAACATAGAAAGGTAGTACATGTTATAACATTCCTAAACCAGTAATCAATTTCAGTATCCCTGCTTGTCTCAAAGAACTATCAAATGAATCGACGCTGTGGCAAGGTAAGAAAAAAAAAATAAACAATAAAACTACAACCACGCTAGTACTTTCTTTACTGACACCAATATTCTTTACAAATGAACTCATAGGTAAGTAACATATTAAAAGAGGTTGTCTATATAAGAACAGCAAATCCCATTGCATAACACTACAAAATTATAGGATGGAATTCCAATTAGTTCAATCAGTATTACCGTAAATTATTTATGAGGTCAGGTGCACCGTAAGGTTATTTGCTTTTCCTCACTTGTTGGATTTATCAGTTATCTCACTATGCACTTCACAAAGACATTTGAATGTGCAACATGCACATCAAGAAATTACCAAAAATTACCATAATAACATTCACTTTCATGAGGAAAAACAAATATAAGGCATGTGTCAGCATACACAAGACAGAACAATTCCAGTATGGCAAACTACACTGTTCCTGAAATGGTCAACAAGATCTGCTTTGGATTGTTGGTGATCCGATCATTGGATTTTGGAAATTTTTTTTTTTGTTTTGTGCGGAATTCCATGCCGAACAAGTCTTCAATTGGAATTTTTCTTGTATGTTACGGTTTTTAAGATAGGATTTGAATGTGTCCTAATTTGCATATTTGGGATGATGAAAAGTGCACCATGGGCTAGGTCGCCCACAACTTCATATTCATTGGAGCTATGAATTAAACCTGTATGCAGTACAGTTTCAGGGAAACATGTTTATAGACCACCTTAACCAGCCAATGTCTGTAAATTTGACTGCGAATATTCTTTTTAAGAAATTAAGTTAGATCAAAATTAATACAGTGCAGTAAGAAATTAAGTTAGATCAAAATTAATACAGACAGGGTGATTAAAATTAAAGTTACGATTTCAAAAATCGATAATTTGAAAATTACTCGTCAGAATGACCTGATACTTTAGCAGAACAATCGGGAGGCAATGGAATTTTGTTTGGCAAAGGAAAAAAAATAGTTCCAAAATCTGCCGATAGATGGCACTGGCAGGGTTCACTGCTGATAGATGGCACTGGCAAATTACTAATACGCGATATGCGCACCGCAGACATAGCTGCCATAAAAATGCAGAGCACCACTGTGAAAAGGTCACTGTGTGGTGCAGAATAACTGCACAGTTTATCATCGGTCCGTTTTCTTCAAGGAGAACACACCTGTGAGTCCCGTTACCTGGCAAACGGTATGATGCACTTTTGCGTAACCATGTCCTTCCGACACTTCAGCAGCAATATTCATGCAAGATGGCGCTTCTCCGCACATTGCTACTCCTGTGAAGCAGCTGCTAAGTGCTCATTTTGGAGATGCTAGGATCATAAGCCGCCATTTTCCAACAATGTGGCCGCCACGTTCCCCCGACTTAAACCCTTGTGATTTCTGGCTTTGGGGGTACCTGAAGAATGTGGTTTACAGCGGGTGGATTGAGAATCTAGCCAACTTGAAGGCAAGCATCACACACCACATCCATTGCATCAGTACAGATACCCTCCGATCTGTTGTGGAGCATGCCATTTTGCACTTCCAATTAGTAGCAGAACAAGGCAGAGGGCATATCGAACAACTTCTACCCAACTCGTCGGCACTCTTATTCTCAAGTCCAGTTTCATCTTAATCAGTAAGATGTTTGTTCCATGAAGCTGTTTTTTGGCATTATCACTCTTGTCGCTGTAAACACGTATTCTTGTCTTTTCGCTAATAAATTTTTCCTAAACCCCTGAACTCTATTCTTTCCTTTTGGCTAACAACATTCCTGTGTTTCATGAATCCATTTTTGGTTTGTCCCCTGACATTACCCTGCCAGTGCCATCAGTCGGCAGATTTTGGAACTATTTTTTTCCCTTTGCCAAACAAAATTCCATTGCCTCACGATTGTTCTGCTAAAATATCAGGTCATTCTGACGAGTTTTCAAATTATCGATTTTTGAAATCGTATTTTTAATTATAATCACCCTGTACTTTGATGTGGGTAATTATAAAAAAAAAATGTGTACGTTTATAAAAATGTAGTGTTTTTAAGTGTTATTACTTAGAATGACTCTTATACCATTTTTGGTAATTATTATTGTGTCATCAATGTCTATTTTATTTTTTTTTCATTCAAGGATGACATCTTCAAAGGCTCAAAGTCCAATGCAATAAAATTGTAAGGAAGTTTATTTTTTCATGTTATATATGAGACGTGTCCGGAAAGTAAGGTTACAACCCCTGCAGGCAGACAAGTAATATTTTGGTGCATAAGTTGGCTATACTGACTTTAACTGTCAAATAAACATTTTTTGAAAGAATACTAGCCGTTGTTACCTTACTTTCCGGTCACACTTTGTAATTAATTACTCCTAAATCGGTGATTTTATGCCTTTCAATAAGGTGACCAGATATTTAAATCTGAGTAAAACGCAAAAAAGACTAAGCAGTGATACAGACAACAAGAAAAGTTTAATGTCTAACTCGTTTCGAATGACTTCATCATCGGAGGCTATCCTGTTACAAAGTTTGAAGCTGAGGATACATGCTCTTATATAATCAATCTACAGTGGTGCTCCTTGAATCATTCTCAGAACGATCTAGATGTGGATCCTACGTAGACCGTTCATGGAGAAATGGTGATCGAAAGTCGGCCTATGTGGGCCATCTCATCAAGGCCAGACACCGCTTGCTCCCAATGGAAGAGTGCATGGGGATCCTGTGGAAGGGAGTTGACAGAGGCAGGATCTTAGTGAAGGAAGAGATGGAAATCAGAAGGCACCACAACCGAGATGGCATCATCCTCCTGAACGGTCAAACCAACTTTGAAAGAGAAGGCATAATCGACTTCCTGATTGGAATGGAAGACAACCAGCGAAGCAGAAGAGCTTCATAATAGGTCAGTGCTTTTGGAAGCCCTCGACTAGGTCCGCCATCCTGTTGATTATATAAGAGCATGTGTTCTCAGCTTCAAACTTTGTAACAGGATAGTCTCCGATGATGAAGTCATTCGAAACGTGTTAGGCATTAAACTATTTCTTGTTTCCCATATCACTGCTTAGTCTTTTTTATGTTTTTCTTATTGTGATACAAGTCATGGATATCCTAATTTAAATTTGAATCAGAAAGGGATGGGAGAGGGGGGATAAAAATAATATTTTCAAAGTAAATCTATTTCAGAGTGCTAAAAAATAAGTTCTTAAGTTTTCCTTTACACTTTGTTTTATAGTAATATAACTTACCACTAGTCACCTGTCTAAATAAAAATAATTGCGATTTATAGTAACCTGATTTCCTTATAATCTGTGTACGTATTTCGGATGGACCACTTCGAGCGCATTTCTGTGGCTCGTTGATCGCTGAGAAGGAAAGACAAGACATCCAGTCAATCAGTTGCTGAGAGAGGCAGAAGGAGTTGGTCTCTGTGTGAAGAGAATACTAGGGGAAGGAACCTCCCGTTACCTCTTGGGGTAATTTTTTTATAAAATCGGGACAAATAAGTGTCCTAATTTACTTTCCAAAAAGTACGGAGCAAAGAATGAAAAATCAGAACTTTCCCGACAAAATCAGGATATCTGGTCACCTTATTTTCAAGTAATAACAAGTTCATTAGTTTTGCAAATGAATGCATTGTCATTTACTTTGAAAACTTCATATGTCTGATGTAATTGTTTTCAAGATAAGGATAAAGCTGATTTTTTTGTCCCTATTTTGTTTAGTCACATAGGGTTCACATATCATAGTATAAGGACATATGAGCTTTTTACCAAGTCATAGAAGAGCTAATCCTGAATCAATTGGGTGTGCATACGTCATTTTCAACCAAATCCGTCTTACGAGGTTTTCAAAGTAAACCGACGATATACAGTATTTACGCACCAATGTTTTTTTTTACACCCCAAAGAGGGAGATGTGGGATTGTAATTTTCTATTTACATAAAAACCATCTTTTCATGTGCTGGCAAAGAGAGCTGAAGCATAGGCTTTCCAGTTCTCGAATCCTGCCGGGTTGTGGTTCAAATCCAGTCGTGGACAAGGACATTTATGTTTGTCAGTAAAAGATAGTCATCTGAAATTCTCTGGATTGTGTAAAGATATTACTGGTAGGGGACAAAATGACCTAGCTATTGATGCGCTTATGATTCAATGAGGTATTCAGGGGTGCCGGGATATTACTATGAAATTACGATAAAATTGCTGTGCCTAAAATATTCCAGTCGAAAACTAATCAAACTTCATTTTTCATGCCTGGTTTATTTAAAACTAGCAGGGGACCCAGCGTTGCCTGGGATAATTACACTTGTAGGTAAACGGAACAACCTCAAAAAGCTAAATTAATCCTCCAAATTGGTTAAATAATCACTACAATATAGAGCGAAGGGACTATCCATTCTAAGAAAAATCCGAAAGACAGGAATTTACCTCTTCACCGAAAATATCCATTCTAGGTGATATACCGGGACTTGATTTACCGAAAAAAAGTTTTTTAAAGGCTCACAATGGATGGACCTTTCCAAGGATGCCTTCTAGTCTAAATAATTTTTTACTCACGTAATCTTACTTTAGATGTACACTTGATGTTGTTGCAATTTCCTTTCTTCTTTCGATGTCTTGAATCAAAACTTGGCCATTCATCACTTTGTGTAGTCTAGCGGTCGCCGATTTTTCTATTTACTTGCTTGCCATTTGCTCAATACAGCACGGAGCTAAAGGAGTGCTTCCTGTATCGTCTTTCACTCTTTCTCAACAGTCTGCTAACTCATTATCTCCAGTTACTGATCATTTTTAAAGATTTTCAAGAAATTGTTAAGTACTAAAAATTCTCTTTTCTAAGAAAAGCCTGAATAACAGGAATACTATGCATTGAATTCTATAGTGCACAAACTTTGCCTTGCATTGTTGGTCATGAGACATATATTGTTGATCCTTGCATAGTGTTGGTGCATTGCGTGTTGACACCATTGTTGATACCTAATGTTGCACAAACTTTTTTGCATTGTTGGTCATGAGATATATATTGTTGGTCTGTGCAGAGTGTTTGTGAATTGCATGTTGATACCATTGTTGATACTTAATGTTGCAAAAACTTTGTCTTGCATTGTTGGTCTGTGCAGAGTGTTTGTGAATTGCATGTTGATACCATTGTTGATACTTAATGTTGCAAAAACTTTGTCTTGCATTGTTGGTCATGAGATATTTCTCATTAATATGCCCTGCCATAACCATGAATATTGATTTTTTATCAATAATTATTACTTTTTCGAAATCTGAGGTAGACAGTGACCTTCCTCATGCTTTGATGTTCATGTATGCGAAATTTTATCAAGATCGGAATAAAACTGTAGATTTG